>CM053623.1:87501271-87517629 GCA_028646595.1 Phalanger gymnotis | reverse complement strand
ATCCTTCTCATTTCTCTTCCCAATTTTTCCTCTACTTCTCTCACTTGCTTTTCTAAATCCTTTTTAAGTTCTTCCATGGCCTGAGACCAGTTCATGTTTTTCTTGGAGGCTTTTGTTGTAGGCTCTTTAACTTTGTTGATTTCTTCTGGCTGTATATTTTGGTCTTCTTTGTCACCAAAGAAAGATTCCAGAGCCTGAGACTGAATCTGGGTGCGTTTTTGCTGCCTGGCCACGTTCCCAGCCAACTTACTTGACCCTTGAGTTTTTCAGCGGGATATGACTGCTTGTAGAGTAAAGAGTCCTATGTTCCAAGCTTGGGGGGATGCGCCAGCTCAGCTACACCAGCACTCCTCCTTTCCCAAGAATCCCCAAGCCAGACTGGACTTAGATCTTCAGCAGGCTCTGCACTTCTGCTCTGATCCGCCACTTAATTCCTCCCACCAGCGTGAGATACTATTTGTAAAGGACTCAGCACAGTGCCTCCCACATAGTAGGGCCATATAAACGCTATTATTATTCCCTTCCTTTCAGCTCACATCAGCATGTCATGACCTCTGATTGAGGTCATTGCAATAGCCTTCTGATTAGTGACCCTGCCTCTGGATTCTTGCCTCCAAAATAACTTTCCTAAAGTCCAGATTTGGTCCTGTCACTACCCTCTACTTATCACCAAAATGAACCGTTAGTTGTTTTCCACTTTCATCTTTCCCATCCTTCCCCACTATTATGAATTTCTTCAGTGCCATTCACTTTGATGGCACTGCCTGTAAGGGAAAGCCTGTTGTAATAATTTTCTTCCTGCAATGTCCAGTTCATGTTTTATTCCATTCATAGAGTCTTCTTTCCTATTCCTTCCTGAAAGAGTTCTTTTCCTTCTCACATTTTCTTTAGGTATTTTGTCTGAACCTCATTTTTAGTTTTATCACATTCTACTTGGGTCATATTTATTTAAATTCAACAAACATGTATTAATCATATATTATGTAAAAAAAACTCAGATATAGGGTATTTAAAGATGAAAATTAACGTAGTCTATGTCCTTAAGGGACCTAAATACTAATTTAAAGCATGTTATGTCATATACACAAATGGAAAAAATACTGAACTTGAATTTGGAAGCCTTGATTTCAACCAATTCTTCCATTTACTAGACTTATGACTCTAAATGAGTCATGTAAACTTTCTGAATAGGTTTTCTCATTGGCAAAATAGAGATAATGCAATTCTTATTTCCTATGGTTAGAAAAAGGGAGGAGGGAGGAAGCACTTTGTGAATCTTGAAGGACTATATAAAAGTGAATTATTCCTTTCATCAGTATCATTACTATTATTAAGAAAAAATGTATTGATGGTCTAGAGTAAATTTTGCACTGTTTGACAAAAAGAAGACAATTTACTAAAACCAAGCCACTGGGTTCATTGATAATTTCAGGTCACTTTCATCTTCTTTAGCACTTGAAGTCGATAGAGATGCTCAGTTACCAAGAAGGGATTCTAGGGTATAAACTGTCTAAAACTGAGGAAAATCACAACTTCTGTCTCATTGCTCGATATGATAAAGTTTTAAAGCATTCAACTATGCCTCCTAGCAACTCATTTTCTTCACTTCTTTCTAGTTCATTGTCTGTTTTCCTAGGTTTAAACTGATAGGGTTCCATTTCCCCTTGCTTGTCCAATGGTGTCAAACTCCCTGCCCAACCCAAATTAAAATGTAATTGAGAAATGTTTATCCAAATAAGAATAAATACGAAATAGATAATATTAATTTGTGCTTTTATAAGTCAATATGCAGCCCATAGGGAAAGGTTCCTATTTGAATTTGACACTCCTGGACCACATCTGTTTTCAGGAATAGACTGAATTCCCTCTTCCAGTCTGCTGGATTGGTAGAGTGGTATGCCATTTCCCTGCCTCAACACCAGGCCAAAACTGCTACCTTATCACTAATAGGGATGGTGGCCCTCAATTTAATTCAATTAGATTCATTTCGGCTCAAGCATTTATTAAAAAAGCAACTATGTGGCAGGCATTTTATTTGAGGTTCTAGAATTATAAAAGCAAAAAAAAAAAAGAGAGAGGCAAAACAAAACAAAGAAGCAGTCCCTGTCCTCAGTGAGCTTATATTCCTTTGGGTAGGATTGATGAGGGAGGGAGAGAAATATGCAAAGGAAAGAAACATAAATGTATATAAAATAAATACTAAGCAATTTCAGATTTAACTGGCCTGTCTTTTCATTTGTATACTCCATCCTTTACTCATTTTCTCTAAATTGAACCACAAGTCTTTACCAGGAATTCCTCAGCTGCTATCTTGTCATCTCTGTCCTTCTGGCTTTCCTTATCTCACCTGAAATATAATCATGCAAACATGGAATGGTTCACAGAGTTACTGGATGTTAACTTTTAGAAGGGACTTTAGAGATGATCTAGTCCAACCTTCTCACTTTATAAATAAGGAAACACCCAGAGAGGTACGCTAACTTGCCCAGAGTCACAAATACAGCAAAATATCCATATCAGAATTTGAACTCGGGTCTTATGATTTAAAAATCCAAAGCTCTTGAGATTTGAGCAATTCTGTTGACTTTTTTTTTCTCTTTTGTAGTAACACTGACAAAACTACAGAAAGCAGTAGGCATGTTTCCTGTAGTTTCAGGGGGAGAACATAAATGCCTTATTATTCACAAGCAGGTCATTACTGTCCAGATAAGGTTTGTGATCCAAAATGGGGTCATTTTTAATGGCTCACCCTGTAGAGGAGAGGAGTGTCCATAATGGGGGGGGGGCTTCCTTGCTAAATAGAATATTGCTGCTGGTTATGTCTGCTTCTCTTATCAAGTTGTACAACAAACTCCAGGGGCTATCTCTTTTTCTCCTGAAGAATCCGAAAAGGAATTTGCAAGATTCAAAAAGTAAAAAATAAGTGCCTAGTCCTTCTGAAAAAAAAAAGGCCACACTTCTTCTAAGGGAGATTGTACTGATCAGAATCCAGATTTTTCCCATTCTATCTTGTCTACATCTCTGGCATCTTTTCCTTCCACTCCACATGCTGCCACAAACATAGATTTGGTCCTCATCATCCATCATCTGGACAATTGTAGTAGCTTTTAAAAGGGTCCTCCCTGCCTCTATCCTCTTGCCCTCTCTAATCCATTCTCTTTCATAGATCTTCAAACCAAAACTTTCTAAGGAGAAAATCTCACCATGTGACTCATGCTGAAAAACTTTCATGGACTACTTATTACTTACAGGATAAAATGCCAACTTTGTAGCTTGGCATTTAAGACCCTCCACAATCTGACTCCAACCTACCTTTTAGCTTCATTTTAACTTCCTCCCATTTAAACACTATGTTCCAGTCAAATTGTAATTACTATCTCATAAACCCAACATGCTTTCTCCTACCACAGTGCATTTGTTTAGGTTCCTTCTCATCCTTGAAATGCTCTCTCTCCTCTCCTCTTCTACTCTCTGTCTCTCTCTGTCTCTCTCTCTGTCTCTCTGTCTGTCTCTCTGTCTCTCTGTCTCTCTGTCTCTCTCTCTCTCTCTCTCTCTCTCTCTCTCTCTCTCTCTCTCTCTCTCTCTCTCTCTCTCTCTCTCTCTCTCTCTCTCTCTCTCTCTCTCTCTCTCTCTCTCTCTCTTTCTCTCTCTCTCTCTTTCTCTCTCTCTCTCTCTCTCTCCCTCCCTCCCTCCCTCCCCCCCTCCTCTCTCTCTCTCAATCTCTCTCTCTTTGTCCCTCTCTGCCTCAGCTCAGGCATTGCCTCTGAGACATCTAGACAGCACAGGGCAAAGCACACTGGGCCTGGAGTCAAGAAGGCCCAAGTTCAAATCCAGCCTCACTTTATTGTAAGCCCCTTAAGGGCAGAAATTATCTTTCTTCTTATTTGTATCACTAGTGCTTACCAAAACACCTAGCACACCGTAGATGCTTAATAAATGTTTATTGGCGATAGATGCTTCACCTGGACAGGATGTAAATGTAACTAGATGTAACACTAGTCCTTTTTACATTCCAGGTGTATTCCCTAGAGATTCACCAACAGATTTCAAAAGAAATTCAGACATATCATGTAGGAACTTAGTAAAGGGATAGTTCAGACCCTTCATAGACAGTAAGAAGCCTTTTCTCCCCTCAGAGAATTGAGAGACTGGTTGGTATTTTAAAGCTGGCGGAAAATCAGGAATGAATTGCTTCAATCCAATTTAACAAACATTCACAAATGATAGACATTTAATAAATATTTGTTAAATTGAGTTGACATAAAGATGAAAAATGATCCAGTCTCTGAACTCAAGGAGCTAGCATTCTACAAGGTGGATTCAATATGTATGTATTAGAACTAGAACCTAGATCTTCTGACTTCAGTTTCAAGATCTTTCCATACAAGTGCAGCGTGTATATGCTTAGGCACATAGATACACACACACACACACACACACACACACACACACACACACACAGAGCAATAAAATGAGGGAAGACAATACACAAAAAGAATCTGAAAAACTGGGGAGGGGGGAAGGAGAAGTGATCATAGTGAGAGATACCCTGGGGACATGATCTTCATGGAGTTAAAACCAAGCAGAGCAGCTAAGGAGAAATTAAGTTACTTGGAAAAATCTGGTCCCTCTACAATTGGGGGTTTTGGGAGGAGTTCATTGCTCTACCCTGCAGCCCTCTAATCAGAGTGGAGAGGCAACTGAAGCTGCGGAATCATTCATAACATCTATTTTGTGATGCTAAATGAAACTTCAGTTTTTCTAGGGGTAGGATATGCCTGAGCAGACACACCCTGAACTTGTATGGAAAATTCTTCAATTTGAAGTCAGAAGATCTAGGTTCTGGTTCAAATACTAAAACCAACTTTCAATTCTATTCAATTTAATGCAAAGAGATAGATAGATAGACGGACAGACAGACAGACAGACAGACAGACAGACAGACAGACAGATAGATAGATAGATAGACAGACAGATAGATAGACAATAAACAAACAGATAATAGATGATAGAGAAATAAATAGATGATAGAAAAATAGATCAGTGATAGATGATAGACAAATAAATGATGGATAGATAGATTGATAGGTAGATATTTGGCTTTGTATTGCGAAAAGAGCTACATACATATCAGCTATTATTTTTATAACCTGTGTGGGTTTGCAAGGCTGATTAAAAAAAAAACAAAAACTAGAATAATTCTGTCTTGGGCACCTATTCTACCTTTCTTAGGACAGAAGCATAAAAATAACCATCTGTTAAGCACTTACTGTGTGCTCAATGTTAGAAGAGATAATGTCAGGCTAGACCCTTCCTCCATGAAGCTTACAACCTAGCAGAAGAGATAAAGCACACAGAATACATATTTAATAAGGCTTCAGTACCCTTGGGCCAAAGTCCCATTATATTCAAAACTGCTAAAGAAAAATATAAGTAATATTAGGTAAGATGAAGAAGACCTCCGTTTCTCATTCTGAGATCAGGAAAGGTTTACAAAGTTGCCTAAAAAGAAAGCTAGTTTTTCAATCGGTAGAGAAGAGGAGGGAATGTGGCATCCCAGGCCTAGGAAATCCTATGCTCAGAGACATAAAAGTGAAAAATTACATCACTCCCAAGAAAAGGCACATATCTCCAGGAATCCTTTTGAGGGTGAACATTAGTGATGCCATGAAAATTACTGGAGTAGAGTAATCACACAGTCACATCTGCCAGGACTGATCAAAACACATCCTATAGCTCGGTGGTGTCAAACTTGAGTAGAAATGGGGTCACTAAACTGCACATAAGGATCCTTGTAGGCCACGTATTGATTTAGAAAACTTATTTTGTTAAATATTCCTTAATTACATTTTAATTTGATTCTACCACACAAGGCTGCATGTGGATAAGCAGGTGGTGTTTTTGACACTTTTGATGCAGGCAACTGAGAATTCCAGTTATTCGTCAAGTGACTGTGTACTCTGTGTGTGTGTGTGTGTGTGTGTGTGTGTGTGTGTGTGTGTGTATGTGCATTCCATATGAACACAATCTGATTTAACTGAAGTCTATATCTAAGGAAGTGAATGGCTCCATTATTGGGTACTCAGTCCCCAGGTGATGTCCAGATAGTTGATATCACCTATCATTACAAAATCATCCTCCTTCGCCTTTCTGGACTGTTTTTTAAACTCCTCAAATATTTCTATAACTTTTCCAGTGGTCTGTAGTGTACTAAGGGGCAGCTAGGTGGCGCAGTGGATAGAACGCCTGACCTGGAGTCAAGATGACTTGAGTTCAAATCCAGCCTCAGACACTTACTAGCTGGGTGACCCTGGGCAAGTCACTTAACCCTGTTTACCTCAGTTTCCTCATTTGCAAAATGGGCTGGAGAAGAAAATGGCAAACCATGCCGTCATCTTTGCAAAGAAAGCGCCTAATAGGGTCGCAAAGAGTTGGTCATGACTGAAATGAATGAACAACTACAAGTAGTATGTTAGAAAAAAAAACTTCTCTTGATGTTTATTGATCCTTACTCATTTGCTTTCTGCAGTGTTTTTCTCTTGGCTCCATAGATTTCATAGGATCGTAAATTTCAAGCTGAAAGAGATCATAGAAGTCATCTACTCTAAATCCTTCATTTTATAGATTAGAAAACAGAAGCACAGGGAAGATTAATGACTTACCCAAGGTCACACAGTAAGTGGCAAAGGTAGGATTTGAACCCAAGTCCTTTGACTCCAAATCCGACATTCTTCCTACTACAC
Organism: Phalanger gymnotis; assembly: GCA_028646595.1. Taxonomy (NCBI): domain Eukaryota; kingdom Metazoa; phylum Chordata; class Mammalia; order Diprotodontia; family Phalangeridae; genus Phalanger; species Phalanger gymnotis. The sequence continues at coordinate 87,510,886 of CM053623.1, read as the reverse complement.
CATGCTAATCATAGATGAGGTATGGCTATAAGATAATAATATAAATATATCACATATGCCACAACTTATATATTTAAGTGAATTATCTTTCCTTGAAAATAATCTTGCTACTAATACTATTCCCTAATAATATTTTGGTGCAGTGGACAGAGTGCCAGGCTTGAAATCAGGAAGACCAACATTTAGATCCTGACTCTTCATATGGGTTCAACCATGAAAAAGTCGCTTAACCTCTGTTGGTCTCTCAAACAGTTCTCTATGATAAAATGGGTTGCAATTTGTGAACATGAAGGAAGTTCCCTCACTTCTGAAATCATAGATCATTAACTTTTTACTCATAACACTTTTGAAATTCATTTATTCAAGTTTTCTTTCAAAATCACTTTACACTCCACTCAAGGAAAATTGTCTCTGAACTTTCTAGTTATATTTCTATTTTTGAACCCAGTTGGAATGACTCAGCTATATCACTTGCCTTGTTCACCCGCCAGCTGTCATTCTCAATGGATCTTGGCTAATCCCAAAATACATAGTTAACTCTTGAAAATGAAGAATAGTAATAATTGAGGGTGTTGAAAAGGAATATTCTGCAGACTCTTAAGGTGATCCCCAACAGGGAGCAACAAGGACATCCTGATTGGAATAAATTGCCCACCCTTCCCAATGTGACTGCTTATGATCGGGTCAATACCAATTGGGTTCTTGATTTTTCAAAAAATAATCAGCCCCATTGTATCTCATATAGTCATGTTACATGATACCAAGGCATGCTATAAACACACTTAGCTGAAATGGAACCCATATATGAAAATGTATGGATTCATGCATTTATTTTTAACCTTTTATACTCCTTCCCAATCCACTATTTTTTATCCCCATTACTTTTAGGAAAGATAATTAACAAATAGAGAGCAAAGAAAAGCCTATTTACACTCAGTAGGCATCTACTGCAGTGTTAGATCATTTTTAACTGAATACAGTTTGTCTTATATTCACTTCTCTGTTTTTTTTTTAATTTCCCCTGGGTACTGTAGGTGTAACTTACAGTATAATTAATGGGTCTTGTATTGCGCCATTGTACTGAGCCTTTTTTAACCCATTTTAATGACACCCATGAAAAGTTCAGAAAGGCAATTTCTTTTTTTGGTATTTCACATGGTTTGGGGGAAAGGGCAAGCACATTTACCCCCATCATTAAGGTTACATTTTTCCTTTGGGACAAAAACCTTCCTGTCTTCCTCCTAATTGGTTTATTCTCATTTTTTTTGCTTCTTTATTTATTTTCTATCCATCCCTCCAACACATGACAAGTTAGCACAAATGGTAAGTGTATTTATTTAGTATGAATAATGACTCAGGGAAAAATGATGACCTTTGTGCCATTATCTTGACCTCCTGATTATCACCTCCCCTGAGGTGTTTGGGGTGTTCATAGAGGACTAGCACTTCTGGTGTGAAGGCTTGCTGAGCCCTTTTCAGGGCTGCTCATCTACTTTTGACATCTACCTTTCACCCAACTCTCACCTGTGGCTCTAATGAGCTGTATCATGCTTGGCAGCCGCACCCTGATAAAACTGTCTTGGCAGACTGGCTAACCCAGGTTGAGGGTAAATGACAGCCCTCAAACACTTTGATGAGTTAGGGGCATGTCTACCCCAAGCACGTGAAGCCCAGTGGAATGGGAGGATGAGAATAACTTGCTCCAACAGCCGTGAAGGTGGCTAAAGCAGGCACTGTGGAGATCTTAAGCTTGGTCAGACATTGAAGGCACAAAGGTCATCTGCATCCCAGTCTATTGCCAGTCATCCTGACTTTTGTCTTTCTTCTGGACTTAGATGACTCTGGAAGAGAGAGTGAAATTGATGACTGTGCAATACTGACTCACTTAAATGCAACATGCGCAAGTCAAGACATCACCATCCTGATGTCATTTGTCCTCTTTGAAAAACAAAGAATGAACACCAACCACCACCTCCCCCTATATAACCACAGGAGAAATTTATATAGGAATGAATTACTTCCTAAAAGCCCATTGGATCTATATAGTATCATCAGTGACTGGACCGTTTCTGAGAGAAGGAAAAATACTTACAAAGCCTTGAGTTAAGGATGAATATTCTCCTCTGGATATGAAGTACTGTAGCTAAAGAATGCAAAATCTTGCTCTGGTGAGGGAGGAAACAGGAAGCTCCACTGAACCTTAATTTTAAGGTTATGAGGAACATTTTCAGGAGGTACATATTTTTGTTACCATCCTCACACAGTATCTATGGAATGGTTGCTAGATAAGGGACTAGCTAGGACAGGCCATTCTCAATCTGAACAATCAGTGGAGAAAAGCTTTGCCTTCCTCCTACTTGGTATGTATTATAGACAGGTACCCATCAGTGTTAGAAGGCTGAGACATCCTTTGCATTCAGGAAACAGAGAGATTAATCCATCCCTCTTTGGAACTCGATCATTTCTGTAGTTTCCTACAAATATGCAACTCTACTGTGATTCTCAAGTCTTCATTGTCAGTCACCCCACATATACAATCAGTTGCCTAATCTTATTTTATATTCTCAGTCTCTCTCAATATAAACATTTCTCTCTGAAACTAAGCCTCAGAGAGCTACCTTAGTAATGCAAGCCATATCACCTCTTACCCGGACCAGAGCAGTTAGGTAGAAGTGTGGCTAGATCATGGCAATGGAGACCCGAGTTCAAACCTTGCCTTAGGCACTTACCAGCTGTGTCATTCTGGGAAATCAACTTAGCTATCTCAGCCTCAGTTTCCTCATCTGTGAAATGGGAAGAATAATAGCACCGATATCACCGAGTTGTTCTGAGGCTCAAATCAGATACTGCACATGAAGTATTTTGCAAGCCTTAAAAATCCTCTATTAATGTTAACTATTATTAGTTGTTAATAATATCTCTGCCTCAAGTCTCTAATCCATTCCTCACACACTTGCCAAAATGATTTTCCTACAGTATGATTAACCAGGGCAGCTAAGTGGCACAGAGGATATAGAGCTGGGCCTGGAGTCAGGAAGACTCATCTTCATGAGTTCAAATCTGGACTCAGATAGTTACTGGTGGTGTGACCTGGGCAAGTCACTTAACCCTGTTTGCCTTGATTTCCTCATCTGTAAAATAAGCTGGAGAAGGAAATAGCAAACCATTCCAGTATCTCTGCCAAGAAAACCCCAAATGGGGTCACAAAGAGTTAAATATGACTGAAAAAAAACTGAACGACAAGAGCACCAAAAAAAAAAAAGGGATCTGAATCCTAGGAGGAGTCAAAGTAGAAAGGGCCAACATGGAAGTTCACGCTCTAGTCCAAAATATTTGCAAGTCCAACAGTAAATATTTTCAGAGAGCCTGCTTTCCATATGCCATAGTCCTGATGGAAGATACAAAGAATTGTCATATTAGCAAAATATATTATTATTTTTATAACATTAAAGTTCATAAAACAATTTGTATACATTATCTCACTGGAGAGAAGCAGTGGGGAATGCTGGATAGAGAGCAGGAATATCTGGATCTAAGTCCTGCCTCCTACACAGCCTCGGTGCTCCAGGTAGTTCTTCAGAATTGTATCACATGGCAATCGCACTGCTCTCTTTTCATCCCCACTCTCTTTTTTCTGAGGCAATTGAGGTTAAGGAATTTGCCAGGATCACACAGCTAGAAAGTATCTGAGGTCACATTTGAACTCGTGTCCTCCTGACTTGAGGGCATGTGATCTATCCACTGCACCGCCTAGCGGTCCCTCTAGTACTTCTCCGAGGATTATCCTCACCTGAAAGTTTCCTAAACTAAAGAAATCACAGGTTCAGTTCCCATCCCTTTCCTTTCTCCAATCCTTCACCAGAATCTCACACAGACCTATAAAATATGCTGTAGATATAAGAAAACCCTTTTTTGATAAGGAAATTGAAGCTTAGAGTAGTTCAATCATTTGCCCGAGACGGCATAGCGAATTAGTATCTGAGCGAAGATTTGAACCAAGTTCTTTTCTATTATAAAACAAGGGCTCCACCCTCCTGAAGTTCACAAACACTGATGGATGGTCTCTGCCCATAAGCCTGGGAGCCAATTGAAGAGGTTACTAGACTTTGGAGTCCAGAAGATGCCAGTTTAAATCTTGCCTTAGAGACTATCTATATGATCCTGGACAAGTCTCCTAATTTCTTTCCTCAGTTTCCTTATCCATAAAATGCACAGCATGTCTTTATTGGGAAAATCAAAAGAGATCACACACACACACACACACACACACACACACACACACACAAATTTATCTGAAAACCTGGAAATACCACATGGAATTTAAAATCTAGTTCCAGAGAAGAAACTGACACCACATATTTAAAAAAAAATTGGGAACAATAGAAGGCAATATGACTACAATAAAGTACTCAATTGTGCGGTACACATTTTAAATGTTAGAGCAGAGTTGGCTGCCTTTATAGTTAATGAGTAAAAAGTGCTATACAAATGGAAAATATTACGGTATTCTTCATCCTGGGAGTCACATTCCCAAAGAACAGAATGTGATTTCAAGGTTCAATATTTTGATTAGGTTCTTAGCATTCTTTCATAGTGTGCAATCTGTGAAATGACAATACTAAGGTAGTGGGTGTGGACCATTGCTCTTACAGAGTGAAACATTACATCACTTTCCATTAGTCTGGGGACCCTTAGGCAAATGTTGTCTCTTCTGGTCAGTACTGGCCTTCTACAGAAAGCCATTGATCGTTTGGAGATTGAAAAGATCAGTGTCTTATAATTCTGTATCCTGAAAGAACAGATGAATCATTAACACAAAAGTTTGGCTAATTCATTATAGCACGTAGCTGATCCTGGGTTCTTGAAAGCTGTGCCCGGCTTTTGTGCCCAGTACACCACGATCTCCGGTGGGTCTTACCACATTGGACAGATTGCAAGGATGATCTTGTGGATGGACTTTTTCTGAGGACTAACCTAGAAAAAATCAGAGAGTTTTAGCACTAGTTTGGTCAGAACATGATGAATGTTTTGGCTGTAATAACTGTTAAAGATTCTCTACTGACGCACAGAAAAGTTATGGTCTTTACTGATGGATAGAACAGCATTTCATAAAAAATAAACATTAAAATAGAATGTGACAATTGAAACTTAGCAACTAATGCTTTTGGATTTTCATGTTAATTCAAAACCTGTCTGATCTTTTTGCACTCCAAAAATAAGATTATCATTTAGAAAAGTAACACATGGTTGCTTTGCTGTCCTCAAGGCTTCTCTCTGATTAACCCATCTCTTCCTTTTCATTTCCCTGCTCACTCTTCACCCCTCATTCATATAGTAACCATCTAAGTTACCTCATCCTAGAGTTTCAGCGGCTATGCTCTTTCATTTTCAAACATCATCTCTTCCTGTGGCCCACTTCTCCCATTTCTCAGCTCTTTCTTGAACCTCTATTTTGAGGAGGGGCCCAAGCCAACCATCCTTCATTTCTCCCCTGACTTTCTCATTCCCTACACTTCCCTCAGTACATGTTTAATGGGGTATCTCCCCCCTCACCACAGATTTTCAGCTTCCTTTTATGTGTTGTCTTCCTCCTTTGGAATGTAAGCTCCTTTGCATTTGTAATACATTTAGCACAATGCCTGGCACATACTAAGTATTTAGAAAATGCATGACTCAAATGTAAGTATAGATGCTGCAAAATAAAGTGTTCATTATTCCAATCATTAACATTTGGAATAGGGATATTGCATTGTTCTAAATACTACCTATCTCATAAAGTTGATATGAGAAGAAAACATTTCATAAGCCTTGAGATAAATATATAATTGTTAATATGTATAAGATAGATAGATAGATAGATAGATAGATAGATAGATAGATAGATAGATAGATCAAATATAAATCATTATTCCTCCCTCAGCGATGGACTGTATACATACACCTGGTGTCATATCTGTCTTTGTAGTCCTAGCATCTTGCACAAAGAATTGCACATAGTAGGTACCTAATAAATTTTGGGTGAATTAAATTGAATTAAGATATAACCAATACATTTTTCTTTTCCAAATCTGAATTTCTTGGGAAAAAAACTGCAACCTCAAATCAATGTTACGGCTAGCTAACTAATCAGAGAACGATTTGAGAGTGGGTGTGGAAGTAGGGATGTCACTCAACTTTTCCAAGCATCAGCTAATTTCCTAGTCTGTAAAGTACTGTGTGTGTCTCTGTGTGTGTTTTCTGATGGAAAATTTTATTTTATTTAAAGATTTTATGAAACCTGAGTGCAATGTAGAATGAGTGATATATCAAATCGAGTCAAGTCAACATTTCTTAAGTGATTACTAGGTGCCAGGTACTGTGTTAAGTTCTGGGAAAACAAATGGAAGCAAAAGAAAGATAGTCCCTGCCCTCAAGAAACTCATTTTCTAATGTAAGGCCACACATAAAAAGAAACTGAAAGTGACTAGAGACCTGTAGAAAAAGAAGTCTGGAGAGTTAGGATAGGAACCCAGAGTATTGGAGTGAATATGGCTGGCCTGAACCCTTCCTTAAAATTAGAGGTTCTGAAGGAACTGACCAATAACAGAAAGAAGCTACTAAGATGGAAGGAATTTCCAGCGGGGTGAGAAGGCTACTGGGCCATGAGAAGGTCAGAAAATCAGGAGCAGAGCCAGAAAAGGAATGAAAGAATCAACTCATATCCAGGTTGCAGTCATGTTTATTACAACCCAGATTTGGGAAGCGGAAAGTACTATCTATATAGCTCAATTCTACTGTATTCAGCAAATTATTATATAGTACTTACTATGTGCAAGATTTGCAGCATAACACCTCCTCTCTACTGCCCCCCACACACACACATATAGGGCAGTGTGGTGTAGCATAGAGAGAACCAGGGCAGCAAAGGTAGAAAGACTAGGGGTTATATGCCATTATGAAACATACTGGCTATGTGACCTTGGACAAGTCACTTAACCAGTCAATGCCCCTAGGCAACTTTCTAAAACTATAACTTTCAGTCATTACTTATCTCGGAGAGATTTCAAGTAAGACATATATATGTATATATGATACATAGACTTATGTACACATATATAAACACATACACGCCCATGGATATTTGTATTCCTCTAGTCTTTGATTTAGACTCCATAGCCTTTAGAAAATTGCATGTGTGTGTGTGTACACACACACATACCAATGAGTTATCCATGCACTTTGACCAGAAAAAGGAGGAGGTGGAGAACTGTTTTTTAAATGAATAATGCAATAGCCATATCTATTTCAGCAAACTCTGTTTATCTATTGCCTTTTCTTTTTTCCTTTTGTTTGTCTTCTTTATACTAAACTTTTGTGGTTTATTTTTTATTTGAAATGAGAGACCTAGTTTTGAGCCACCAGAAGCATCTTTACAGTTAATCACCAGAGTGATACAAATAGAGGATTGTGAATTGAGGTGACAAGCAAACAGTCGAGATGGGTGAACTCTTGAACACAGAGAGTTTGTTTTCATGCAAATCTCTAGCAAACTCTCAGGGGAAGATAAAAACTTAAAATTATCTGATCAAGGGGAAGAATATTTTCTAAGAAGGAGTGCTTAGTTTTATATTATTGCCATTATTATGTTCCTCTAGCTTCCAGGAGGCACTACAGACTACTTAAATAAACAAAAATAAACACAGAAACCTGGTGAAATGATTTGTTTGCATGAATTAGGAGCAGAAAAGAAATCTCAATAGAAGAAAACCATGGCAGGTTTATTTGTAATATTTAATTCTAAGTATTTAACATATATTAAACTCCTCCTGGATTGCTACGTTCCTAGCTGTTCTTTTTTTTAATTTAGGGAAAGAGATACAATTTTCACTGCACACCACTTCTGTCCTCCATCCACTGAGGTGGAAGCTGTAGGGATCTGAATTAAGATTTGTAAGATGGTGGCTGGGGGGAACATTGTTTATCATAGAGAGCTGGCTTAAATTCAAGTGGGATATTCTATGAAATAGGAAGTTCCTCATTTCTGGAGATTTTCATGATCACTTTTTGGGGGGATTTCTAATTCAGGGTCTGACTAGATGAGTGTAGAGAGTCTCAAATTCTTTGATTATAATAATGACCTTTGTTTCCATAGCATCTCACAGCAACATTTTGGGGTGGTAATAAAAAAAAACAGTATCAGGCTCCTTAGGTGGGTAAACTGAGGTTCATAAACAGTAAATGATTAATTTGGGACCTCTGAGTTAATAACTTTCTGGGCTGGGACTCAAATCTAGTTCTATGGTTCCCAAGTCCAGTGTTCTTTCCAATCCTTGGCACTGCTTCTTGGCTCAGATTCTCTGATAGAATGGAAGATTGAATTTTTTTTAAACTAAGACAATTGACAGCTGCTCTTTAGATCTTGATGCATTTCTTTTGAGACATTCTCAGCAGCTTAAAGGGTTATATATATTTTCTCCCTCTGCTTGTGTTTACTTGAAACACAGATTCTTTCTTAGATATTTATCACAAAAGTGTATAGATCAACACAGTTGTCACATTTACCGTTTTGGTCACTTTTGTCAGTACCACCTCAGTCATAAAATCAGAGAATGTTGGAGCTTCAAGGGTCCTCTTTACTTTACAAGGGAGGAAACTGAGTAAGATAGAAAATGAAGTCCAGGGTCACACAGTTCATGTCTGAGATAGGATTTGAACTTGGATGTTCCTGACTCCAGTTCTAGCACTCCATACACTGTGCCCACCTACCTCTATACCAGAGATGTCAAACTCCTGCTGGAGTGGGGTAGCAACCAGATTAAAATGTAATTAGGGAACATTTCATAAAATAAATAAAAATGCAATACACCATAATGTTGACTTGTGGTTTTCTAAGTCAATATACCACCCACAGAGATCCATTTCTAGTTGAGTTTGACGCCACTGCTCTATACTATATTGCCCTTCCCTTCTCTGAGGTTATATAGCTATTTAATGGTACAACTTGGACTCAAACTCAGATATCTTGACTCTCCATCGGGGGCTCTTTTCACTCACACAGAATTTATTAACCACCTGTGATATGCAGAACATAATAAGCTTTCCAGTATATCAGTGACTTTTGCTAGCCCAGTTAAATGGGTTGAAGTAGTTTAAATCTGTCCTCAGTATCTTCAGCCTTCCTTTCCTTTGTTTCTGGCATTTTGCTCTCCCCATTTGAGGACACCAGAGCTTTTATCTCCAACAAAACTTGCTCTGATGAAAGGATCTTTTATTAGTCACATTTTGTATGAATTTAAGTCTGTGTTTCTTCTCCTGTGGAGGCATTTGCCTATTAAACCTTATACAATCCCCACTATAATTTCAGAAAAAGGTTTTATCTCTTGAATAAAAAATATTAAATTATCAGAGAGCAGCTTGGGGGAGTGAAATTAGGTCATGATCTCTGAAATTGGATGATATATGGAAACACCCCATTTATCTAAGAGCATGATTCTTTTTTTAATTTTTTTTTTATTTTTAGATTGCAACAAACAGTTCTACATAATTTTGGGTTCCAGATTTTCTTCCCTCCCTCCCTCCTCCCTCCCCAAGAAGGCATGGAGTCCCATGTAACTTCCAGGTATAACTAGGCATTGA
>CM053623.1:87482245-87500771 GCA_028646595.1 Phalanger gymnotis | reverse complement strand
AGTTGACCCCTGCTGGCTCTGCCCCTCTGGTACTCAGGTACTCCAACTACTTGGCCACCGAAGCCTCACTTCTGTCTCCTCTGTTCTAGCGTTCTTTTATTTTTTCCCCTGAGGAATTCTCTGGGTGAGGAGGGGAGGGATTAGAGCCCTTTACCTGGCCATTATGTCTCCCGGAAGCTCAAGAAGCATTTGAAACCTTTGGGCTGCAAGCCTCAGGAGCTGGTATCTCACAGTCGGTGGCGTTGCGCTTCCTCTCTCGCTTCCACAGAGTGCCGTCCTGTGTTGGGAGGCCGGGGGATCTGCGCTGGTTTCAGGAGCCCGGCTTTCTCCCAGCCTGTCTCCCACGTGGGTTTTCCGGCCAGCCGCTTCTGCTTTGGTCCCGTCTGGGGCAGCTCCGCACGCCGAGCGCTCTCCTAGCGTACAGAGTTGTTCCTTCAGCCTTTCAGATTCTCCCGGCTGGGAAATTTGCCCCACTCAGACTGCTCGCAATTTCTAACTCTCTCAAATCTGCTCAGATTCACTTTTTTATAGGAATCCAACAGAACCTGTGAGAGAGCTCCGGCAAGACCCTGTTTTCATGCGGCCATCTTGGCTCCGCCCCCATAAGAGCATGATTCATCTTGTGGCTAGGATTCTTTGAAGACTTGAAGCAGTGACTGACTAAATGATGAACAGAATGAGAGAAGAGTCATTTTGCAGGGTAGAAGCAATGTGGCTCTATGGGTGCTCTGAAAGAAGGCTTCAGAGGAAACAGTGGGCAGATAGAATAGAGACCATGCAACACTTTGCAATGGGCCAGTCTTCGAGCAAAGTCTTCAGATGTTTCCCATCCAAATGGGACAGTTTTAATCATGTTGAGTATCTATAATGTTGGCTGTAAACTCAAATCAAAGAATGACCTTTGTTGTTGTTGCTGAGTCATTCCTGTCATGTCCTACTCTTTGTGAATGCATCTGGGGATTTGTTGGCAAAGTTACTGATGTTACTGATTTTACAGATGAGGAAACTAAGGCAAACAGGGTTAAGTGACTTGCCCAGGGTCACCCAATTAATGACTGTCTGAGCCTGGATATGAACTCATGAAGAGGAGTTTTTTTTTTCTAATTCTAAGTCCAGTGCACTACCTAGCCGTGCTTAAGATGGTCTTTACAAATGTTTATGGTATATAGAGGATCTTGGGCATGTATATAACAACTTTTCTATCAAATAGATGTCTAATCTATTTCACCCTTATGGTCGTGATATAGCCAGAATGGGGCCAAAACTGTGTATAATTGATAGACATCTGGCAGCACAATGGAAAGAACTCTTAGCTTGGAGTCAGGAAAGACCAGAGTTAAAATCTGGCCTCGGACACTGACTAGCTGTGTGACCCTAGACAAGTCACTTAAGTTTTATTTTCCTCAGTTTCCTCAACTATAGAATGGGGATAATAACAGAATTTCCTTGCAGAGTTGTTGTGAGGATCAAATGAGATAATATTTGTAAAAAAAAAAACACTTAGCAAAGTACCTGGCACATAGTAGGAGCTATATAAATCCTTATTGCCTTCTCATGATAGGGGAGGTATCACTCAAGATTTTCTTTGTTGTCTCCTCGTCCTTGTTTTTTCTCTTTATAAAGATAATATTAAGGCTAGCACAGAAGGGACTTAGTTAGAGAATCTAAGAGGAATCTTCCATACCTGGATCTCATCTGAGAAGAAACATGTGGAGGAAATCTAGACGGAGAAGACAGAAGAAAAAATTTGCTGGAGCAAGCGTATGCTCTGGATTAGCTGATCAAGAGGAATGTCCTTGAATTTGGGGAGGCCACATTGGTTTTTAAAGTTCATGGTTCGACACCATGGATCTCCAGGTGGGTCAAGGTTAGAAATGTACCAACCTGGAGTACTCCATGCTGTTGAGCTGTTCACTAGCAGCAAATACCAATATCCTCCATGTTCCCCCGGAACAGACCTTCTCTTTGTCTTCCTTAACTCTTTTGGTCAAAATACGTCACCAGGGTGGAGTGTATTGTATTACCTTTCAAAGTGGGATCATGAGGATGGGTTACCATTAGTGTTAAATGACTAAGACTACCATAACCATGATCATGGCTCAGAAAAAATATATCATGAAAGGAAAACATGATATACAATGGCAATGTATTGACTTTCATAATTGATTTATGTAATGGATAAAATTGTATGATGATAGGAGAGTTCTCAAAAATATAATACTTTTGTTTTTACTTTCACATTACAACACTGCAGATGTTTTGTTTGCCACTCACCTTCTCTCTACCCAGTGCATGCTTCTTTTGTTCACTTAATCTACCTGTCCCGAGATCCACAATTTTTCCCCAATCTATGTTTTCATTCATATAATTATATCCATCAAACAAAGCACTAGTTTATTGCTCAATTTGGGGGGGGATATGCTCCTAGAATAATGCAAATCTATCTTGGTCTGTATATTATTTGATATATATCTGCATGTGTGAATTCATATTAATATATGTGTGCATCTGATTGTAGCCATATCTCAGCATGGATGTTATGAGAATATATCAATGGGTGTATAGTTCTAAATATGGCTTCATGATCCCCAAATGTAGCATAAAATATTCAGTCAGTTAGATGTTTTATCTATCCAGTGCCAAGTACATTCCAATTTTTATCTGCTAAATAGGGAACTAAAAGAAGTATTAGTATGTTGAACTAGTAGGAGAAAGTTTCATAAGCTTTCCCCTTCCCCTTTTTTTTTCCTACTGGGTCCCATAATAAGGAAGGGGGTTTTCATTCTTAAAGCAGAAAATGAGAGGGAAGAAAGAAAAATTAAAAAAAAAAACCACTTCACTTCCAATTGAATTCAAGTTTGAATAGTACTTAAAATGAGCCTTAGAAAAAATATTCTCAACATTATGCATATTTTGAATATTTTTTATTCCCTCTTCCAATCACTATCCCCAACACACAAATATTTTACTTTCTAGAAATAAGGAAAAAGAAATTTTGAAAAATAGCATGATTTAGTAGAAACAACTCTGAACAGGGAGCCAAGAATCTTAGAGTTTAGTCCTGGCTGGGTAACCTTGAAAAGTATCTCAACCTTTCTAAATTTTACCTATCTTATTTGTAAAGTGAAAACACTTGGGCAAGATGACATCTAAGGTCATTTCAAACTTTTAAACTGTGGTTCTAAGTCAAATTGGAATTGAATCTGAAAATTAAATGAATCTGAAATCTTTGGAAGCTATGACTTTGAAGTCACTTTATAGGTTTAGATTTTCAAGGCTGGTATTAATGAGGCTGTTTATTTCCTTCTAGGTATTTGAGCTGCAATTAGAGAAAACTATCACCAGATGGGCAGTTGTACTTTGGCTACATACACTCATAGTGAATTTATATTATGGGAAGCTCTGTTTCCCTTTGGAATAGTTAACTGAATCAGAGAGGATGAATGGTTTGCCACTCTATCCTTTCCTTTATTTTAAGCAAAAATAGGATAGCGATAGAGACTACCGCTATAATTTCATTACATTAGGAAATTTCTAGTTGAGGAAGGACTTTTTTTCCCAATGCAAGTAGGCATCTTTTCTTACATAGAGCATGACAAGATTTAAGTGACTTGCTCAGAATCACACAGTGAGTTAAAAGTAAGACTAAAACCCAGGTCTTCCTGGCTTTTCTCTTCTTAAAATTCTTAGTTTCTCAGTCTCAAAAATTTGCAGTTCTCCTTCCCTTCATACCTAAAATTAGTTGTCAATTCTACTTCCATGATAGTTTGCTTCTCTTTCTTCTCCCTGGACCCCAGCAGAATGAGTCTATTTTTCTCACTATTTGACACAACTTCAACAACTTGAGTTGTGATATTCTTTCTAAATCTCATTTTCAGGCAAAATATCTCAATTTCATTAGGTTTAGAGGTGGAGGTATTCTTAGAAGTCAAGTAATTCAATTCTCTGATGAGTCCAAAGTCCCAAAGAGGCTCCCTGACTTATCCATCATCACACTAGCACTAATTGGCAGAACTGGAATACAAACCCAGTTTTCTGACTTAAAATCCATTGCTTTTCCTCATAGAAACGGTGAAATACCTTTAGTCTCCAACACCCATACTGCTGCTTACTTTTAAAAGGCTTGGTGTTCTGTTTCCTGACTACGCTAAAATTAAACTTTTAAAGGACATTTGAAAAAACCCACAAGAAAAATTTTAATAAGCAATCTTATATTGTTATTATCATTGTTATGGTTGTTGTTTTCCACAGAGGAAAACAAGATTCAAAGAACAGACAATATTATCTGTTTCATATGGAATTGCTTATAATGTAGATGTAATAGTACCTCAATTTCTGCACATCCTGTCTTGCTACCAACTTTTTTTTTAACTATCTAGTGTAGTTTGAATTGTTGAGGCCTAACAGATGAATGCACATATGTTTTCTTTTCTTTTTCTTTTTAAAATTTTAATGGATTTCATAACTGAAATGAACAATGGGAAATTGACTGGTTTCAATTTACTATACATCATGATCCCCAATGAGAAGTCTCTCCAGTATGGCTACAGGCTTCCTGTGTCTGCTCATAGCATTTATGAATACAGCATATACCCACAAGTCAAATTCTTAACCAATGGTCAATAAAAAACTATATCTATCTGGCTGCAAGTAGTTGATAGGACCTACAGGTACTCTTGGTGGGCCCCAATGAGTAATTAGCATAGAGAAGAATATAAAAGAAGCCTGAGCTCTGAATAGGCTCTTTCTTTGGTTTTCAAATTTTAATTCAATTACATTATACTTCTGGCTGACTCTAAAATAGCACCAGACTATCTTAACCACATTTTTGTGGGAATTATTCCAGTCTGTGTGTAGTGTAGATAATAAGAACACATTATTACTTTGTGCCAAAAAAGAGATGTTGGTAGGTAGTAAGCAGAGAATCCAAAGGGAGGCCTGGTGATCAGGGAACCCAGAATATATAATATATATATATATATGTATATGTATATGTATATGTATATATATATATATATATATATATATAGAGAGAGAGAGAGAGAGAGAGAGAGAGAGAGAGTTTCCCTCATATTCATTAAGGAAAAACACGTTATTGTGGAGAGAAGCAGAGTGTCATAGTGGGTAGAATGCAACAGATGCAGCAGGTACAAGTTTTGCAGCCTCATTTTCCAAACTGAACACTGACTCAATTCCGTAGACTATCAGATTATTGTGGAACTAGAGGCCTCATTCTGTGGTTCCATTTTCCAATGTACAATCTGGCCTTCCAGAATTCATGACTTGGGTCTTTATGAATCAATACATCTCTGAACAAGGCTATAATTTATAGAGAGTAAACCCTGTAAGATAAATTTGGATTTTTTTTAATTACCATATAGAGATCAGTTTAAATCTGAGTGAGGCAATATGCTATTCCTTATAGAGATCTGAACCCAGATTTTACTGCCCTGAATCTTCATGTAAGACTTCAGTTCTTCCCTATGAACAAGCCCTCTCAGACAAAGCAAAGTGAAGAAGTTAGGTCTCAGATGGAAAATTAGATCCGGGTATTCAGAAAAAAACTGGGCAGCTAGGTGGCTCAGTGGATAGAACTCCAGGTCTGGAGTCAGAAAGAAGTGAGTTCAAATTCAGCCTCAGATCCTTATTAGCTGTGTGACCCACGGCAAGTCACTTAACCCTATTTGCTTCAGTTTCCTCATCTGTAAAATGAACTGAAGAAGGAAATGGCAAATCACTTCAATATTGTTGCCAAGAAAACCCCCCAAAAAGGCAAAAAACAAACATTTACCTCTGATGCGACTATTCTCCTAAATACAATTCAGAAATTCCAGGTTTTTTTCTACTTCCTAAGCAAAGCAGCAATTTTGTAAGATGTACTATTCCTCTAATAGGATATCATTTTTCGTGATTTCCCATTGGTTCATGAACTATCTGTGATTCAATAATTTATTGGCTTAGAGAAATGGAAAGTAAGATTCTTTTCCTTTTTTCCTAACAATCTCGGTAAACAGACCTAGTAATAGTGTTTTTGGATCAGAGTATAGCCAGCTTAATGACTCTTTGGACAGAATTCCAGGTTGCTTTCCAAAATGGTAGGATTAGTTCACAGTTCTACCAATAGCGAATGTGTCTCAATTTTTCCATATCCCCTCTAATATTTGTCTCTTTCCCTTCTGTCATTTTAGCCTATCTGAAAGGTGTTAAATGATGTCTCGAGAGTGTTTTAATTTGCATTTATCTAATAATGATTTAGATAATTTGTTTATTACTATAAATTGTTTTGATTTCTTCATTAGAAAACTGCCTATTCATATCCTTTGGCCATTTATCAATTGGAAATGACTCATTCTTATAGATTTAACAAAGCTTTTTATATATTTGAGGTATGAGATCTTTATCTGAGAAAACATCTATAAATTTTCTCCCAATTTTCTGTTTTCCTTCTAATCTTTGCTACATTGGTTTTATTTGTAACAACTGATATATTGGTAGAACTAATAAAGGAGGTCTTCCAGTAATTTGAGTTCATCTTTCAAAAAGGATTTATGGAAAGATATTGGCCAGAACTACATAGGACAAAAAGATGTAATGTAAGTGAGAGCTTTATCGGAAACTGTATATATAATCCAGATAAAATTACAGATCCAGCAAAAAAAAGTAAGTTTCTTGAGATACTCAGCTATTTTTTTTTCTGCATCTACAGTACCTTATACATTGAAGGCTCCTTGTGGATTTCTTGGATTGGATTGGATTACAGGTTATTCCCTGGTCAACTCTCCTACTATATTCAGTACTCCTGTGATCAAAAACAGCATTGGCTGGGGGTGAAAGAGATAGAAAATAAATACATATGATGACAAACAGACATCCTCTTATACTCTTGTCTAGAAAAAACACACAGACGCAGACACAGAGGGAAACAGACATTCTCTCCCAAACAGATTTTAATACTCATTTTCTTCCACATTAGTCACTGCTCCTACCCCCACACAGATGCAGACAATCACACACCCAGAGAGGCACATATCCAAAGGCAGAGATGTGCAAAAGCAAGATACTCCTTGAATGCTTCTATTCCCCTTCCCACTTTAAGTGTGCAGAAGTGCCCAGAAAAAAAGCTCATAGACCTTCGGTTTATGCCCTCCTACCTTATATCACGTACATACATATTTTCCACACAAACTTTTTGCATTCACTTCAACCAATAGTTGTTACTGTTGTTCATTCATTTCTGTTGTGTCTAATTCTTTGTGACCCCATTTGGGATTTTCTTGGCAAGGATACTGGAGTGGTTCGCCATTTTCTGCTCCAGCTCATTTTACAGATGAGGAACTGAGGCAAACAAGGTTAAGTGACTTGCTCAGGGTCACACAGATAGGAAGTGTCTGAGGCCACATTTGAACTCAGGTCTTCCTGGCTTCAGGCCCAGTACTTTAACCCCTGTGCCACCTAGCTGCCATATTGACAAACAGGTATAGAATGTCTCACAAGATCAACACCAAAGGTAAGCACATTTTATTTCACTTTTCCTCAGAGAGGACTTTCCTATGAAATATTGACACTGTTCTAGGCAAACATGGCAAGAACTAAGAAGCCTACAAAGTACAGGGGTTCAGGTCAGTAGAGAGGGGGTTTTGAAGGGAGTTAGGGATTGAAAAACAAAATGCTCATGAACGTATGTAGCCGATTAAACAAGGGAATGCCCTGATCTACTTGAAGGTCTTACAGGGAAGTAAGCCTTTGTTTGCAAACTTTGATTAAGGTTTCCACTGGAAAGAATGGGCACGCACCTTAGAATTTCTCAGATTATAGATAAATTTGATTTGCTTGGACTGAGGTGGAACAGAATATTATGAGAGAAGTTAGTTATATTTCTGTAATGAGAGGAGTTATTGAAGACTTAGATTTTTTTTTCCTTTTATATTTTAGCGGAACTAGGTTATGAGCAAATATATAACCACAAGGATACACAAATTCACACAAAAATGTATGAGAGGAAGTCAGTAAGGTGAATGTTCATTTCTCAGAGCTATCTACCTATTCTGTCTACACAGTAGCAATGATAATAAGTGATATTTACATAGCATTTTTGAGTAGCATAATTTGAAGTTCACAGCAATGCTTTGAGGTAGGTACTAGCTCTATTATTATCTTCATCTTTCTAGGGGAGGTAATTGAGGCAAAGAAAATTTAAGCAACTTGCCCAGGTTCAAAGAGCTTGCAAGTGTTGGAGGCAAGATCTGAACCCAGGTGTTTTTACATCCAATTCTACTCTTTTTTCTGCTACACCATGCTGCCTTTCCATATAAATAAAATATACATTGTACATACGCACCTATATGGAGTACTCTATTTTCCCTTCTTTATATATAATGTTAAGTTGGTAGGATCTTTGCTCAATGTCTCTGACATTTTATTTTTTAAAGATTTGCTGAAATTCACCTTCATAATTAACCTCCCTCTATATATTATAAATAGCAGCTCTGTAAATCATAGGTCTTTAATACATATGTATGCAATGATTACACAAACATGTTACCATTGTTATTATTTCAATGTATGGAAACATGAAAAGGCAAAAAATGAGTTGGATTTGCACCGATAGATGTCCCCACACAAACAAGATCATGCATCTAAGAAACTAGTTATAATATTGATGAAACTGGTCAAATACAGTACTACTCCAAGTCTATATGACAGAGGGGAAGGAATACGCACTTATATGGCACATACTATGGACCAGGCACTGTGCTAAGTAATTTTAAAAATCTCCTTTGATCCTCATCACAACCCTGAGACATAGGTGTTATTATTATCCCAATTTTACAGTTGAGGAAATTGAGGTAAATAGAGGTTAAAGTGACATGTCCAGGGCCACAGAAATAGTAAATGTCTGAGGCCAGATTTGGACTCAGGTCTTCTTGACTCCAAGCCCAAAACTCTCTCCATTGGGCCATCAGTTAACTGTCATTACAGTAAGTGTGGGTTTCATTTCCCTATAGTCCCTTTTACATTGCTTGAGTAAGTTGTAAATTCCTGACATGAAGGATATTGAATATACTCAATACTTGTATTGCTACGACCTTTCAAGTGGGTGTCTGCATGTCTCCTGGCAGTCTGGGTTCACTTCCATTACCCTGAGAGTCTATGGGAGGGAAATAGCCTAGAGGAGCTCAAGGGCTTGTGACTGGGGATTTGAGCCAACTCTCTTTCCCTTGCTACCTTTAATGATTAGTCTGTTAAGAACTTGAACCATGATGGTCCTATACATGCATACATGCACACACACACATGCACATGCACACATACATTTGTACATATATGTATATGTGTATATACATGCATATATGTATACACATATACATACACATATGTATTATGTGCACATATGTATGTACATGCATACATATATATATACATACATATGTGTGTATAACTGATTTTCAACCTCTGATTGCTCAGAGGACAATAGAATTTAGACCTGGAAGGCACCTTAAGTCATCATCCAGACTAGTCCTCTCATTGAACAGAATAGAAAATGGAAGCCTAAAGATTTTAATTAATTTTGCAGACTCACAGAATATTGGAAAGAGATCTCAAAGAGGATTTATTCCAACCCATAATTGCATAGTATTCTCCTCTATAACAGACCAGACCAATGATCATCCAACCTTTGCTTGAAGAATTATAGTGAGAATTAACCCACTACCTTCAAAGGCTGCCTTGTCATATTGGGGTGGCTGTGATTGCTAGGAAGTGTTTTCCTTCCATTAATCCTGAAGCTGCTGGTCTTCAACTTCCATCCATTTCTCCTACTTTAGTTTTCAGAGGCCAAACAGAACAATCCCAAACTCATTCATCCATAAACCCCTTGAACACTTGACAGTTATCATGTCTGTCCTTTGTCAACCTGTCCAAAGCCACACAGTCAAGGATGAAGCATGGACTGAACCCAAGTTTTCTAGCCCCAAATCCACTTCTCTTTTAGTGATTTTATGAGATGTGACTGAAAGATTCACTTGCTCTACTTTTCCACAGCTGAATTAGATGGCTTAAAGCCATCCAAGTTGTGGGGTGTGAAGGTGCTTTATTAAGCCAGGATAAATGAATATAAACCAACTATAGGCACACAGATTGGACCGAGAGAGAAACAGACACAGAAATAATGATGCTAAATTATTTTTGCCATTAATCATTCACTTAGGAGTCAATCATTTATTTTTACTGATGCCTAATAAAAGATTTCTATAGCTTTATTATATATTTAAAAGGAATAGCAAGTTGCACGTAATAGATTTGCAAGTTCATGTGCAATTGTTTTATTATACTATGTTACAGAAATGCTTTTTTATTCCATAATTTAAAAATAAAATAAATGAATCATTATTTAATTCCCAGAGTCAATCAGATTTAATTCCAGAATCTGAATGCTAGAGTCATTTGAGTAGCCATGTAGTCTAACCCAGACATAAAAGGAATCCTTACTCTACTCTCCCTGAGGAGTGGTCATCCAGTTTCCACTTGGGGACCTCCAACTAGAAGGAGCCCCACCCCTTGAAGGGACCTTATTTTACATTTGAATGGTGCTAAATGTCCAGAATTTTCCCCTCTGACATCAAGCCTAAACTGCCTCTTTATGACTTCTACCCATTATCCCTAGTTCTGCTTCATAGGGTCAAACAGAACAAATCTAACTGCTCCTGCAAGACACCCTTCAAATATTTGATGATGGATAATATATACACATATATAATATACATGCATATATACATATATGTATACACATAGATATGGATAGAGATACGTTTCCCTAGAGTCTTTTCTTCTTGTTCACATTTTAAATCTTTTTTTAAAAATAATCTAAAATAGTGAAAAATGCAAATGTGATATTAGGGAAAATTTTCCAATTTAGAATGACACATAAGTAAGTGATGATCCCCCTCCAGGCTAGAACGTTGTTGAGAGAATTCTTGTCCAGATAACAATTAGACTCAATGACCTCTTAGAACCCTTCCAACTCTGGAATTCTCTACCTCCATGTGCCTTTGCAATCCTGGGTGCAAGTGTATTTAAAAAACCAAAACAAACTGTATAGCTATCATTAAAGAGAATGGAAAAGTGTCACCCACCTCATGCAGGGAAGAAGGGGGAAAGAAGTGACATTTAGTCAAAAGACCGTTGATAATAGGTTTTCAACTTATTTATAAAATAATGACTTGTTGGTCTGAAATCAAACTTTTTTCTTCATTCCAGTTCATTTAATATGTGAAAACACAAGCTCTATAGATTAGGACGAAAGGTACAGGTATATCTAAATTGGCTCATTAGTCTCTTGGACAGATAATTTTATCACACATGTTTTGTACAAATCTTTGCAGGGCTTTTTAGCACTTTGCTTAGCTAATGCTTCTCTAACTTTAACAGCAGCCAGACAATTCTAAAGTCTATTTGCAATTCTTCTACTCTTTTCTCCTCCACAAGAAAGTTCATAATTTTTACATATTTCCATGAGAGTTTCTGTATTCATTGCAGTGCTCTACTGTGGCTCTTAGAAAATAACTAACCTATACTCTATTCCACTAAGATGCTTATATATTCTTGTATATTAACACTACTCTTTTGGACTGGGGATGCTAAGATTAGTAGTTTTTATAATGCTGAGGAACTTATAGTGATATCAATGACCACGAATTTTAACACTCTGGGACAAGACCTGGGTCAGCTTTCCCTAATTAATTGCATTGAGGTGATGCAGTCATTATAAAATTAGAAGTCAAGTCAGGAAGACCTGAGTTGAAATTATGCCTCAAACACTTACTTATGACACTTGGTAAGTCATACAACCTCACTCATTTCCTTATCCATAAGATGGGAAAAATAAGAGTACCTACCTTCCAGGATTGTTATGCGAATTAAATGAATGCTTTGCGAACTTTAAAATGCTACATAAATCTAGTTAGATGATGATGATGATGATGATGCCTCTATACCAGTGATATATATATATATATGCAAATATGTATGTAGACATATTATATACAAATCACCCACTACTGTGACAAAATAACTTTCCTGATGCCAATAATAGTTATTCCTTTTCTCATCCATAGTTCCATTTTGTTTGTTACTCAAAAAAACCTGCTTCAAGAGGTCAGCGATCTTGTATAATTATATTGACTTCTCCATACTTTGCTTTCTGCTATGCCATACAAACCCAGTAATTCATTAAATGCTATTTAATGTCTTGAATGAAAGGATCTGCCCTCATTTCCAAAGACCAAATAAACACAGCACAAATGAAACCTGTCCCCTTACCACTCCTTCTTTCTATACCTAAATTAGTCTCCTATCTAAACATCAGCCATCTAAAAACACCACAGCAATTGCTTATTTCTGGTTCCCTTTCTTTCATTTTGTTACTATCCCAATTGGTATTTCCAGTTCCTCACCACAATCTTTCTCAATTGATTATACACACACTGAAACAGCAACCTTAGCCTTACCTGCTTTCCTATTGATTGCAAAGGGTGCTGAACACAGCATTTAAAGGTTATATTTTTTGAGGGGAGGGAGCATTAGTTATTTCATGATTTTTATAGCTTATAGTAATAGATGAAATATTATCCCCTTGGCTATTTCAAACAATCACCAGAATACTGGCCTCTATATTAGGAAATTTTGTGCCACTAAACTCAAGAAGATTATCCACAAAGGCATTGAGAACTTATAATCTGAATTAATGATTGAAATAGCAGATCATCAAAATGTTGTAATATGGGGTGGAACCTGAACCTATGACTTTATTGCTATGGAGAACTCATGAAGGAAGAATTTGCCTCTATTAATGCAGGTTGGCACCTTCTCTGTAGCTTATAGTCTTAGATGTTTGCTTAGATCACATAGTCATAGGTAGCAGAAGAAGCACTGGAAGCCAGCTCCTCCAAGTTCTAAGGCCAGCTCTCTATCCACTTCACCTATGGCTTGGTAGGTGATGAGGCCCTGACATAGTGGGGTGACTTTGTAAGTATAAAGAAGGGGACAGATGTGAGAGATATTTTTTCAGGCAGAAATGTCATTATGTGATAACTAATTAGATATGTAGGATGAGACAGAGTGAAAATTTGAGGATGACACCAAGGTTGCAAGCCTGGGTAACTGGAAGGATGGTTTTGTCCTTGTTGAAAGTAATGAGAAAGTTTGAAAAAGGAGTGGATTTGAAAGGAAAGACGATGTAATTAAGATCTATGATGCAGATTGCAAAACATCCCTGCCTCCTCATCCAGTACTACACCAAAATATAAAATGTGTGTGAAGAATTCACCAAGGTCCTTGCTCCAGTGCAGATCAGAGCCCAAATGCTGAAGGATGCCCATAGTAGATGTGAGGGAATGCAGAGGGCAAAGTATGGTAATGTTGGATACACCTGTATCCCAGTTAGGATTTAAGCACAATGAAGGGCTGAAGTTGTCCATCCAAGATCAGAGGTAGGAGGCAATTGAGTGGGGAAGTACTGAGCTATGATGAAGGGGATAATATGATTCTGTAGGATGCAAGACCACAGTAGGCTATCACTAGGAGGGTGGAATACAACACATTTTCCCAAATTCTAATCAATCATATAATGATTTGAAAAAACTAGGATTCCTTCCCACGCCACCCCCCCCACACACACACACTTGTAACAATACTCTAGGAACATTATGTAGTAATCTCAAGGACAAGAGTTTGAAAAGGCTGGGTGATACAGATAGAGATAGATAGATAGATAGATAGATAGATAGATAGATAGATAGATAGATAGATAGATGATTATAGGTAGATAGATAAAGAGGTAAATAGATAACAGAGATATGAAAATATCTATATATTTTTCCCATGTGAATCATTTTGCTCCTTAGAATCTGTCCATAATTCTCAATAGCAAATTAACCTTCCAGACACATGTGTGTCAGTCAGCTTTAACTTTATTCTCTGACCTTCTCTTCTTTAGAGGTGGTTGAATTTGATTTGGGACTAGTGGAGTTAATGTACACAGAGTTCAGGAAATTTAAGAAGCAAGAGAACTGTCTTGTATTATTTTATTTCTGAAAAAGTCACATTCACATTGACAATACTCGAGTCTCAGAGAGTTCATGAAATAAAAGGATAAGAGGAAAAGAGTATAAGGGATGAAGTTGTATTTTCCAAAGAGGAAACACTTCAAAGAAGAAATTGACCTATGACTTTTAAAAATGAGAGACAGTCTACAAAGCCCACTGGAGAAAATATGCTTCCTTATAGTGAGTATCTACAGGTAAAATGTGTTTGAGTCAAGCCAAGTATAGATACAGATACAGTAGAACCCCAATATAACATAGCTTCTTAGCAACAGCAGAAAAAGCTCCCATGCATCAAATCAGAAGGGCTAGGTGTAAATCCCAGCTCTGCCACTTGCTAATTATATGATAATAGGCAAGTTATCTAATCTCTGTAAGCCTCAGTTTCCTCATTTGTAAGATAAAGATAAGTTTCACTACCTACTTAACTAAGATACTGGGTGTAAAACATTTTACATACTAGAAGAAAGAACTCTGTGAGCCAGCAATACATAAAATCACAGTCCCTGAAACATAATAGCTGTAAATGATAAAAGACTGGTATCTTTATGACATAGTTCTCCTCTGAGAGAACTTCCATCTATTCTTTGTGTACCTAGGTATTACTTATTGTCTCTCCCTTTAAAATGTGAGTTCCTTGAGGTCAGGAACTTTTTTCTTTCTTCTTTAACACATACAAAAAGGTTTTTGTATATTTCATTGCTTCTTTTCTCTCCAACGCTGGATTGACAGTTACTTTTCTGGGGAGTAACACATAAGTACAAACTCCTGATATTATTTTTTATGATGAAATATGAAGGATAAGAGAAGCAGGATGGCTGCCTCTGACAGAGTGGGAGGCTGGATACAGCTGGAGAAACAGCTGTTATTAATGGCTCTAGATAAGCTGCCAATGGCATAGTCAGTAAAGATGCATCATGTCTGTAGGGCAGGCTGTTTTCTGAATGCAGGATGATAGTAGAAGAGTTATCTAATCCCTCCTCTTGTATCTGAATAAGTAACCCTTCAAAGCCTGTACACTCATCCATTTTGCTTACCTAAGGCTTTTATATAGCAATATTTCCTTTTTTCCATTTTTCCTTTTTTATATAGCAATATTTCCTTTTTTCCTACCTTTGTTGGGGAGTGAACATTTCTATATAGATGAATTTCTGCTCTCTCTCTCTCTCTCTTTCCAAAGACATTGTATGTGTGTACATTCGTGTGCATGGATATTTATAGAGTAAATATTGTTCGGTCATTTAGACATGTCCAATTCTTCATGACCCCATTTGGGGTTTTCTTGGCAAAGATACTGGAATAGTTTGCCATTTCTTTCTCTAGCTCATCTTACAGATGGGGAAACTGAGGGAGACAGGCTTAAGTGACTTGCCCAGGGTCACATAGCTAGTAAGTGTCTGAGCCCAGATTTGAACTTAGGAAAAATGACTCTACCTAACCCTAGGCCTAGCACTCTAACCACTCCACCACTCCACCAGCCCAATAAAATATGCACATTGAGATTGCTGAAATATGTGCATGTGTTTGAGGAAGGAAGGAAGGAACAAAGGAAGGAAGGAAAGAGGGAAGGGAGGAAGGGAGGGAAGGAGAGAAGGAAGAAGGAAGGGAGGAAAATCTCTCTACCTATGAATATTGGTATCTTCTTGCAACTTCTACTATTAAAGAGTTTCCTGGAGAACTGAATGGTTAAGTGACTTACCCAGGGCCATATATATAGGGTGTATAAGAGGCTAGTCTTCCTCATTTTAGGTGATCCTCATGCCAAGAAGTCATCATGAATAGAGAACCAAACTGACATAACAATATGATTCTGAACTCCAATGTTAAATTTGAGTTAAATGCCAGTGTTAAATTTTAACCATTTTGATGAATATTTTCCTGAAATAAAAAGTATGACACAGCTCCCTGCCTTGTTAAATAAGACAGTAATTTGAATGATGTATGTGCTTAATAAATATTTGTTGAATTGAACCACAATAAACATAATTTAACCTTTCCTTAATTCCTCAGGGTCAACTCTGTGAGCAGCAGTCATTATTTTGTTCAGCAAAACTGTAGCAATGGGGATCAGGCACTTTGCCACTATCCCAAGTGGCCCTGGAATAACATTAATTTTAAAAATTCTTGAGTAAACTTTTTTAGTGCTTCTCCTTCTTCCCTAATTACCACTTTTACAACTCTCACTTTATCAGCAGCTTGCTAGAAGTACATGAAAAAAGGAATAAAAAGACCCTGAATGAGGTCCTAAAGAACTCTCCTAAAATTAAGGACGTGAGTTTTGTGATATTAACTATGGCTACTTCAAGACATATTTTGCCATTTTGAAGTTCCTAATAATTTCCTCTATAGCTGAACTTTCCCAGTTTACTCCAGATATGGGAGTCATGATGATGCTACAAAGGAGAAAATGGCAGACAGTAAACTGGGGAATTAGTGATCCAGCTCTGACATGTCTTTCATGGCTTGTCATATTTGATGGATTCTTCTGGAAAGTAGTTCTCACTCCAGAACGTGATGAATTTCAGAGTAGGTGTCACATGTAGATGGTCCTGAAGTTGTCTGCAGAATTTGTGAGTTTTTTTTTCCCATGTTGTAGATGTTCATGAAAAAATTTCTGTTGTGAAACTTTACTTCCTTTCTTGGCCCAAGAACAGTTGCTCCGCTAGTATGCATCTATATGTATATGCACACATACATGCATAAATTGTGCTTGAGAAATTTTGTTTTATTCTAAAATTATATTTCATTCTACATTTAATCTAAATTTTATTTTATTCTCAAAGAGAATGATTCTGCTTGGGTGAGGTAAAGACATGACACCGAACAAGGCCATTATAGGAATATTATTTCCTATGAGAAACACAGGTAAGTCTTGTGCCTTGAATCACTCAACATTTTGTAACAAGAAACTCACTGATTATTTACAATGAACATCAAAGCCTGTTTGTATAGCTCCTTATTACTGCTGACATCACCATGAAATGGTGAAATTGATTGTCTTTCTTTTGTATAGAGGGCCAGCCTATATAAATCTATTCTTGATGGCCAACTTAATCTTGTAAAATGGAAAGAAATCTCCCTGTATGAATGAGGGAAGCTCTACCTAAGCAGGGCTTTAACCATTCAGCTCTAAAAGAGGCTATGGACAAGGAATTGGGCCAAATCTAAACATAACTCTAAAATGGCACTCTCTTATTAGCCCAATAGCTACTAACTTATTCCTCCTAAAGTATCATTTATGGTGTTCTCAAAACATCATGTGATATATGGAAGCTACCAATTATCTGAAAGCAAATCTCATTTCTAACCCAACAGTAATATAAGAGGAATGGAAGAGGGTATTTTCACCCTTTTCTTGGGGAGGTACATGACTGAGCACATTCTCATTTGTGAGTGAAGTTCGGTACTTAATTACTGTCCACTTAGCTAGAATTCTTCTTTCACTGTCATTTCTACAAATGCTCAGAAGTATAAGATCTAAGAACTGGAAGGGTCTTCAGATGTCATCTTGTCTAACTTGACCCTAAACGACACTCCCCTCTACAACATCTGTGATTGCTAGCTTTCCAGTCACTGCTTGAAGATATCTTGGACGGGCCATTCAGCTTCACTCACCTCTAATTATTATAAGTTTTGTTTTCCTTCTCCATTTATGAAACTTTAGTCTACCTCATTACAACTTCCAACAATTACTCTGCAGAGAATCAGATCAAATATAAAGCTTCCTCCATATGAGAACCATTCAGACATTTGAAGAGAGCTATTATTTCCCCCACTCATGTTCCTTTAAATCATTTCCTTTCCAAACTAAATACCCCTAACTTCTTTCAGCAGTCGTTCTATGGTCTGGTTTACACTCCTCTGATCAGACTGATCATGATCCATTTTCACACTATAATACAGTACTTAGAACTGAATATAATACTCTGGATGTGGTCTGAACAGGCAAAGATATTGACCTCCCCCATTCAGGATACTAAGTAGTTTTAATGCACCATTTTAGAAGTTATTTTGTGCCTTGATTCTTTCATCCAACCTGGTTTTTTTTTCTAATTTTTATGTTATCTGCATAGTCAATTAGTACCCCTATTTATTCATTTGTCTAAGCAGTGGATAAAAAATGGCCTAAGTTTAGATTCTTAGCTCATTGTAGTAGGGACTCCCTTTAGGCTGGCATCGGTCCATTAATTATTACCTTTCAATTCCATTTATTCTTTTTTTGTCCCTTTTTTTTAATTTAATATATTTAGTTTTCAGCATTGATTTTCACAAGAGTTTGAATTACAAATTTTCTCCCCATTTCTACCCTCCCCCCACTCCAAGATGGTGTATATTCTGGTTGCCCTGTTCCCCACTCCCCTCCCATCTCCTTTTCCCTTCCTTTCTTCTAGGGCAAGATAAATTTCTATGCCCCATTGCCTGTGTAT
>CM053623.1:87460064-87481745 GCA_028646595.1 Phalanger gymnotis | reverse complement strand
CAATTTCTATTTTGCCCTGTGGCTCTAGAATATCAGGGCAGGTCTCCTTGATAATTTCTCGAAAGATGATATCTAGGCTCTTTTTTTGATCATGGCTTTCAGGTAGTCCAATAATTTTTAAATTTTCTCTCCTGGATCTATTTTCCAGGTCAGTGGTTTTTCCAATGAGATATTTCACATTGTCTTCCATTTTTTCATTCCTTTGGTTCTGTTTTATAATATCTTGATTTCTCATCAACTCACTAGCTTCCACTTGGTCCAATATCATTTTTAAGATAGTATTTTCTTCAGTGGTCTTTTGGACCTCCTTTTCCATCTGGCTAATTCTGCCTTTCAAGACATTCTTCTCCTCATTGGCTTTTTGGAGCTCTTTGGCAATTTCAGTTAGTCTATTTTTAAGGTGTTGTTTTCTTCAGTATATTTTTTCCGTATTTTTTGAGTCTCCTTTAGCAAGTCATTGACTTGTTTTTCATGGTTTTCTCTCATCCTTCTCATTTCTCTTCCCAATTTTTCTTCTACTTCTCTCACTTGCTTTTCCAAATCCTTTTTGAGCTCTTCCATGGCCTGAGACCAGTTGATGTTTTTCTTGGAGGCTTTTGTTGTAGGCTCTTTGACTTTGTTGATTTCTTCTGGCTGTATGTTTTGGTCTTCTTTGTCACCAAAGAAAGATTCCAGAGTGAGACTGAATCTGGGTGTGTTTTTGCTGCCTGGCCATGTTCCCAGCCAGCATACTTGACCCTTGAGTTTTTCAGCGGGGTATGACTGCTTGTAGAGTTAAGAGAATTATGTTCCAAGCTTGGGGGGATGTGCCAGCTCTGCCACGCTAGCACTCCTCCTTTCCCAAGAACCCCCAACCTGGACTGGACTTAGATCTTCAGCAGGCTCTTCACTCCTGCTCTGATCTGCCACTTAATTCCTCCCACCAGGTGGGCCTGGGGCCAGAAGCAACTGCAGCTGTAGTTCTGTAGCTGCCCCACCTCCACTGCCCCCAGCTCCAGTGGCCAAACCTGTGAACTCCTTCCACTCGCAGCTTTTCCCACTAACCTCTGTTGTCTTCTGTGTTTCTGGGTTGAGAAGTCTGGTAACTGCCACAGCTCACTGATTCTGGGTGCTAGGGCATGCTCTGCCAGGCTCCTGGTCTGGTTGGTCTGCGCCGGCCATGCTGGGCTCTGCTCCACAACGCTCCACTCTTCCCCCAGCTCTGTGTGGGATAGACCTTACCCAGAGACCATCCAGGCTGTCCTGGGCTACAGTCCTCCTTCCCTCTGCTAATTTGTGGGTTCTGAAGTTCTAGAATTGGTTCAGCCATTTTTTCTAGGTTTTTGGAGGGACTCAAGCTAGTCCCTGCTTTCCAGCTGCCATCTTGGCTCTGCCCCCCAATTCCATTTATTCTACTGATTTTGAATTCACCTAAATATCATAATCTAAACCAGGGAAATTAAACTCAAGTAGGAAGGGTTGTCACTACACATAAGGATCCTTGTAGGTCATATAGTGACTTAGTTTAAAATGTAATATCACCTATATTTTATTGTATTTTTATTTAGTTAAATATTTCCCAATTGCATTTTAATCTGGTTCGGCCCTCACTAGAGAGTGTTGAGGGCTTCATTCAGCCTGTAAGCTGTATGATTGACACATAATCTAGACTACAGCTTCATCTTATTCACAAGGATATCAAAAGAGTAATTTTTCAATGCCTCAATGAAATTCTAGTCTATAGCATTTCTTTCATCTACCCGTGGAGTGATCCAGACAGAAAAGAAAATATGTTTAGTCTGGTATGACTTATATTGAATTAACTTTAAGTCATCACTTTGAGTTATCTTTCAAGATACCAAAAAATTACCTTCCCTGTCTTTACGTCACCCAACCAGAATCATTCTCTTTGAGAATAAAATTTAATTTAGATTAAATGCAGAATGAAATATAATTTTAGAATAAAACAAAATTTCTCAAGCACCATTTATGCATGTATGCGTGCACATACAGGTAAATGCATACTAGCTGAGCAACTGTTCCTGGGCCAAGGTTGTTTCCATTATTATGTAAGTTTCTTTATGTCCACAGCTTATGACTTTCATATGTTTTCGGTGGTATTTATTACAAGAAAGTCAATAGTACTTGATGATGAGAGTGACAACATGTAATCATAAGGTAGGACAATAACTCCCTTGTAGAGTATCTTTATAGATTATTTATATGTTTTATCTATAAGCTTCTCCTAGGGTAGGAGATAAAAAGAACACTCGGTATCTACAATAAGATATTATGAAGGTATAGCCTTTAGGGAAAAATGAAAGTAGTTGAATAAAGATGTGAGAAATTCTTGTAATCATACAATTGGTCATGGAGCTGCTTCTCCTTTATGAATGTGTCCACAGCAGAAGATCTCGTGACCCATTTACAAGTCATTCCATCCTCCCTTCAGTCCAATTTGGGAAGATACCTAATGTATAAAGTGTCCAATGATAAGAAGTAGAAAATGACCATTTTGTTTCCTAATGCAACTTATCTAAATCATAAAGGTCAAAAGTCTAGCATTCTATTCAAAAAAAAAAGATTGTGCATGGTAGACCTGAGGCAACCTAACACCATAAGCCTATTGTCTAAGGTACAGACTAATTTGGAAAGATTCATCACCACAGGGTTGGCCACCATGTGATTTTTTTCTTTGTGTGTGTATGGGTGACAGCAACTCCCTGAATCATCTTCTCAGGCCTGGAAGAGTTAAAATATGCATTGATGGAGGGAAAATCTACACCAGGAAATTAAGAATTTTTGATTCCTTGTATATAATAATTAAAAGTAAAGTGAATTCATTTGCTATGTGTAAAGTTCTTTGCTTAGCTTTCCAAGTTGTTTGACCTAAAAGGACATTTTAAGAAAAGATTTAAGATAAATTAAATATTTCAGGAGGAACTAACTATCCTCCCATAATTTTGTATCATGGGATCTGATCTTTATAAATAGACCAATCTGTCATTACTTGATTTTACTGACTCATATATCATCATCGTGTATCACTCACTGCTCCTACAACTAACTTTTGACCATCAGATGCAAATTTTAGTTTCAGTGAGGATCAGTACAAGGTAACACACTGAGGGGAAAAACAAATTATATTTATAGATGTATTAAAGTCATATATCAAGGACAGATGAAACAGCTAGCATTTACTTCTACAAAGCTGCGCATGGCTCATGCACTTTAAAGCAACAAGGATTGTGTGCTCTCCCTGAGTTGCTGTGATTTAAAGGGTTCTTCATCCCACAAACCAAATTGGTAGAGATAGACATATCTATAGACATATCTACAGACTATACTTTACAATCCTGGAGGGAGAACTGGAAATCACATGAACTTCCTTGAAAACACTGACTTGATTTGTACCTATAGTTAGAGGAAAAAAAGAAAGGCCAGCAAAATATTTAGTATCTGAGAAGGGTTAGGAGAAACTTTCAGTTCTCAACTTCTTCCGTCATATGTACCTTCCTCCCTTCAACCATGGACTTGTCCTTTCCTGTATCTTAACAGTAATTCTAGTCCTAGGCAAGGAGATTTTACCTCAGAAAAGTTCAATTCACTATTAAGATCAGTCTTATTACTGTCTCTTCAATACTTTTGATTCAAGCTCTTGGGGTATGGGGATGCCTATCTTGCACAACTTTATCTTGACTTCAGACCTCTGGGTACTCTCTAACTCCTAATCATTTTCCTGGAATTCATGCTTCACTCTGTTTCCATGCTTTACCCTATTCTATTGCTTGCATGGCATTGATCTATTATTCCATCCTGCTTCAGCCTTCTCTGAATTTCTTGGATCTGTAATAATGTTAATGTGTCTCAGCACTCTATTCTTGGCCTCTGCCTCAATGCTCTTGGTTCTATCTTACTACCCACTGTTACCACCCATCTCTTGTCAGTGACAAAATACTGGACCAGATGGCCCAATGAATCTGACCCAATATAGCAATTTTTTTTTCCATTTCCAAGTAAATAAAGTTATTTTGCCATCTATTTAAGGGAGACTTGGAAAATCCAAGAGCTTTTTCTAAAAGTTACATATAGGCAGAAACTATATTTTTAGTTAAAATTTATAATCATTTCAGAGCTTAGCATGATTCAATTCAAGAAAAAATACAAGTGCTTACTATATACAAGTCACTGAACTAATTTCTAGGGAAATAGAGTCCTAGGAACGTAGGTGGCCCAGTGTAGAGTGTTGGATTTGGAGTCTGGACAAACTGAGGTTGAATCCTGCCTCACACACTTATTAGCTTTATGACCCTTGGCAATCATTCAACTTTTCTCTCCTTCAGTTTCGTCAAGAGAAAAATGAGAAGAATAATAGCCCTTGCCCCAAACGATTGTTATGAGAACCAACTTTGCTCACCTGGAAGTGTAACATAAGTGTAAGCTATTATTATTATATTGTGTTGTTATATTAGTGATAATAATAATAATAAGTGAAACAGTCCCTGTCCTTGAGGAACTGACATTCTACTAGTGGTGTGTATGGGGGTGGGGGGAATATAGCATATACAGTGATAAGTAAAAAGTATATACAAAATAATGAGAAATAATTTCAAGGATAGCCGAGGAGTGTCAGGGGGCAACAAAAGGGTGTTAGGAAAGGCATCATATAGGAAGTGGCACCCGAACTGTGCTTCAAAAGAAGCTTGGAATTCCAAGTGGTAGAAATGAGGATGAAGGGCATTCCAGACTTAGGGGATCACGCTACTTTCCCTACTGACGATACCTAATAAATAGCTAATGGATTTTCTCTAGCTAGCAACGTAACATTAAAGTGAGAAGGAAATGGAGATTATGTCATGTTTTGAAACTTAAGAACTTGAGTTTTAAATTCTCTATCAAAACCCTTAGTGTAGACCTCAGTAGAAAAGGACATGGCCTTGGAAATGGAAGTTATGAGGTATATTTGCAAGGTTGAGCTTCGACCTAAGTCTCTTTCTAATCTGTCCCACCTCCTTCTCCTTGTCCACATGTTCACACCCCATTGATAGCATTAAGAAACAAGACATTATGGGTTTTGCTATGTCTCCTGATAGCTCTCCTAATGCAGCTGTCAGATGCACAGAAACATAATTGATGAAATTCTATTTATAAATAGGGATAAACTTAGAAAGCAAAACCGTGCTGCCTAAGCGCGCGCGCACACACACACACACACACACACACACTCATTGAAGTCCCTTGTTTCAGCCTCTGTCCATACAAATCACAACATTTGACATTGGTGTTAACATTCACTGCTCACTTTGCACTCATTAATTAGTTGATCATCTCGGGATAAGGGGAAAGCTCAGCTGTGGCTGTCATCCTCATTGCTACCATCAATCTTCTCAATAATCTTTATCAGTTAATGTTTATTAATTAGCTACAAGTTGATAGAACAAAGAGAGATAAGATTCTTTCTGCTCTTGAAGAAAGTCTAGGCTGAAGTAAAGCAGAAGGCAAGCCTAAGGCATTTAGGAAGTATTGATGCCAAAATAGTCAGTCAATTTAGTCAAAAAATTCAGTCAATAGGCATGTTTGGCATGTCATAGAAAAAAATGTGAAAGATTAGTGATAGGTTTTTTTTATTTAATTGATTAGATATTTTTTCTCATAGTATAGACAGGGTCATTAAGATTCCATCTTAATGAGTAAACAATTAGATTCTTCTCAGCTAAAGTAGCACATGTGTGACTCCATAATTCCATAGCAATGTCTACTGTGCCATGGTAGAATTAAGTATAAAGTGGGCCACTCGTGATGTTCAGTCATTTTTCAGTCATGTCTGACTCTTCATGATCCCATTCGGGATATTCTTGGCAGAGATATTAGAGCGGTTTACCATTTCCTTCTCCAGCTCATTTTACAGATGAGGAAACTAAGGCAAAGAGGGCTAAGTGACTTGTTCAGAGTTCCACAGCTATTAGATATCTAAGGCCAGATTTGGACTTAGGAAGATGAATGTTCCTCACCCCAGGTCTGATACTTTATCCACTGCACCACCTAGATGTCCCTGGGTCACTCCTGAACACTCTCTAAACGTTTTCAATATAACTGAAGAATTTCATCAGAAGGAAGTCCATTTTTCCCTATTAGCTACACCCATGAATTGTAATTTGAGGATAGCATAATGGAGTTCTAGCATATTTCTCTAACACTTTCATTCACCCATTTGTATCATGGAAGACACACATTAGATTAGGACTAACTGAACTCAGAGGTTGCTCCTGAACCAGTGATCTTTTTAGTTATTATTTGTTTATTTGTTTGCCTGCTTCTTCCCACCACCTTCCTATCTGTTTCCTATGTTGTTGAGAAAAAGTTAGCACCACAAAAATCTTACAAAGATGAATGTTGAAAACTATCTTTAATTGTAATTGGAAAAAAATACTTCTAAGTTAAAAAAAAAAGAAAGAAAAAGCTAGCACCAGCTGAAAGTAGGGAAAGAAAACAGGGCAATAACTAGCTCGGGGCAGGGAAATACCTACTTTCCAAACAGGAAAATGAAATGAAAGCAATAAAGAGAACTGAAAAGCCTCCCCAAGCCAATATGAGAACAGTACTAGAAAACTTCAAAGTAACTGAGAACAGAGGAAGTAAGTTTTACGATCAATCGCTGCCCTATTTGTTTGAGACTGAGAGAGAACAAAGATTCATTCACACACGTGGGCGCACACACACACACACACACACACACACACACACACACACACGGACCTAAGTATATTCATACAAGCATCTTCTTACTGAGCCAAAGCTAGTAATTCTGGAACATAAGCAAGCACCAGAAAACATATCTGGGAATATTTTTTTGGCAGAGAGAGGGAAGAAAGAAAGAAGAAAAGAGACCTTGGACATGTGATAGAAGAGCCCATGTGTGATAGGACATTGTCCTAGACTAGAGGAAGAGACAGAAATCATGCTGCACCATGAGATTGCTGCTTGGAAAGCTGCCACTAGGCAAAGGTGCAAGATAGGAAAGAATTGGGTAGAGGTTCACATGGATCTCGATAAAGGAAGCAGGCCATCTGGTTTGTTTGCCAACCAGCTTTCTGGTTTGTTTGACAATTAGGTCCCGGGCTAATTTTTTTTCTACCTACTGAAAGAGGATAGAAATGGACAATACCTTCTAAATTTGTTGCCCTAACTTTGTTTTGCCCTGTAGTTAGTGTTGGAGTTCAAATCCTGCCTCTGATTCTGAATAACTATACAACAACATGATAGCTATACATCTGTCCACAGAACCAAGCATACTCTTAACTCTGCAGTTTCAAATAATGAAAGCAAGGGTAGAGGATACATAATGTCCATTATATACTAGAAAATTGAACTCAGACATAAGCCTGTAAGTTCTTACAATATGATCCTCCCCATGCGTAAGATCCTGTACGCAAAGAATATTTATTCTAATAGAAATGAGTGGAACAAATATATCTCTTCCTCTGCCTATATTTTCTCTTCCTCCTTCTTTCCTTTTCCATTAACTTTCTCTCTCTTCCTACTTTTGCCCCTCTTCCTTCTCCTTCTTTATTCTCACTTAGATCTGTAATATCATAGATTCAGGAATTCCTCAATTTCTCCCCACATTGCAAGGATTCCAGTGCTGTGCTTTGGTCATTTACCAGTTGTCTCTTGCTTTCATCACTACTATATCTTCCTCTTAAATAAAATTCCTTCATGACATCATTTATTGCTGTTCTTAATCAGAATCTGTCACTTGTTATGTGTTACAATTTACTCATACCTACAAGGAGCCTACAATGCCCTCTGTTAACATCTTTAGTTTATCAGAGGCAATGGCATTCCAGATCTTACTGCCAAATAGTAAGAGAAAATGTTTGTAATAAAAGGTCTTTACTTTTATGGGTAGCTTAAGGCCAATAAACGTGCTTTGTAATTTACTAAAAACAATTCAGTGGCAACTCTCTTCCTTTTCAACTCTTGCCTCAACTCATTTATACTCTGAGCCCAGTCTATCTATTACTTTCTGGTACACACACACACACACACACACACACACACACACACACACACACACACGTGTGTGTGTGCATGCCTGTGTGCACTATTAGTTGGCATCCATTGAAATGTGGACAATAGCAATTCTTCATCCATTTTGTCTTTCCTGTGTGCAGGTAAAGGGCATATTCCTTTGAGTGATTTCAGATCTCTTCCAGGAAGCACTGAAGTGCCTTGAGATTTGATATAGTCAATGCAATAGCATCTGTAAACAGGAGCATCTGGAGTATCTTAGCATCCAGAGGAAATCCCTCCTTGACCTAGATTCTCATATGGATCTCTTCCATCACAGTAGCAGATAACTTTTGGCAAGCATATATCTCCCTGTCATATTCTTACATGATGTTTATTATCAAAAGGTCACTGAACAATCTTATTTCTAGTACATCTCTCAAGGAATGCTGAATGATTCTGAAATATCTATGCAAGTCTCTTAGTATATGGGAGCCTGTAATGAGGCTATTTTTTATCGAGTCAAAAGTCTCTTTTTTTAAGTCAACAAATAGTAAGGCCAATGCATTTTAAGCACCCCAGTTACTCTGATCTTAAAATCCATATATCATGATTCTACTTAGCCTTGAAGAAAAAAAATTGTTGACTTAAAAAAACATATTTTTCAAATAGTTTCCATTGTTTTCTTTTTATCGTCCTCTTCATTTTCATCTTTGAATGCCTAAGGATGAGTTTGCTTAGCTCAATAACTTGCCAAAGTTCCATATATAAGGAGTATCATTTCTTGATCATTGCAAGGTGTACTATAGATTTCACATGTCCTCCACTTGATCAGAGCCTTTGTGGAAGAAGTAGACTTTCAAGGAAGGAAATAAAAATAGATTTTTTCAATTAATACAGTAACTTATATTTATATGGCACTTTAAAATTAGTGAAGTGCTTATGTATTTAAATCCTCACAACAATCATGTGAGGTGTGTGTAATTCTTGCCCTTATTTTTTTGGAGGAAACTGAGGCTGAAATTGGTTAAGTGACTTGTCCAGGGTCATATAGCTAGTAAAGGTCTGAGGTGGAATTTGAGTCCTATCACTCTTCATATGGCAGCACTTAGGGGAAAGCTTTTCCCAGGAGATTTTAATTGAATAGAGAATATAAAATTTGGGTCATAGATTCAAAGACAAACTTTTTTTTTTACTCTACGTTTACTACAGACTTAACATCACTTCCATTTAATCATAAACATAAAGGCTTCTTACAGAAGGTGGGATTTTAGTTGAGACTTGAGAGAAGCCAGGAAAGCCATGAGGCAAAGAAGAGGATGGAGAGAATTCTGAAAAGTGAAATTCCAGTGAAGCCATTGAAATTCCCAGGGTTAAAAGATGGAGAGTCTTGTGTGGGGAGCAGCAAGATGGCAAGTGTCCCTGGATTTGAAGGGTACATGGAGGGGAGTAATGTGTAAAAAACCTGAAAAGGTAGGAAAGGCCAGGTTATGAAGGGTTTTAAAAACCAGAGAGATGATTTTGCATTTGATCCTGAAGGCAATATGGAACCATCAAAGTTAATTGAACGTAGAGGAGGTGGAAGGTAGGGCATGGAGGGGGAGGTAAGACCTGTTCTTTAGGAAGATCCCTTGAGCTCCCTACTTTGGCTGTTGGGCATTTCCAAATAATGGAAAATAGACCTGGATGCACATTTGGGTCCTGGCTTCCACTATGACCATGCCCATTCCCAAAGTCTAACCCAGCAAAGGAAGAAGAAATAAAGCAGACCATTTAAATTTAAATAGTTCACTCTTTGGGAGGACTGAAAAGCTAACAATTTTCCTTGCCCTACTGTACTTCCTCATAGCAAGAATGCTCCTTTCCCTTAAAGGACCCCTCAAACATGTTGTTTGTGTAAAAATATCATTATTTCCATTAACATGAATGCCTTTGTTTAATTGGCATGCATGACATTAGCAAATATGCATATTATTAAGCACATTGTTAAGCACAAGATAGGTACAACTAGCTTTAATTTATACTTGAGTATAAAATTAAAGTCACTTAGTGTATGCTAAGTCTATGCAACTTAAAATATTTGGAGGGAAGTTGTTTCTGAGATGCCCTGACCACCTTTTTATGCATGTCTAAAATATGGGAAATCGAAGAAACTCCTGCACTAAACCTAGATTCCAGCTACAGCAGTGCTCCTGATTGAGAAATCTCTGAGCAGGACACCAAAAGTTCAAGTGGCAAAACAGAAATCATTGCCCAAGGATGCCAGGCACATCACTTTGGGAACTTCTTCAAGGAGAACCTAAATCCAGATCAATTCAATGGGTACCCTCAACTGTGACATGGAAAACTCATGGGCCCTGACTTTGATATATGAAGATAATCAAACACTGAACTCCTCAGTGGTAGTAAATTCACCCCTGCCACTCCCATAATCCCTACCAGAAGCTGACCTTCCTCTGCAAATTTCTTCTCTTAGATATCCTGCTGTTTTTCATTCCTTGGATCCTGTGGGATTTCAATAACATTTTGAAGCCTGGCTACCGATACCATGACGCCCACTCATGAAAGTAATAAACTGGTGCCTGTAATAACTATAGACCAATAAGAATTGGACTCTGGCCCTTGCTCCTGCTTTTGCTCCTAATGGTACCAGCAATTGGAGCAGCTCCAACTGCTCAACCCACTGCCATGATTCCTGCCTGTTTCATGGTACATGGTGTGCCAACTTTCAGTACCAAACAACCTCCTTCATGACCAACTCAGAAGCCAACCAGGTCTCTGACAAGCTTTTCCTGTTAAAAAAAAACTTACCTCCATCTTTGCCTTTCCATTAAGTTGCAAGAAGCCTGAAGCAACTACTCTTGCTTGGCCATCTCTTTACTTAGTCTTCTTCCTAGAGGAGGAATTTTTCAGGAAACCATTGCCAATTTCATATGAACAAGCAAGGACTCAATGATACCTTCATCTGACTCCTTTGAAGGAATGGGAGGTTGATGGGTATGGGGCATTTCATATTTTTTTACATTTGATAAGTTTTGCTGAGAGAGAGTTTTCCACTCTCATTTTTTTCCTCTGTGATAATTATATGGGAATTTTTTATGGGATGGCTTTTTTATAGAGTATGGGGAAAGAATTCTGGGAGAAATTTGGGTGACGGAAGAAACAAATGACATCCATAAAAATTTACTTTTAAAGAGTTTTAAAAAATAGGAAATTGTGCTAGTAGGCAATGAGATCACTGTTGCAGATGTTTGTTTCTAAGGGAAAATGCAAAATATCTCTTTAGATAAGTGAGCTTGTAGGATTTGAAACTCTTGAAGAAAGGGGTTATAGTCTTATTACTCTATATATCCTATCACAGAATGATAAACAGAATGGAATATAAGTACTATATTTTGAAGATAAAAATATTAATTCAAAAGAAGAGTAGAGAAAATAACCAGACTAAAGGGTGATATGGACAACATGTGCCTTGGTTCTCCAAGATGGCCTCCATAGATGAAGGCAGTTCCAAACTTTTTACACATGTGATCATGTCCTATTTCTTAAATCCTAATTCATCCCTAAATGGGTTCAAGACTATTTACTGCTTCCTTTGCCTTTAATAGGACCATAGATCTCATGATTGCTAAAAGCTTTAGGACCAACTTAATAAATATTTCAAAGCAGGCCTTCATTCTTACATTCTTACTTTTTTTTCTTCAGTCCTTCCTCCCTTTCCTCTCTCCTTCTTTCTTCCATTTCCTCTTCTTTCCTTCCTTCCTTCCGTCCTTCCACCCTTCCTCCTTGCCTTCTTCCTTCTTTCTTTCTTTCCATTGCATGATGTTGTATCATACTGTCATGTGCAGTAAGACATATCTCAAAAGCAACTCTCAGCACTATGTGAATGGCTGATTGACTGATTGGTTAATTTTGCTAACAAGAGTTAGGAGTAGTCATGCAGCAGGAGCAGGAAAGCCAGATGGGTCTTTCCTGATAGGAGAACACAGACATATGGGGGAAGGGGTGTTAATTTAGTTTAGTTTTCACTTGAGATGAAGCTTAAAGAAAGCAAAAACAGAGAAGGGTTTTCACTCCAGCAGCTGCACTGGTAGGAACAGCTGAAATCTAGGAAAAGATGACTTTAAAATAAAGCAGTAAGAATGATAAAATTGTGATTCCTTAAGCAGCCAGCTTAACACGAAGATTTGAAACCTAAAGCTTCAAAGCAACAAGAACAGCTGGAATCAAGATATAAATGAATGAGACTGAGAATAGGCCTTGTGATCATGTGTTAAAGGAAAAAGGACAAGGTAAACTCCAAAACAAAGTTAATTGGGGTTGCTAATAATTGATTGCAGATAAGGAAAGTATTATATAAGACATCACGAAAGACAAAAATCCAATTGTTTTCTCATTCTTTATCTACATTGTTCTACCCTCAACATTCAATATTGCTGATATTGCTCAATATTACTCCATCTTTCTTGAGACAGTCATCCCTTAGTTTTCCTCTTACACTATATTGCTGTGGTTCTTCTATCTTTTCTGTCCATCTTACTGGTTTAATTGCTTATTTTGTGCCCTGAATGTTGGTACACTTTCAAACTCAGTCCTGAGCCTTCTGTTCTTCTCTCTCAACACTCTCTCGATATCTCTTCCTACAGCTTAGAACTGGAAGGGGACTCAGAAGTCATTTATTCTAAACCTTTAATTTCACAGATGAGTAAACAGTGTCAATGAATTACCTAAGGTCATTCAGGTAGTTCATGGAGCAGTGGAGATTTTAGCTCAGATACTCAAGCTCCAGAACCAGTACTTTTTCCTCACGCATTTCAATGTCTTCCTTTCTCTCTTCTAGGTAGATTGCTATCAAATCTACTTCTCTAGAACTGATCTCTCCAACCCTTTCATCTTCTGAGCTATAACCCTACATATCTAAGTGTGTATCACTTATTTCTACTTGGAAACACTAGAAATTCAACATGACTAAAACCAAAGTCTTTACTTTAAATTCAGAACCACTCCCCTAACACACTCTTACATGAACCTACAAATCA
Source organism: Phalanger gymnotis (assembly GCA_028646595.1). Taxonomy (NCBI): domain Eukaryota; kingdom Metazoa; phylum Chordata; class Mammalia; order Diprotodontia; family Phalangeridae; genus Phalanger; species Phalanger gymnotis. The sequence goes on along the minus strand of CM053623.1, from coordinate 87,468,717 downwards.
TATCTTTATTAATCTGGTTTCACAAACTTACAGTGGGGCTCCATTTATTATTGTTCAGCAAAATGTCTGAACTCCTTAGGTTGACATGCCAGTCTGTCTACCATCCCCCACTTACTGACAAGTCTTTCAGTACTCCCTTCTATGAATCCATCGTTTTGCCAAACTGACCTATTTATTATTCCCCAAAATGACAATATGAATTCTAACCTCTATGCCTTGTCTTTCCATCTAGAATGCATTATCCTCTCTCCTGTACTCATTTAAATCCTATATGTTTCTTCAAAGCCCAACTGCAATTGCCTCTTCAATTAAACCTATACTGATTACATACATCCTCCATAATGACTGCTCTATCATTTGAATGACATTGAGTAGTATTTTAGAACTGATATGAACTTTAACCATCATCTAGATAAATGTTTTTTTCATTAAATGATAATCTTACATACTATCTTCAAGTAAGAGATAAGTAAGTTGAGATCTAGTAACACACATTATATCATTTATCCAGTATTCATTATATACTATATGGTATTATTCCCTATCTATTCATGTTTCTGTCCTGTAATTTGACCAGAAAATAAACTCCTTGAGGTTGGGAATATTTCTTGTAACTTTTGTATCCAAGATGATATTACATATAAAATGTACTCAATACTTTTTTTACTTATTCTTAACTCTTTTTTAAAAAATTCTTTTATTTTAATATGATTATAGGTATTGTTTCTTCACTCATTTGTTGGAAAAAACAAGAAATTAACCAATTAACTAATTTAAGAATTGGGTCATTATCAAATAATAATTATAACAGTCATTTATATAGTGCCTACTATGTGCCACATAGCTTTTCTTATGGGTAGTCACAAACAAAGTGAATCAGGGAGAGATAGGTAAGACATTGAGACAAAAAAAGGAACCTGCTCACCTGTATCTGCAAGGTTAGAGGAAGTTTCAGATAGAAACACTTCACTAGTTTGGATAGCTCTCTGAAATAGAAGTTACTCTGACATCTTCTGATGTTAGTCGGAGAGCTTTTATCCTTAGAACCCAAAGTTTATTCCATTGATCCTACTTCCTCTCTAAAATTCTATCAAAGGAACTAAAGCCCTTTTCCTGGCTCATTTTGTATATACATGGGAAATTGTTCTCATTCCTCGAGAAGTTTTGATCTCTTCATCTGAAGGGAAGTTCAAATCTTTGGGCCTTACTAGGATCTCCACCTGGCTGTTAATGTTCCCTGAGAGTGTGTCAGGGTGATTGAGGGCCAAAGAAAAGTCTTACAAGGTACTTTGTCCTCTTGGGATATAACCCTTTCTGCCCTTCATGAACTCCTTTTTTCATATATTCCTCTAACTTTTGTAAACCAAAAAAAAAAAAAAAAAGAAAAAAAACACTTAGCATCCTTCTTACCCCACAATATTAGTTTTTGACTGTTGCTCTGCTACTATTATAAAATAATTTTCCTTAAAAGTTTGTGCCTCTTATTCTACCACTCTCTATGCCTGTTAGAGTCAACTATGAACTTTCAGTATATTTTCTGATGTTATTTAAAAATTGTAGCACCTAGTTCTTTAGGTTTTCTTCCCACTCCAACTCTTTTTGTCATCATTGGTGGCTTTAATACCTATCTTTATAATTCTTCTAACATCTTGACCCCAGAGTGCCTCAAACTCTTCAGGTCCCTTGACCTCTGTCTCTACTTGAGTTTTGCCACCTACTGTCACGTCCATACTTCGGACCTTACTATCACTAAAAACTCCTTCACTCTCAGGACCTTGCACTTAAAATTGCTTTTTGATAAATGCTTCCAATTATTTTTTTTGCTTCCTATTTCCTCATTCCTACAGACCTATTCTTCAGTCTCCTCTTGAACTCTTGAACAACCTTCTATTTTTTCCTGTTTTATTAGCCCTGTTCTGTTTTTAATTGCCTTGTTTTTGTCACTAAAGTATCATACACACCCGCACATACACGCAAACACACATGCTCTTTTCCTAATAGCCTATTTCCCTAGATACTGTCTTTCTGAAGTATTAGCAGAGGACAGATAAGTGATTAAAATGAAATTTCACTTCAGATTCTCATCATAGGTCTTTGTACTGGCATAAATTGCTATATGCAAGGACACTAGGCTACAAACTACAGAAGACTACCCGTCCTAGGACTGGTTTCAATGCAGAGCCTGTCCTGCCCACTGCACTCCTTATATCAGTTCACTTTTTCATGCTCTCTCTCTCTCTCTCTCTCTCTCTCTCTCTCTCTCTCTCTCTCTCTCTCTGCCTTTTTCTGCATCTCTCTATCTTTGTCTCTCTTCATCTTTCTTTTCTTTGTCTTCATATGTATTCTCTATTTCTTTGTCTCTGTCTGTCTCTCTCTTTTTATCTCTCTCTTCTGTCTCACTCCCTCTCTCCATATAATCAATACTTTCCTTCATTTCATTCCCTTGAAAGCCCTGCTTTGACTCATTCATTTTGAAACACTACCATAATGCTAGCTCTCTCTCAGTGGGCTTTCCTACACCTCACACAGGCCAGTTTCTAATCTTCCAGAATATTGACATGATTCTCGATGATGCTTCCTGATACCTTTAAATTGGCCCAAGAAATCTAGGGCAACTGCATACCACCACAGTGCCAGACACACAGCTTCTCCCTTATGACTGACACCTATACTTCAGAGACTGCCAAGGTCAGCTATTTACCTACCACTTGAAAATATTTGCATTATGAAAGTATGCATATTATGCATATGCACATATATCCCTGTCTAACTAAGCATACATATTGTGCATACATACATATATGTACAAATATTTACATATGGGTATGTATATCACATACATACATGCATACATACATATATGTGTACATATATATGTGTGTATATATGTATATGTATATATACATATATATATACATATATATATATATATAAATTTATTAAGAGCCTTACCTCTGCCAGGCAACATGATAAGCACCATAAATCCAAAGAAGGGAAAAACATGGTCCCTATCATTAAGGAGCTCACATTCTAAAATGAAGGAGAAAACATGTAAACGATTGTATACATACAAGATATAATGTGAATAGGGGGGTAATGTCAGAGGGAAGGCACTAGCAGTGGAGAGAACTAGAAAAGGTCACTTGTAGATGATAAAATTTGAGATGAGTCTTGTAAGAAGTCAGGAGGTAGAAGTAAGGAAGGAAAACCTTGTAGACATGGGTGAAAGAGAGAGAAAAGACACGATTTAGAGAGATGGAATGTCATATGGGGAGAGCAGTAGAAAGGTCAGTGATGATGCATCATAGAGTACATAGAGGAAAGTAAAGTGTCCTCAGAATGCCATGGGTCCCTCCTATCTATTCCCCACACACCTTGAAAACGCCTTTGAGGAAAAGCTAATGAAAGTTGGAAAATTACTGCATTAGAGTACAAGCTGCAGGCTTAGAGTTCATTTATAACAATGCCACATTTAGCATTGTCTCCCTTATTTGCCCCCAGATGTCAACCTATGGCTCTCTTTCTTAATGTGGTAGGAAGTTAAGAGAGTTCTAAACAGAGGTATCCGGGTAGAGCAGGAGCTTTAGTGTCTGTGCTCCCTTCGAACCTGCTCTATTTCTGGCAAATGGAGGTCACACATGCCTTCAAGTCCCAAGATCAAACCATTTCCATCAAACCTGTGGACATGAATAGAGTTCGTTACTAGCACAGTGATTGAAACTAGAATATTTCGCTCAAGTATGGAGGGAATACTAATGAGTTAAAGGTCCTCTAGCTGCCAATAGGCCTGAGGAGGGAGATTTTGTGGTAGAATATTTTTTAAGTAGATTTTCTACTAGAAGTTTTTCTCCATGATCTCTGAAATGCATGATCATAGATGGTAAAGGCCATATTGGGAAAGATAAAATCCAGTGTCACCTCAAAAGACAGCCAGGTATTAATATAAATGTAAACCTTTGGGGTTTTTTGCAAGAGTTTTTTTTTATTTGTACCCAAGTTCTTTAACTCGGTAGTTGCTGGTGCAGTGAATAGGGTGTTGGGTCTAGTACCAGAAAGACTTTCTAGCTAAGTGACCCTGGACAAGTCACTTAATACTGTTTGCCTCAGTATTCCCAACTGTAAAGTGGAGATAATAATGGCACCTACCTTCCAAGGTTCTTGTGAGAATCAGATGAGTTAATATTTGCTAAATACTTAGCAGAGTACCTGGTACATAGAATGTAAATGCTTATTGCTTTCCTCCCAACTTCTCTTCTTTCCTTCTTTTCTCTGGTCTGGTTTTTTCTGGTAATAGAAATAGCATCAAATCTGGAGTGAGAAAATCTGAGTATGAATGTCGACTCTAACATTGGCCAATTCTGTTACTATGGACAAGTTATGTCCTCTAAGACTCAATATCTGCCTCTGCAGATTGGGCATGATGACACTTGTACTATTGACTGCAAAGGATTATTGTAAGAAATGTGCTTTGTAAACCCTTAAAGCATGTAGCTATAGCTACAATTCTAACTCCTGTGGGTCCTTACTTCCTCATTCTCACTGACTAACATGCTCTCTTACTAATGTCTGGCAGTGATGTTAAACTCAAATAGAAATGAGGGCCACTAATCTATATGGGGGATCCCTATAAGAATAAAGCATTATCTATGTTTTATTGTCTTTTTATTTGTTTTGCTAAATATTTCTCAATTACATTTTAATCCAGTTTTGGACCCCTTGCGAATGTTGTGGGCCATGTGATCGACACTCCCGGTGTCAGAATTGTGGAGGTGGTAATCCTCTCCAGTGGTGCAAACTAGCAATTCCTTCTCTATTAATGACCACATGATTAGCCTATGCCAGAGGCAGGGCTGGAAGTCAAGGCTTCCTGATCCCAAGGAAGACTTTACATTGCAGTGAATCTCATCCCCGTGACATAGAGCCATCAATACTCTAAGAAATTAAGAGATGAGCATAGTCATAGGATTTCTAAGTATCAAGCTTGGAGTTAAAGCCAGGACTTCTGACTCTGAGTACAATGCCCTTTCCACTTCATCTGTATTCCTAAGTTTAGAGATAGTGTCATTCATGTTTTGGTCCCCTCTCCCCACCCATATATTGTTTTTAACAATTTCCTTCCATTCAGTCTTGCTATTTCCTTTCTTCCAGCATTGCAGCTTGTTCAACACTTGGCTGCCCTCATTACTTAACAAGTTTAAAAACAAGAGATATGGTGGTGGTAATGACATTTGGACTTCATCTCTCAATGTATAGTCTGAGCAGGCTGATTTGACATTTGTGTATGTTTAATACCTCATTGTCAAAAACCAACTGCTTGCCGTATCCGTTGGTGTTGAACAGAACATCTGGTTCTGTATAATTAGGTTTTCCAGTAACTTGATGAGCAAATGAGCCTTATGCACTTATCCACATGGGAGAAGAGTAAAGGATTTTCCTCTGACTGAAGGGGAATTAGCAAGACAATGTCTCAGAATTGAAGAACTCAGGTCTTGAAAAGCCATGCCTACCAGTGTTACCAGAAAAAAAACAAAACAAAACAAAAAAAAGAGGTCAAGTAAATGGGAAAAAGTCAAAGTTCATAACTACAACTTAATAAACAATGGATGATTACATTTCGTATGTCAAGGGCAAAGGTGAAGGTTCTCCATCATATATGACTCCTCTCCATTATGTATGACTTTCTAGAAACATAAAATAGGAAGAAGTGAAAGCTCTTTTGTATCTGGAAATGGTTTAATGAGGGTACAAATAGAAGCAAAAATGTTACCACATGTAAGGGTAATATTGAATCATTCTTCTACCTCAACGAGATAAGAACCCCTTTTTATTGAATGAAATAATCAAAACAGTTTAATAGGATCTATACAATCCCTGTAATCAACCAAAGCCATTGTGTCAGAGATTGGGTCATGCCTTAAGTGATTTGTATAAAAGGAAGACTATCTCATAACAAAGGGGAGAGTTTCTAAGCAACTAGATTTGAGAAGTTCGAGCAAATATGGTGTTTCTAGAACACCTCTGAGCATCAAAGGGAGGACTGAACTGCGGTAGAAGAGGGAGACATCAAGGTGATCAGCCCTTCAAGAATCTATGAGCAGACTACCAGGTCAAGGAAAAGCCAAACAGAAAGTTAGCATTTTCTCCAACTTCTTCTGATGCCTGTCTTTCCACAGACGTCAGCCACAGTAGTTAGGTAATGCAGTGGATAGAACACTGTACCTGAAGTCAGAAAGAGCTAAATTCAAACCTCACCTGTAAGTTACTATCTCTGTGACCCTAGATTAGTCACTTAGTTTCTATCTGCCTCAGTTTCTTCTTCCATACAGTGGGGATAACACTAGCATCTACGTCCCAGGGTTGTCGTAAGGATAAAATAATGTAACGTTTGTTAAAGTCCTTTGCAAATATTAATGCACTATAGCTATTATTATTATAAAATATTATTTTTTATCCAAATATTTTCAATAAACTGAGATTTATCTTAACCAGAAAGAAGATAAGTGTTTACTAGAGATAAATATAGATGTAAGGTTATATACAAAGCCCAACTTCCGCCTTGGTGTTATGAATTTTCCTAACTGTGGACTCAAAGAGATTAAAATCAAACCAAATTATTTTCATGTAAAATAAATCTTCAAAAGTAAAAATGAGGAAATCAAGTGGACTTTAGGTATCATTATATTATCTCCTAGGCATAAAATGAGCAGATAATTATAACAGTTACAAATAGCTAAAGTAGGGTTCTTTCAATTGCACAGTTACATACAGGTAAACTAAAAGGATATACTTTCTCTGGTACAAGATTACTCATATATTACTTGGTCGAGTTGAAATTGCTTTTTTTCATGGAGCATGAGCCATAGAGATGAATGGTAGGTCATCTGGGTGGAATGGCTACAGCTGACCCAACTAAACAAAATCTGTATATGTTTGCTGCTCAAAAAGTTCAGTGACTTCTGAAGATTTCTTTAAAAAGCTTTATTATCCACCATAATATATGGGTCTTTAAAAGCAAAGAATGGTTTAAAAGGGAATAACATTTTTAAAAAAGCAATGACCTAACTTTAATACATGTCTGGGATGCATGATCGGTAGATAAAATGACTTCAGTCCAGAGATATATTGCTATCACTGTCCTTATCCACAACCTGCTTTTTATTTAATTTCTCACCAATTTCATCTTTATTCACTCATCTCAGAATTCAATCCTTTTCATCCCTTAGATAAGTCTCTTTTTCTCTGAAAAGAAAGTGTTTTTGAAATTTTGTTTTTCTCTTTAGAAAAAACTCATTTTCTTTTGACCCTTCTCCATTGCCTAACACAGGCCAGAGTGACTATTTAATTTGAAGTTTTCTCTGCCACATTACTCATGCTTTGTGATAAAAACCATGTGGATGAAGAATACCTTATCGTGGTGATGGCATACTATTGAATGAATAAACAACAGAGGTCATTCATCAATGCACATATGCATATATATATATATATACATACATATATATATACATACACACACACATACATATATATATACATATATATATATATGTATATATATATATATATATATATATCTTGGATAGGCACTGAAAATGGACAATGTGCTAGAATTGAACAAAAAGAGGAAAAGTAAGCTGTTTCCTTTAGAAACTTATGCCTTTCTAGTGACTCTCAGATTTTCCCTGAAACAAAGGTCTATCTTTTTAATATCACCATTCCTGGATTTATGTTTTATGGCTATGAGTCAGAATACTACAGTCTCCAAAGAAATTAATTTGAGGATCACCCAAAGGACAATAGAGAGGTGTATGTTAGGCATGAGTAGACTGCAACACTTTACACATGAAGAACGATTCAGGCAAAACAACAAAAATGTACTCAGTGACATGGATATGTATGACTAGATATAAAGGGCAGACCTTTCTCCTAGTGAGAGTAAGGTATAACCAATGAACAGCATCGATGTGTCAATGGAATCCACCCAATGTCAAGGGAATTTGAGGAAGTCCATCACATCTTTGATGGACTCAATGGTATAGGTTTATGTTGGAATATGAGCAGTTATTATTCTGATTGGGCAGACATGGATGAATTAATTAAACAATATAGTATTATGCAAAGCACTGTGTGGGGCAGAGCCAAGATGGTGTCTGGAAAGCAGGAAGTAGCATGAACTCCCCGCCAAGTCCCTGCAAAAACCTATAAAAATGGCTCTGAACCAATTCTAGAACTGTGGAACCACGAAATAGCAGAGGAAAGCAGGGCTCCAGCCCAGGACAGCCTGGATGGTCTCTGGGTAAGGTCTATCCCACACAGAGCTGGGAGCAGAGTGGAGCAGAGCAGAGCAGAGCCCAGCATGGGCAGCACAGATCAACCAGACCAGCAGCCAGGCAGAGTGTGCCATAGCGGCCTGAATCAGTGAGCTATGGCAGTTACCAGACTTCTCAACTCACAAACACCAAAGACAACAGAGAAGAACTTCAGAGCCCACAAAATAGCAGAGGGAAGCAGGACACTAGCCCAAGACAGCCTGGATGGTCTCTGGGTAAGATCTATCCCACACAGAGCTGAGGGTGGAGTGGATCAGAGCAGAGTAGAGCCCAGCGTGGGCAGCACAGATCAACCAGACCAGCAGCCAGGCAGAGTGTGCCAT
>CM053623.1:87392327-87459564 GCA_028646595.1 Phalanger gymnotis | reverse complement strand
TCACAACATGAGTATTGTGGAAGGGTTATATATAATGTTACGCATGTGGCCCATGTTGACTTGCTTGACTTCTTAGGGAGGGTGTGTGGGAAGGGAAGAGAGGAGAGAATTTGGAACTCAAAGTTTTAAAAACAGAAGTTCAAAAACCAAAAAAATTTTTGCATGCAACTAGAAAATAAGATACACAGGTAATGGGGCATAGAAATTTATCTTGACCTACAAGAAAGGAAGGGAAAAGGGGATGGGAGGGGAGTGGGGAACAGGGCAACCAGAATATACTCCATCTTGGAGTGGGGGGAGGGTAGAAATGGGGAGAAAATTTGTAATTCAAACTCTTGTGAAAATCAATGCTGAAAATAAACATATTAAATTTAAAAAAAGCACTGCGCTAAGAACTAGGACACAAATTGAAGAAGTAAGATTCTCTCTTATGTCAAGGAGCTCACGTTATTCCAAGTAAGGAAATAATACCTATGGAAAGACTAAGCTGTGTTAAATAAAAAGTCCCATACCCCCTAGGATGCAGCAGTAAAGCAGATGGTAGTGTTTATTCTTTCATGTCATTTCCACTGAAAAAATTATATCAGTTTCTGATGTGGGATCATTTGACAATGCCACTGACTCTGAAAACAAGAGTATCCTTTTCTGGGTCTTCAGTATCTGTGTCCATAGCCTCCACAAGAGCAATTACTATTCTTGGCAGGGCTTGTTAGCCAGGATGAAGGCTATAAGAACTGAATCAAAATAGCTTTAGTAGCCTAATAAGTGCCACCACTCTCAGGGTTCTTGTGGCTATCTAATTATTATTAGCAGTTGGTTAGCAGTTGTCCATCAGTGGTGATGAGGCTGGTGGGTCGCCTCTCTTCTATCCAGAAAATGGATTACAATTTGCATCAAGAATGAATGCCCACATCAATAATATCACAGTTCCATTGGACTATTGTTGTAAATATTATGCTTTCTTCCACTAAAATTCTACTCTAATGGCTCATAATAGTTTGGAGCTTGCACTGGCTACTCAAAAGCTGTACCAATAGATAAAGCTGGTCATATCAATATGAATTCTACCTGGGGTCCAATGATGTACTGAATGCCAGTTGTCTTTGAAGAGTCTTGGATAAATCTAAAAAGGTTTATCACTAAGTTGTCTGTAGATTAATGACATTTTTAGTCAGGGCAACTCTTGATGGTCTATCTGCTGTGTTAGAGTGGTCAGAGTCATAATAATATCATCAGCATAGTCATAGTAATGAAATTATAGATCCTTGGAATATTTAAGACGTTCATACTTATAATAACAATAATAACATCATGTAATGGATGCACAATTCACAAATTACCTTCCTTAGAAGAACACTATGAGATAGGTAGGGGAAATATTGTTATCACTTTATGAATGAGTAAGATGAGGTTGGAGAAATGAATTATTTTGTTCATGGGTGACACTGGCTAGAAAGTGGAAGATCTGGGACTTGATTCCAGACCTTCTGATCACATAAATAGTGTTCTTTTCCACTATACCTGTCCTGTGGCTGCTAGAAAAGAATTTACATACTAGTGTCTTCACTTAACGTGATATCCCTTATTCCAGAACAGTTTAAAAAACAACATTTAATCGATTTTGACTTTCACTGATTTCTTCACCTCTTGTCCTTCTCTCTATACATTGGTTATCTTATCTTAGTAGAAGTTAAGAATGCAACATGCATGTAATTGGATGGATCCAGGAGATGCTTGGGAATCACACTCTCCCACCTTCTTTTTGAAAAGAAATCATCTACTAAGATATTCTCTTATCCGTGGCCATGCTTAATGTTCATCCAGAAGGTCTAAGAGTTCCTTGACCATATCTGTCCTTTACTGCTATGGTACTGCCTAGATTTTATCCATATTAGGGTTTGTTTGTTAGTCTATAAAATAAACTATTGCCCAAAAAATGTATGACTTCAGTTCTTCCGAAGTACAGACGATAACCAGATATTTCTTTTTTGACTAAAGACAAATATATTTCCCAGTGCATTATCAGATTCCTAGTTGCTATTTTTGAAAGGCTAAATTTTCAAAACTTAACAAAAGAATCCAACTCTTTTCATTTATTTTTTTAAAAAATATTCCATTCCAATGTCCAGATAATTTTATCATGTATGTCCTTTGTTACGGTGGAGCAAGGTTTAATTATGTCTCAAAATGAGGAATGAACTTTATGTAGTATCCTGGTATGAGGATCTCATTTATCTTTTACTTCTATGAGCTTACCAGTCCCTAATAGCTTCTGCTTTATGCCTGCAGGAAATCAGGTAACTATTTCTGACTTAGTGTCACATTAGGATGATGTGGTAGGCAATCGTGGATTGTGAAGACATGGTGAGAGATTGGAAGTAGAGAGTAAGGATGAAAATGAAATGTTGGGATAGGGATGGGAGAGGGATAGATTCAGAGAATCTGAAAGCCAGGAATTAAGTTAGGAATTCAAAGGCAAGGCAGTTAAGTGGTACAGTAGATAGAATGCTAGATTTGGAAATGGAAAGAGTAAGTTAAAATCCTGACTCAAGGCACCCAATAGTTGGATGACCATGGAAAGCCACTTATCCTCTCTGGGCCTCAGTTTTCTTATTTGTAAGAAATGAAAAAGTTGGTCTCAAGCACATCTAATGTCCCTCTGAGCTTTAAATTTGTGATTCTATGAGTCACAGAACTCATACTCACTGAATTTCAAAACAAACAAATGGGTCAGAGGTCAAGCAAGTAGTTAGGAGATAGGCTACAGAAAAATGTAAGAAACTGAAGGAAAGCAATCAGCAGCTAGGAGCCAGGGAACACATAGATATTAAAGGTCAAGGCAAAGTAAAAATGTTCATGAACTAGACATGAGGCACCAGAGATGAAATGACCATAAAACTTACAAAAATTACTTCAAACAGAAAATATGTAATATATTTGTAATATATTTCCTACTGCAGCTGGAGTCAATCACCTGGTCACCTCTGGGTCTATGGGTGGAAGCAATATAACCGTTTTAGGGAAATGGTAAATCAACTAATCCAAAATTTGTAGGGAACTGAATGTGAGAGAAAATCTCAACAAACAAGTTTAAAGGCAGGGAAGAGGTATCATAAGATTAAACAAACAATGATAGAGAATTATCACTCAAAAACCAAAAGCATGTAACCAATATGTCCAAAAAATATTTAACGAAAATATTCAGATACACTGAAATCTGCCTATTCCATCTCCTCTGATATGATTCTCATCCACGAGATCCCAGAAGTCCTTCAGTGGGTATTTACTTTGGCAGATTTGGGTGGATTTCTTCAAGCTCTTTTGATGTCATGCACATAACAGTGGAGGACAGGGGTTGTTTATTGGTTATCTCTGATTCTCAATACATGAACACCTTACCTTTTTCTACCATTTTCTTGCTAATATCTTTTCTACCCCTATTACTGGGTCATTCCTCATTGGCAATATTCTGTAGCTTACTCACTATCATCTTGAGTTTTGCCATTCCTCCTTAGATGACCTACAAATGCGATTCTTTGGAAATTAAAAGTATTCCAGGATTTTCAACCACAAAGCATCACTTCAATAGTATTTATTTTAAAGAATTGGCTGTTGTTTTATTGAGGATCTTGTAAGCATTGAAAGCAGCACTGTGTAGTTTCCAAAGGCCTCTCTGTTCACCCTCCTCCTATTCATTTCTTGGCTCAGTATGTTAGCAATATCTGTCCTAGATATATATACTTAGATAATGAAGGGCAAATATAATTATATTCTCATCTGAGTGTAGTAAGGGGTTGCCTATTTCTCTCTGAGTCACAGGCTCCTGCTACCTCTGAGTCAATGGCTTATATTCTGGGAGCACTCACTGGCTCTTCTCTTCTTCTTTCTCTTCTTTTAGAAGCAGTCCAAGGTAACGTCCATAGCCCAGCTCCTGTGGCACAAGTGAAAATGGGAAATAGGAAAACAAGTGAAGAAGCAAGAGTTTCCTTTTGAAACCTCTGCCCACAGGGTACATAAAGGGAAAGGAGAAATGTCATTTAGATGCTGGGGAAAGAAAATAAATTATTATGAACATACAATAAGTCAATTCAGGGCAAGTGGCAGAGATCCGTTTGAGAGATCAATAGAAGAGTCTATCCTTCTCCATACGTTTTCCCTGCCTTGAGTCTTTTCCTTCATCAATCCACCCTATATACAAATTCCACATTATTCTTAAAGCATTGCTTTTATTATATTTACTGCTCAGAATCATTAAACTTGGAAACATTAGAGGCATGGTACAATTCCCCCACAGGGTAAAATCCTAAGTCCTTATATGAGTACTTCAAATGTTCTAAGCTCTGCTCACAATCTTCTTGTCTAACTTTGCCAAATGATAAACAATTGTTTTCTAAAAAACAATTCTAACTATTCTGCAACACCTTATTATCTGTTTTACTCATTATCCCCAAAGACACTTTGCTCATTCCTCCTCCTTTGCTTTAATTCTTGTCATCCCCACCCATTAGGCCCACCACCTATGTCCAGATTCTTCTGGGACTATGCAAATCCTGCTGAAAATTCAAAACCCAACTTAATGCAAGTCTCCATGATTCCTCCCCTCCCATTTTACAAATACTGACCTTTCTATCTTCTGATATCCCATGACACTGACTACATTCTACTCAAACCACATACTCTTCTGTATATTTTTTAACTTTTCTTGCAGATATACCCCCATTTCACAAATAAGTCATACTGTGAACTTCACAAGAATACAGAATATGGTATTGTGTATGTTTCACAATATTTAGCATAAGACAATGTACAAACTTCTCTTCTCTTGGTTGGTGATATAGGAAATGCCAGCTTTCATCTCCATGTCTTTGCATATGCCTTTTCCAATATGCTTGGGAGGTTCTCCCTCTTTACTTCTGCACCCAAAACCACTCTCTATTTTTAAGATATAACTTAAGTACATTATTCTACATGAAGCCTTTCCTGAACCTTTCGATACCACCTCAAATGCTAATATCCTAGACCCCCAAACTATGTTGTATTTAGCTACTTTGCATTTATTTGAATTTTTCTCTTTATATTTCTGCTGGCTATATTTACTTATGTATGTTTTTTGCATACTTCTATGGAAACTGGCAAAAAGTAGGTATTTGACAAATCCTAATGATTCCTTAATTGAAAAGGAATTCATAAATATTTGTTGAATGATAACTTAATGAATCCTAGTGCTGCAAGGAAGATCTTTTGGTACAGCCTCATGACTTGTGGTATAAACCACTGAGGCTTAACATCCTTTTCCCAATGACAGAGCCCACTAGGATGGTGTAGCAAAATGAATCCTATCCTTGGGATTATAGGAATTGAGGATTTGGATATAGAAGTGACCTTAGAGATCATCTAATTCGACGCTTTCATTTTACAGAAAAGGAAACTGAGTTATATGACTATTTGCTCAAAGTTTCAAGGATAATAAGTGGTATGATTCAAACACAGGTCTTCTGCTTTCCAGTCCAGTGCCTTTCCATGATGTTTTGCTGCTTTCCACTTACCATGATGCCTCAGAAATCCTGGGTTTCAGTCTTAGCTCAAGGACTTGGTAAGGAGATGATCATAGTGAAGCAACTTTTTATTTTTCTGAGCCCCAACTTCCCCATGTTTGAATAGGAATATCAGTACTTTCACTACCTAACTTAGAGGGAAAGTGAGAGGAAATCACTTTGTAAAATGTAAAGTGCTATGTAAATATACATTTATTTTTCTCTTTATAGAAAAATCCTCCTTTAATGACTCATTACTATATATCATTGACAACTTAGGTGCCCGAAGACTTTGTGAGTAGAGTTAAATCTTCACTAGTTTCTACCAAATAAGACAAGTCTTGAATGTGGGCCATGGATGTTGGCTGAGGACCACCTTAGAGAAGTAAAAAAAGAGTTTATCTTTGAAAAGTTAGTCATTAGCTGATGAATTGTCTAGCCATGGTAACTCATGAAATTAGCGATTACAAATACAGTAACATTTGGAGGTTCTACAATCTCCATTAATTGAAAATGTGCATCTAGGTGGCACAGTGAGTAGAGCACCAGCCCTGGATTCAAGGGGACCTGAGTTCGAATGTGGCCTGAAACACTTGACACACTTACTAGCTGTGTGACCTTGGGCAAGTCACTTAACCCCAATTGCCTTGCCTTCTCCCCTGCAAAAAAAAAAAAACAAAACAGAAAGAGAAAATGTGCTTATACCCACTCTCCAATCAATTCTGTGCATTTTTATCAGATACACATACAAACATATACACACATGCACACGTGTGTCTAAATGTGTATCTATGTGGGCATGTATGTACACATATACATTGTATAAACGTGCATTTAGTAACATTTAGAGTTTCTATAATCTGTATTAAGTGAAAATGTGTCTATACCAACTCTCCAACCCATCCTGCATGCTTTCATTAGATACACACATGTACATGTACATCTGAATGTATGCACATATGTATGTATAGATACATAATGAAGATTCAGTTTTGGATATCATAATAATGTCATATTTACATATTGTTTTAATATTTAAAAGTCTCTTCACATTCATTGTCTATTATCTTCTATGAACCTCACAATAACCTTATGAATTAGGTTGTATGTTTATTACATGGATATGAAAAGAATCTGTGATTTAATTAGGCTAGGGAGCTCACAACTTGGGACTGCCTACATAACCTACATAACCAGAAAGGACAACCTGCTTATGACTTAGCAATTCAGTTGTAGTGATTCTCCTGAGACATGTTGTGGTGGTGATATGGTGCCCAGGATCACACAAGTAGCAAAAGTATCAGAGATGGGATTTGAATTCAGGTCTATCTGCCTCTACTCTCAAATCTGTAAAATGGGTATTCTAGTGCCTAACATTGGGTGTGGAGGAGACCCAGAGAAGTTGAGAAACTTGTCCAGGATCATATAGTAAGTGGTGGAGACAAGTCTAGAACTGAGCCTTCCTGATTCCAAGTCCAGTGTTCTTTTCAATGTAATGCTGCCACAATTTTCCTACTCAAAAACTTATACCTCTCCATTTCCTACTGAAATCCAAAATCATTTTATTTAAAACGTATTTTATTTTACTTTTTAAAATAAATGTGTGTATATATATCTTTTATTTTTATATCACCTATATTTCTCAATATATTCCTGCCCACTCTCACCCAGAGCTACCCCTTTTAACAAAACAATGAATTTTCAATAAAATTAACCAGCACTTCACCAAAAAGAAGTCAGATGTTATATTCAGTGTTCCACATTCATAATCCACCTCTGCAAAGGAGTTGAGAGAGGTGGTCAAGATACCTTCTTAATATGCCCTGACTAATCTTTTCAGCTTTCTTTCCCAACATTCCACTACTTGTAGTCTATAATTTGAACAACTAGACTATTGTAGTTAGATTTTGCCTTACTAGAAAGCAGAACGCTCTTCAATATAGTTGTCAAATATTACTGGTCACTGAAAGCATTCAAGAAAAGGATACTTGACCATCTTTCAGGGATATAGTAGAAAGAATTCTCTCATTGAATGGAAAGCTAGACTAGTTGCCTATTAGGGTCTCTTCAAGCTCCCCTCAGAGGTTCTGAATAAAATGGAAAAATGATGAATGCTGCAATAGAATGAAAAAAGAAACTTAGTAAAGTAAGGTCAGGGAATGACTTGAAGGGCAAAGATAAATTTTTAAAAGAGTGAATGAGAAATTCTCTAGTGTGTTGTCTGTAGCAGCCCCAGTGAGTGTCTGCAATCCACCAAAGACTGAGGAAATCAAAGAAGATAAAAAGAGATTGCTGAGAAGCTAAATGAGGTCTCCGCATCCCTTTCCACCACAGAGGATGATGAGAAAACTTCCTGCCCTCAGGTTATTCTTCCCCTGTAGGGAAAATGAGGATCTGTAAAAAGAGGGGCATGTTAAGTAACAGAGTGAAGGGACAACTGGAGGTCTTAAATTGCTAAACGGCACAAAGAATGGATGCTATCATTATTGGGTTCTGAAAGAAGGAGGGAACAGAGCCCTGGGGCACTTCACAAAAAAAGTGAGTTTGATCTTTAAAAATAGCTACTCTGTCAGAGTCCTGGAGAGTGGACAATTTTGTCATCATAGTTTCAAAATTGGACTCAGGCAATAATCCCTTGGGAATGGCTGCCAATATCCCACATGGAAGCCATAAATGGGAAGGAGATCCTGTGTACTACTTGGATACAGGTGCTTAAAATGCAAGTCTCTTCTTTTAACTGTAGAAAAGTTCCTAGAAGAGGGCTTTCTTTTTACCTCCTTCTCAGAGTCTTTACAGTGGCTGTGCCCACATGTCAACCAGGAAACTTTTGAGGTAAACAAAAAAGCCCCAAAGAAAAGAGTTTAGAGTTTAAGGTTGTGAATATACATGAGGGTCAACATGTTAAGAAGTATTTATTAAGCACTAACTGTATGCTAGGCACTGTGCTAAGTACTGAGGATATAAAAGGCAAAAAATAAAAATCAGTCCCTATTCTCAAGGAGCTCACAGTCTAGAGAGACAATGTGAAAAATATGAACTAACCAAAAGTACAAAGGTATATAGAAAAATTAGACACGGGGAATATGAAATCAGGTGTCAGGTGTATGGACCAGTCTCTTAGCTCTAGACCAACCATACTGTATTGATTAGCCTTTTACTTCAGGTTCTCATGTCCCAAGGGATATTAGATTATACCATATGAAGACTGGTCAAAACTGGGGGTCTCTAACCTGGAGAAGACTTCAGGAGAATGCGATTACTGTCTTCACACATTTGAAGGTGTGTTAAAACAAAAGATTAGACACATTTTCATGAACCAAGAGAGCAGAACTAGGACTAATTACCTCAATTACAATTTCACTTTAATACGGGGGGAACCTTTCTTACCGAGCCATGTAACAACAGAATAGGTTGCCTTGTCCTTAAGTTGGTGATTTTCTCACCATGGACAGTGCCCTAGCAGTCTAGCAGTGTCTAGCAGTGACCAATAGACCACTTATCAAAAATGCTACAGAGGAGGCTAATCCTTCAGGTAGGAAATAGGATCAAGTGATGTCTAAAGACCCCTTTTACATTAAGATTTTATGATGCCATAAGGTAAAATATAACCTGACATGTTCTTAAACTTCAAAAGCTCCAAAAGCAGGTACACTTAGGACTGAGGCTCTTGCAGGTGGTCTTGAATAGTTGTAGCCAAAATAATTTGTCATATGGATGCTCAGGCTTCTGTGAATGAGCTTTTCAAAATTTAGCTGGGCTTTTTATTGGGGAAAGACAGTCTATCACTGGGCAGGTATTTGGAACTCTTCCAGTTTCATAGGATCTACTTAACCAAAACTCCTCGAGAATAGCCTCCCAGAACTTAAGGCATCTCCATGACATAACGATGCATTAGAGGAGGACTTTAGTGGAAGGAGAGATATTGTAATATGGGCAGTAGTGACAACTTTCTTTTGTTGTCATTATCTTTCATGACGTATTGTAGATAGACATGTAACAGACAGACACATAGTCATAATTTTTTTTAAAAAAATCTGAACTTCAAAACAGCAATTTGGAAACATTTATGAGGTTTCATTGTATGCAAATTTCAAATATGAAAATATTTTCTAAAACAAAGGCAGAGAAGGTATTACTACACATTGGTCCTAGTCTGTTAATGTCTTCTCTTATATCGGTCAGGTGCTCATAACTTCTGGCCAAGATCAAATGACCATTGGCCCAATAGACAAGGGAATGTCTCAAAAAAAAATTCCCAAGGTCACAGAATCCTCTGATCCTTGGGCATATTTAAAAAAAATATACAAGCCTATCACCTTATTGCTTCTGATCTGCAGAGATAATTAGGAACAGACAAACAACAAATAGGGCTACAGTCTCTGATTAACCTGACTTCACTCCTGAAATGGAAGCAATCTTTGAGAACAAGAACACATATAGAATACACCCAGGAGTCTGAGCTCCCTGAAGGCAATGAAGAGGAATTAAGAAGCCTCTTGATGAGGGTGAAAAGAGGAGAGTATAAAAGCTGAATTGAAGCTTAACATAAAAAAATCCTAACATCTTGACAATCTGTCCCATCACTCCCTGGCAAATAGAGGGAGAAGAATTGTCAGAAAAAATCAAGCAGTGTCAGCTTTTATATTATTGAGCTCAAATATCGATGCAAATGGCAACTGCCTCCATGAAATTAAAAGTCACTTGATCCTTGGAAGGAGAGCTACAGCTCACCTGAGCCACATACTAAAAAGCAGAGACATCACCTTGCCAACAAATGTCCATATAGGCAAAGCTTTAGTTTTTCCAGTAGTAATGTATAGCCATGAGAGTTGGACTATGATACCTGAGTACTGCAGAACTGATGCTTTCAAATTGTGGGCCTGGAGAAGACTTTAGAGAGTCTCTTGGAGATCTGATCAGCCAATCTTTAAAGAAATTAATTCAGATTATTCACTTGAATATCAAGTCCTAAAGCTGAAGCTTAATATGTTGATCATGTAATGAGAAGATAGGACTCATTGAAAAAGACCTTGATGTTTGGAAAGATTGAAGGAGAAAGCAAAAGGGGGAGGCAGAGGACAAGATGGATAGATAGTGCCATGATAACAACAAACATAAATGTGGACAGACTTCAAGAGATAGAAGAGGATAGAAGGACCTGGTATGCTATGGTCCACAGGGTCATGAAGAGTCTGACACAACTGAATGACTGAACAACCACAAAATCTCCACCACTTATTAAAAAGCTAGAAACTTAATAAATGCTTCTTGAATATTAGTGTGACCAAACCATACCACATCCTATTATTTATATTCACAAACTCACATGATAGAATGGCTGCCTTGTTCCAAGATACACCAGAACACCATGCCTACTTGCTTTCATTATTCTAGATAGAGAGAACCCTGGAAGAAGTACTGATATTATCAATCCTGCCCTACCTACTCTCAGTTTCCATAGCATAATGACAGCCTCCTAGAGTAGTCTCTGAGGCTTCTGCCATCCTTGTACTCTGCTGCAATGCTTTCTCACCATGATACTGACATCAGTCACAGAGGATGAATATTCATGCAAATATTGACGATTGCTTTGTCATTTAGACAAAGAACTCAAGATAGACAGGGTTTAGATCACTAGAGCAGTTTCTTTTGTAATCTATGTATCAATAGTCACCTTAAGCACACTGGTTAGTCAGTTTGGGCTTCTTGTCATCATATATGAAGTCAATCTAACCATTATTTTCTCTACAGTGTGAGGTAGGATTAAACCAGTCAAGTGTTCAATGCCAGCAAATGATGTGGTACACTATAAAAACACCAATTACTGCCCCATTAAAGAGTCTTCAGACCTCTGATGCAGTGCTAAGGCATCTGTACTCATTCTTGTAGTGACAGAGCAAAGCTGACTGTCAGAGGAGGAAATAAAGACATCCAGGCTTGTAATTCCCGGGCTCCTCACATTTGGAGGCTTAGGTTTGATATAAGAAAGATAGTTACTACGAACACAGAGCGCTCATTAGAATAGAACTTCTTATTTATATTTTTATGAGGACTAGGAGAGAACAGGAACAAAGTCACAAAAAGCTAGAAAGTATAAAATGAGAGAAACTGATAAATGTCTGAGGGAACTATGAATTTCTTTTTTGAGGTAGACAATAATAATAAAACTCACTGTCAAGAATCACTCTGAAAACTTTTTTTATGCTTTACTATGTCCAGGGTACTGTGTGAGGCATTTGGGTTATAAAGGCAAAGATCAAACTGTCCTCATCTTCAAGGAGGCTACATTCTATCTCATAGTTTGTCTGGGGAAAGAACACATGCATATGTAAGAATACATATGTATATACATATATACACATATACATGTATACATGCAAACTACTCTTGTGTGGATACATTTATGGGTGCATGTGTGGGTACATGTATGACATGTTTATATTACATATATGCATGTGTATATGTATATCTGCTCATGCATACGCATATGACAAAATAAACCCACATTTGAGAGGGGGATGCGAGCAAATAAGAAAATCACAAAAACCTTCAAATTATAGATAATCCAACATTTTTGCCAAGGAAACCCCAAATGGAGTCACAAAAAGTTGGACATGATTGAAATGCCTCAGCAACAACAACAGCAACGTAAGTGAAGCTTGAGCTGAGATCAGGAGAAAACTAGGGATTCTAAGATACAGAGGTGAAGAGGGAAACCATTTCAAGAATACGGAACGACCTATGCAGAGGCATGGGAATGGGAGATGTTATGATGTGCATGAAAAACAGAAAGCAGGACAGTCTGGCCTGACTCTAGAGTGTGTGGAGGATAGTAACACATAGCAGGATTAGAAAGCTAGGCTGAAGCTAGATTGTAAAGGGCTTAAAATGTCAAACTGAAGAGCTTGTAATTGGATGGAGTAGTACCAGGAAGTCAATGGAATTGTTATAGAATAAAGAAATGACATGGTCTCACCTCCAGTTTCTGATAGTCACTTTGGTGAGTGTGGAGGATGGAATAGAGAAGAGTAAGATGAGGCATGGTGACTAATTCGGAGCCTATTGTCATGGTCCAAGTGAGAGGTGATAAGGATTTGAACTAGGTTGGTGGCCATTTGTGTAGAAAGAAAGGGACACATGCAAAAGATATTCTGTTGGTAGACATGGCGAATGATTAGATGTGTCAAGTAAAGCACTCAGTGAAATGAAGAGCAGTATGGCTGACTTCAGATAACACTAGTCTTGTATTTATAAGCAAGTCACCTAACATTTCATTTGGAGGCTTAGATCATAGGTTTAGTACTGGAAGGGACTTCAAAAGCATCTCATAGGACACTATCATTTTACATTTTAAAAAACAAAGACTCGGAAAGGCTCTGGGGATACAAAGAGAAAGCAAAGAGAGCCCCTGCCCTCGAGGATTAGGGGTAGACACCATACGTTAATCAATCAGGGAATAGGGTAAGAATATGGAGTAAATAGAAAGTAATCTGAAAGAGAATGTCACTGGGAGGGAGCAGCTGGGAGGAGGAAATACTTGAGCTAAGTCCTAATTAAAGGCAGGGATTCTGAGAGTCAGAGTTTGAGAGGGAAAGCATGCCAGTCATGGAGGATTGTCACAAAGTCACAGAGACAGGGGATGGATTTTCCCATGCAAGGAACAGTAAACCAATACGGCTATATCGGAGAATATGTAGAAGTGACTACAATGTTAGAAGGATGGACAGGTAGAAGGACATTTAGTTATTAAGAGCTATGACTTAATATATGATCCTGGAGGTTAAATAGTAAAGCACTTGAGTTTACTGAGCAGAGAGAGTGGGTAAGGGAGTCGACATGATCAACATTTTAGGAATGACACTTGGGCAGCAGGGTGGAGAACAGATTAGACAGCGGGGAGATGAGGCAGGTGGAACAATTAGTATGTTGTTGCATTAGTCCAGGTAATATGTGATGTTCTGAGAGTAGAGAAATATACAGGGGATATTAAAAAGAAAAGTTATAACATTTGGTAACTGAACAGATGTTTGGCGTGCAGGAATCTCTGAGCTAAGATTTTATCTTTTCACCCTTCTCTGACTTCACTAGGTAAAGATAGGATAAAGAAAAAAGAGGGAAACAATGTTCTTGAAGCATAAAAAATACGAAGCTTCTTAAATTTGAATAATGACTAAGGAACCATGAGAGAGAAAGAATCAAGTGTTAAGACAGACCCCAGAACAGAACCATATTTAGGAATTCTGGGGAAATTCATTTGGAGAAAGGGGCAGACATGCAGAAAAAAGTTCACCACAATCAGGTATGCTCATAATAAATTAAAGAGGTCATTCAACCCTCAGACTCCTGCCCTACCACTCAAGGCATCACTCAACCCTAGGCTGTGGTAAAGAGTAAGAGAAGACAGCATCGCAAATGTGGGAGAAAGACCTGAAGGCACAGGGACAGATCAGAAGACCATTATGAGAAGGATATGTGTCCTCTCATGTTGCCCTAAGGACCTAACCACCCTGCCTCAGTTGGAGCTCCGTCCTATACGCCACTGAATACCTATTTCCTCTCTCTTATACATATAAATAGGTACTTCACCTGCCCCTCAGACACATAGAAACTCCACCACACAACCTGAAATGCAGAAAAAAAGCACTCACTTTTTTAAAGCATAAGTTTAGGAATCAGGGTGTCTTGTTCCTAGTCCCAAATCCATCACTTAATATCTGTAATAGGCATGTCATTTAATTTCTGGGCCTTTAATTTCATTGTCTGTTTTAAAAAATGTGAATACTAATCCCTACTTTACCCACTGCAGGAGGTTATCCTGAGGACCCAAGAAGATAATATAAGGGAAAATGTTTTTTAAACCATAAAACCATAGACAAATGTAGGCTATCAGATTGTTATTATACTTCTATATTAAAACTCTTATTCACCTATAAACATCACTTTATTTCACACAAGAATATAGGCAAAACCTTCTGGCCCACAAAAATCAATAGAAATATATTATTGTTTTTATCTGACAATGCTATTGGCTGACAATGAGTAGTATAAATGAACTCAGAATTTAAACAAAAGTGACACTGTGTAGGTGAGTGAGGAAATATTTGGCTCAGTGGTGGAGGAGAGTGGACCAGAACCTTAGTAACTGGGAAAAGGGGTATGGTGGGGACAGAGGAGGAAAGTAGGTAGATGTGAGACTAGAAATGAGTAGATAAGAGAGAGGGAATACTGTTGAAATGACCACTGGGAACAGAAGTTTCAGCTGGGATAAATCCATTTGTTTAGGACATAATATAATTCGTTGCAGTTACTACCAATCTCATGTTATATTTATCTACAGGGCTTTTCATATAATATTCTTTTAATGGTCACAACAACCCATGCCAACTACATATTTTAATTCCTGTTCGACTGACCTGGAATCTAAGCCACAGAAAGGTTAAATAAGTCATCTAACATCACATAACCAGCAAACGGCAAAACCAAAACTGAAACCCAGACTCTCTAACTTCAACCCTCATTTTTACTAGGCTATCATTCATTATGTGATAATCCAATGTGGACATAAAAACTAATCACAAAAGTAAATGGTGTGTATATGTATATATGTATGTACATGTGTATAAATATATACACATATATGTGCACTCATATGTGTATATCCTAATTATTTATTATAGTTATAAATTATATATAGCATATTGTAGTATATAGTTATACTTTTATATATAATTATTTTATATAGTTACTTTATACTTAGATGTTTATGTATTTTGTATATTCATTATATATAATGCTTTAAGTTGTGTACAGTGCTTCATAAATATATATATATGCACATATATACACATGCATATTATATATGTATCAGTTACCTCATAATAACCTTGTGACATAGATGCTATTTTAAATATATCTATTTCATCAAATATTTCCCAATTGCATTTAAAAATATAACATTCATTTTTAAAAAAAATTTCAGTTCCAAAATAAGACTTCCTCCCTCCTGCCCCTCCCCACCCCCTTGCAAAGGCAAGTAATATGATATTGATTACACATGTGAATAGATGCTATTATTCCTCCCATTTTACAGGTGAGAAAAATGAGATTGGGAGAAGTTATAACTTTCTTTGGGTTGCGCAGCTAGTTAAGTTTCTGAGGCAGGTTTTGCACTCAGATCTTCCTAATTCCAAATCTAGTACTTTATTCACTGTTTACTACCTAACTGCCACCACCACCACCACCACCAGAACACAACAACAGTTCAAATTCAATACATATTTATTATGTTTCTGCTGCATGTGTGGTAATATTCTAGACCCTAGAAACATGAAGGCAAAGTTGAAAATATTTCTTGCCCTCAGGGAACATGAATTATACTAGATACACTTAACTTCCCAGAAGACACTCTATACTTCCATTGTCTCTGCTGTCTGAGCATAGTACTATACATTTCCACCTTCTATTTTCTGTACTGATCCTGCTCAGTGTCTCTATGCTGGGAGAGCCAGGCTCTTTCCCATTTTGTATCAAGGACAACTTCTGGTCACCAAGCGCCATGGATGGTGACTTCCATTATTCCTGTTCCTACAGAGTGCATATTAGATGGGCAGCAATGAATGTAAAGGCTTGTACGAGACCACAAGCTAGGCATAGCTCTTCTCCTTGTCCTCTGCTCCACAACAAAAATGGAACAAAACATGTCAGATACATCGATTACAAGAGAATCCTGGCAATTCAGATGATGCACATTGTTTTCTATAAGCTGTCTACTAATAAAGGCTCCCAGGCTTGGGAAACACAGGGTTGAATGCAAATTTTATTTGTCACCTTGTGCAAGATGAATGGGAAGCACTAGGGAAATAGCACTTGGAGCAGAAAATAATAAAAAGTGACTGGCTGGGGAGGCAGACTGGTGAGCCAGCTTTATGGGGCTTTATGGCTGCAGCATATATCCCTTTTGCTTCAAGGTATTTATAAAACACTTGAAAGATCATCAGGCATCTCTCTGATTCTATAAGCAGGTTAAGGGAAGGAGGTAGGGATGTGGGAATACAGAAATAAGGATACCCGATGATGATAAAATAGTCATCTAAGAATAGCCTGTAATTAAGGATGTAGGCATACAATGCCTTGTGTATGGCACATGCTTAATAAATATCTTTTTAATTGGATCGAATTACTCATCTTCGTGTATTCTAACCATTCATTCATTGTTTTTACCTGTTCTTTAAAAATACTAAATTATAAGGCAATAACAAGAATACTGGTCTTAGAATCAAGAGATCTGGACTTAAGTCTTCACTCCAAAATTTATGATCTATGTAACCTTGAGTAAGCTGTCAATTTCTCTGAGCTTCTGTTTCCTTATCTGTAAAATGGTATTGCCAGCCTCATAGGGTTGTTCTGAAGAAAGCTGTGTAACCTTTGATGCACAATATACAGGAGTCACCATCATTATAATCGTCAGTATTCTGGATGAAATTGTATGACGAGATTGAATTAGGGAGGCAAATAGTGTTTTACTAATGGAATGGCACCCTGATCTATTCCTTGGTTCATTTCTTTCCCTCTTGTAACCTTGTTCTAAATGTGCTGACGTTCTTCCTTTTTCTTTCCTCTCTTTGCTTCATCATCTTATAAGAAAATCTCTTAGCAAAGGTAAAAGATAAAATCCCCAGGATTATTCATAAATTACATACTTGTGAAGTGTTTACCTCTTGCCTATAAGCAGAATGAGACGCCCAATGGCTAGTCCCACAAAAAAAGTAAAACAATATCTCATTCTGGATGCTGTGGAAAGAACTCTGCATCTGTTGTCTGGAAAGCATTTAGAATCCTATTTGGGGAGCTGAGTAAATGTCTTTCTGGGTGGAGTTTACTCACTTCAATAATTGATGAATTTAATTGAGTTGAATTTGGTACACTCAAGTGTCAATTTATTCAGGCCCCTAAAGTACTGGGTGACTAGAATAGCCATGAAAATCAGCTTTCACCCACTTACCACCCACTTTCTGACTGTTGTGTTGTACTGTGATGAAAATCACCTTAGCTCCTCTCCAAAGTCATTATGGTTGTTGAATCATGATCTCAGTGCCATGATATCATCATGAAGTCTGACTGCCTGAACTCATCAGCACCTCCCTATACCCTTACTGGCCCAAACTTGGAATTGTGCCATGCTTTTCTGGTCCCAAATGCTGTACAATAAAATAAATTAAAGAGTAGTGATAGCTATTAGGAAAGAACAGAAATCGATTGGTGTATGGAAATGGAGAGGGTTTGAGGATCCAAGTCAAAGTCTTATATGTGAGTAGGCTGATAAAATACTGGACCTTGCGGTGATGCTATGGGCAAATTAGTACCCTCTGAATTTTTATCTGAGCACCATTAATTTTTATAAAATATCATGGAAAACCTGGGACAAAATAGAGTTAAGACTCACTCGTAATCAAAGAGATGAAAAAAAGAAATAACGTAATAAGTGAAGTAGAGAAAAGAAGCAAAGGTATTTATACTAGAGATGAGAAGGTGAAGATATAATCTTTTGTGGTATCAGGAGGGCTTTTCTTAGGACATGCTAGTAGTTTCTATGCCCATGACACCAACTCACAGACTTATAAAGCTAGAGTGAGAAGGGATGTCAAAGACCATCTGATACTCCCTCCCCTCAAATTACAAATTAAGAAACAGACTATCGGAGGTTAAGTAACTTTGCCAATGTCACAAAGGTTGTGAGCATTGGAGGTGGAATATTATTAATTATTCAGACTCCTGCAGTGCTCTTCCTACTATCCTTCACAGAGCCTCAATTTCATCATCTAAAAAATGGACATAATTACCACTTTCGTACCTATCTTAAAGAGATGCTGTGAGGCTCTAATGTAATATTTGCGATGCACTTTGCAAACATAACATAAAAAGCCAGCTATAAAAATATCTAAAGAGAATTAAACAAAATGAATTGGGTTTTAAATTAAAACAGAATTTTTTTTTGGTTGGCCATGAAGAAACATGTCCAAGCTCCATTGTCTAGTTTTGAGGGCCTTCCTTAATATCATTCTGTCCTGTCTGTCTAATCTTATAAATGAAGAATCAAAAAAGAAAGCCACAGTTTCCATTCTTGCCCAGCCACTTTCTTCACTTGTCTTCACATTTGTCATGTGCATTCTCATCTCCATGCCTTTCCTTATGCTATTAGGATGATAGAATCTTAAAGATAATAGTAATAGTAGTGGTGGTTAACATTTATATAGTGCGTACTATGTAGCAGGCACTGTACCAAGTGCTTTAGAATTATTATTTCATTTGTTCCCCACAGCAACCATGGGAAGTAGGTGCTATTATGATCCCCACTTTATAAACTGAGGCAAACAGATTAAGTCACTTGCCCAGGGTCACATAGCTAGTAAGTATCTGAGGCCAGATTTGAACTCAGGTCTTCCTGATTCCAGGTCCAGTGCTTTATCCACTGAACCAACACCTGGATGCTAAGTGGGCAGAGATCTCAGAGGCCATCTGTTTCAAACCATGCTGGAAGCATGTATATCCATTAAAAATTCCCTGACAAGAAACTTGATTAAATGATGGAAATCTTTATCTGAATATCTTTATAGGCACACAGGGCCATAAAACTAGAAGTGGAAGGTATCTCAGAAGCCATGCAGGCCAACCCCTCACTTCTCAGATGAGAAAAGTGAGTCCCAGGAGTCAGGAGGACCTGAGTTCAAATCCAGCCTCAAACACTTGACACATTAGATGTGTGACCTTGAGCAAGTCACTTAACCTCAATTGTCCAGCCTTCTCCACACCCCCCCCAAAAAGAAAAAAAAAATGAGTCCCAGGAAGTAGAAATATTTTGCCCACTATATATTTAGTAACTAGTGGAGGCAGAATTCAAACTCAGATCCTTTAATTCCAGAGCTAGCTTTCTTTACTTGAAGATCTCACATAAAGGGAATTTATCCACCAGCATTTGGTCTAGCCTAGAATGACCAATTGCCCAAGTAGACTAAGTAATATTGGAGAAAATATGTGATTAATCAATGGAAGTCAACAGAGGCAAACAGGGTTAAGTGACTTGCCCAGGGTTGCACAGCTGGTAAATATGTAAGGCCAGATTTGAACTCAGGAACATGAGTCTTCCTGACTCTAGGTCCAGTGCTCTATCCATTACCCTCGTTAGCTGATATATATGTGTGTGTATCTATATGTATTGTGTATGTATGTATGTGTATATCTGTATATTTGTATTTATGTATGAATGTATATATCATATGTCTTCTTTATCTATCATGTACATGTCATGTATACATATGCATATACATGTATGCAATATCTAGATACACATGCTCTACATACATACATATGTGTATACCTATATAGACACACAAATACATATACTGATTTATGTGTGTGTCTGTGTGTATCAGTTTCAGGAGTTCTAGTCTTATATAAAACTAAATTTATAAATTCACATCAAATTTAATTTAATCCACGCTAACTAGTAGAGTTCTGGATGCATGGTAGATTTTTAAAACTAATTATTGATTTCTGACAAAGCAGGCAAGTTTTTTGCATACTTTAGGAGTATTCTTCACAGTGGGACAGCTGGGTGGTACAGTGGATAGAGCTCTGGGCCTAGAGTCAAGTAGACCAGAGTTCAAATCTGTGCTCAGATGCTTACTAGCTATGTGACCCTGGGCAAGTCTCAACTCTGTTTGCCTCAGTTTCTTCATCTGTAAAATGAGCAGGAGAAGGAAATGGCAAACCACTGCAATATTTCTGCAAAGAAAACCCCTGCTGGGGTCACTAAGAGTCAAACACTACTGAAACAACTGAATAACAGCGACATTCCTCACATGGAAGGAGCATAATGGATAATCAGTAGGTGAGATTTCTCTCAGTTTGTGTTGAGTAGACTAAATAGACAGCTCTTTTTTTTCCTAGGGCTTTTTTTAGGTTACAGAAGGAATTTGATATGAATCAGAATGGATAAATAAAAATGATTAATCTTATAGATGAACCTGTTCATCTTCAGTGTGAGAAGAGGCTACTAAGATGAAGTAAATATAAACGTGAGCTCTTCAGAAAAGAAGGGATCTTGACAGTCTTGTGGTTTCACAGGTTTAGAGCTTAGAGGGTACGCAGAAGTAATTCATTCCAGCTTCTCATTTTATACGTGAGGATGTTAACGTCCAGAGAAGGGAAAGAATTTTCCCTAGGCCATATAGGTAGTATATAACCAAACCGTGTTCAACATAGGCTTACTGAGATGTCAATCAACAAGCAATTATTAAGGACCTTCTCCATGTCAGGCACTGTGTTAGATATTGGGGACAGGAATGCAAAAGTGAAGCAAACCTAACTCTTTAAAAGTTGGCATTCCTATGTTCTAGTCTAGAGTTACTCTGATGCTCATGGACTTGGTACTTAGGTCTCCTCTCACATTACAAATAAAAATTGATTGTACGTGATAATTATTTTTTCTTATTCTTAGGAGTCAAGTTAAGCAAAGCCCCACATTTAGTGAAACTATGTGGAATTTCCTCCTGTCATCATAACGTGGTTATGATGACATTCTTCCATTAGAGCTCCTTTGCTATTCCTTCTCAACCTCTTTTTCCCATGAGCCTCTTTATTCCTTTGGATCACTCCTCTATCTTATCATGTCGTTAAATTCTTACCACCTCCTATTATGGGCAGAGGAGCCTATGAGGAATCATGATTATAAAAGGAAAAGAGCAGCAATTCTCGAGCACCGAGTCATAACTAGGAAATTCTACCCCCAAGACACTCCCACCCTGGCTCTGCCTCTTCTCACTGCTGTCTTAGCAGCCCAGAATCTCAGTCCCTTCTCTGCCTCAGGTCTTCCACTTTAGCCACTAAAATTCTCTAGGCTACATCCCAGTCCCCAGTCCCAGTCTTGTTTCCTATTCCACTTATCTGTGGTAGCAGCAGTAGCAGCAAGCATCTTTATATCCCCAGCACTTAGCACGGTGATTGGCATATTGTAAGTGCTTAATAAATGCTTATTACCTGACTGACTAACTGATAGCCATCTGACCCCACCAGCAGCTCCATTCTCTGTTTTTGTTCTTGACCTCAAGAAAAGTTAAATGGAATCTCTCCAGGAAAAACCCTGTGAAATACTATAAGGAGAAGGCCTGCAAATGCACACACAGTATTTTGCCCTGTCGCCTGAGGATTCACACAACTTCAAACCATTCCTTAGGCAGTCTTGCTTTCAATGTCCCACGAACATAATTTTCCTGTGGCAGACCTCAGGGCCCCATTTGCTTCCCACAGAGATAAAATTTATTGCAGACCCTATTGTGAGATATAATGGACGGGAAAGCAGAAATGATACCTAGACAAGGGGCACTAGGAAAACTTGAGGTAGGATCACTTTTATTTCAAGAGGGTCAGGGGAGACTTCATGGAAGAGGTCCACCTGAGTGAGCCTTGAAGAAAGAAAAAGAATCTGAAAAGGGAAATTATAAAAGCATGCATTCCAGACATGATGGATAGCATATGCAAATGCAAAAAAGCTGGGGATATGTTTTGGCTGAAATACAGTGAATATGAACAAAGTTAGTGCAGTATAATGGTTAGAGAGCTGCCTACAAAATCAGGAAAACATGGGTTCAAGGTCTGCTTTGGAGCCATACTACATGTGTAACCACAGACAAATCACTTGACCTCTCAGTGTTCTTAGTAAATCTCTAAGACTATAAATTTTGGAGAAGATTTTGATCTGTTATTGGTAGATATTTTCTTCATCCTGAAGTTCCTATGCTAATGAAAGCACAGATCCAAATTATTCTCCCTCTAGAGTACAGGAAAGGAAGTAATGTGAAATAAGTCTGAAAATAGGTAAGAGCTAGATTGTAGAGGGCTTAAGGTAGGCTATGGATTTGTATGTTTTATTCTATGCATTCAATCATAGTGGGTGGGGGGAGGTGGCACTGAAGAGTTTTGAGTAGGATTGTAGCAAGGGTCAGTTCCGTTCCTTAAAGAAATTATTTTGGCAATGGTGCAAAGAAAGAATTGTGGGGCAGAGAAACAAGTGAGACAGCAGAGACAGATCTCAGTGGGCAAACATTTCTAGGTAATATCTCATTCTTTAGTTGTTTCCACTTCGGGTTCAGAGGACCATAAAAAGCGGTGTTGAATTTGTGGCAAATTCTATCTACGTTCCTCTGGGAAACTGACTTGGGGTCAAGTCTTTTGTACCACTTCCTGAGTGGCACACCCAAGCCCCCTTTTAGATTCCTCTTTTCTATGGCTACTGTACTTCAACTCCCTTCTCTTCTGCCGATTATTGGTTGGGAGCAGAGAGTGACAGAAAAAAAATGCGTACTCAGTTTCAGTGCCCTATGTTTTGTGCATCCGATGTTTCTTCCAACCATGCTGGGAAAACCATGAAATGTTCTTGGCTAGCAAACTACATCCCATGTCATCAGGTGCTGGTTGACTACCTCAGGAGCTTCCTCTGCATGCAAATCAGGTACATTGAAAAAGCCCCAACAATTACTCTGCCTTATATTGCACATGGCTCCTCTCTCTCCCTTTCTCTCTGTCTGTCTCTGTCTCTGACTCTGTCTCTGACACTCTCTCTCTGTCTCTCTCTGTCTCTCTCTGTCTCTCTCTCTCTCTCGCTCTCTCTCTCTCTCTGTTTCTCTGTCACTCTATAAATATGTGTAAATATACCACATATATGTGTTATATATATATGTGTGTGTGTGTGTGTGTGTGTGTATGTGTGTGTTTAGCAATTAACAAGCTATTGTTAAGTACCTTCATATGGATAACATATAACTAAGCCACAGTTTGAACCCAAGAGCTCTAATAAGACAGTGCTTTTTCTAATGTATAAAATATAATGTATACATATGATAACAATATGTACATGTATGCAAGTGATATTTTTAGCCAAAAAGATGCCAGTGGATTACTAAAAACACACAAACTTGTCCAAACTGTACATCTCTTGATGAACTAGTGTATTTTTGAACCTTGTTAAATCAAAGCAATGTTGAGGGTTTAGGACTGTATCTTATGAATGAATGAAAAATATTTCTTAAGCACTTATTCTGAAGAATGATGACAAACCCACTTGCACAGGAAGATTTTCTCTCCATTTCTGATCATTGTGAAAAAGGCCACGAGGTGAGTGATTAGATTTCCATGGAGAGGGGGAAGGGACTGATATTTAAGCCCATGTGGAAATTCCCTGGACAATGTAGCGTGTTGGGGGGACTGGAGCATAGCATACAGGAGAGACAAGCAGTGCTCTCGGTGAGAGTCTGTTCTAACAACGAGATCTGTGGGCAGAGTGGAGGTTGAGGAGAGGAGGCAAATGTTGTCCTAAATGGGTGTTTCAGGAATGCCTTGATGAGCCAAAGTGACAACAGCTGAAGGCAGAGGATGGGAATCCTGCATAGCCCATTTGGGGACCCTTTTTCCTCCACGGGTATTGTGATGTATGCCTGGTTGTTAGTGCTGACTATAAGCTTATTTCAGCTTGCAGGAAGCTGCAAAAAGCTTTAAGATCCATTTTATTCAGTGTAATTTATATAAATCATGTAGCAGAAGAATTTACCTCCAGGTTTCTGTTGCAGAGATTGCTGAGCAGCGTACTGGGCAACTTAACAGTGAGGAGCGTCACATTTCATCAGTTTGAGGGAGTCATTTTCTTTCTACAAGAGGGTTTTAGAATTGAAAAGACCTTGTGGATCATCTGGTCCAATCCCTTCATTTATCATACAAAGACATTAAATCCCAAAGAAGCTAAATGACTTATACAAGGTCATATAGAGTTTGAATTTTGAACCGAATCCTCTGATCTCAAGTCCAATGGTCCTTCCCTTGACCTCAATATAAAAGGGCTGTCTATTAACACACACATCTCCCATCACCACATTGCTTTTCAGGAACAAGTAGGTGGAAAGCAGTAGCCACCCTGAATCTGGTGGTGTATTTTAAATTGAGTTTGTGAGCAAATTTTAAGCAGAGTTATAGAGTTCAGTAGTATCATTCATAAAACATGTTTTTCCCTTGTCTCTCTTGTTCTTTAAGGCAATTTCGAATAATTTTTAAACTGCTGATTTCTAAAACATTTTTTTTCATTAGAGTACTAGCAAAGAAAAAAAAAACATACCCCCACACATCACTTTCCTCTTTTTGGAGGTCTGTAGGATAGAGCAGTCAACTCCTCCCGAAGTCTTTCTTCATAAAGGGCTCAGAACTTTACAGGTAACATCATTTTCCATCTGTGATTCTGTTTGGTTTTGACTCCATGAATATCATGCCCCTGCACCAAGAAACCCCTGGTGCCCCCATGCCCCTTTTTCAACTTCTTTTTTATATTTTATTCTCCAGCATTATTAGATTTTAAGCTCCTTACGGGAATAGACTGCCTTTATTTTTCTTAGTTGTATCCCAAGAGCTTAATGCAGTGCCTGGCACACAGTAGATAATAAATGTTTATTGACCATACCAGCCTTTGTAAAACCTGTTTGCATACACTGTATATGTGTAATCTAAACAAAAATAAACATATATGCATACAGTAGATGCCGTGGTTTATGAAACAAACGTGTGTGTGTGTGTATACACACACATATCTCTCTGTTCTGAGTATTCATTTCTAATGCATTTCTTACTTTCTGATTCAATTGCTTTTCTCTCCTTCATGGAATTTTAGTTTCAAAGAACTCAGTCCTCCTTCTTAGGACCACTTGCATTTTGTTGGCTGTTAATTATTTTAACAGGTACAGCAACCACAGGCAAAACAATATTTTATGGTCTCCTTTATAGAGTTATAGTTTATGCTTCATTTCAGCTAGTAAAAAAAAAAGATTTGGAACATTTGAGATTCCCTTAAAAGACTAGGCACCTCAATTTAAATGAAGAGCAAAAACATTTGACCTCAAGTCCCAGTGATTGTCTGAATTCTGAAATGCCCACTGGTGTCTTTCTTCATTAACAGACATGTTGGGTATTTTGGTCACATCCATATATTTAATCAATTATGTCCCTATAAGCTGTTTTGCTGATCCAAAAATAAAAATAATAACTGCAGTGAGACAGCATGACACTGAGTATATGTTCTTTCAAGGAATCTCAAATTTGCATTTTTCCCCTCCCCCACCCATCCTTGAAATAGGATCATAGGATTTAGAACCAGGAAAGACCTTAGAGATGATCTGGTCCGACCTCATAATTTTATAGATTAGGAAAGTGAGGCAGAAATGAAGCAACTTACCCAAAATCCAGTAGGAAATAAGCCACTGAGCTTAGATGTAAATCTAAATTCTAAATACTCACTAGCTGTGTGACCCTGGGCAAGTCACTTAACCTCTCTTGGCCTTGCATTCTTTTTCTGTAAAATGAAAATTTAAGGATGGAGATAGCAATAGCACACACACCTCCCCAGCATTATTGTTAGAATAAAATGAAATAATATTTCTAAAGCGCTTCACAAATCTCAAACCACCGTATAAAAACAAGCTATCATCCTATTACTTCATAATAGTGCTGGGGAATTTCCACTCTTGGTTAGACTTATCCACAATCATGCTAAGAAAAGAGTCTTCAACTTGATTATCATGCCCTATGAAGGGCTTTTACTTCTTGTCCAAAGGGAATCTACTCACTTCCATGTGTGTACACACACACACACACACACACACACACACACACACACACAAATACCACCCATGGGCTACCCTCAGGGCCTAAAGATTCAATAAAGAAGAACCCTGAATTGGAGCATCTTTGCTCCAGGGGAGGTGAGTCTGCAAAAATTGTATAAAATTAGATCTTAAATTTTCACTAATGTAGCAGACAGGGATTGGATCTAGGGGTTTTCCATTATGTGTGTGTATGTGTACATAAGTACACATACATAAGTATATATGTGTATGCGTGTATGTATATATTGTATAGATATATGCATACACAGATATAAACATGCAAATAAAATACTCATGCACATATATACACATTACATATAAAAATTATAAATGTAACTCTCTTTATGAAACTATATATGTAACTATATATACATAAGAAATGGATAGGTAGATATGTAACATTAAATGCTAGTTCATTTTCAGAATCCTATCATCAAAAACATATTGAGGGTTATCAATGTCCCTGTTCTACAGACATTTGTATCCTAATTTAACAAGCTAAACATGTGAGTCATATAAATTCTTGCCTGGCAATGCATAAATATTACTCGCACATCCCTAAAGTGGTTTCCTTTTAATTTTATTTTTATATGATTTAACTCGACTTAGGATACTTGAAATTGGCAGTATTCACTTGAGAAGTATTTATTAAACCTCTATGTGACTAGGACTTTACTCAGCATTGGGGGATGGGGGCAGGAGAGGGACACAAAAGGAAAAGGAAATGGAAGTTTTGGTCCTGGTCCATTCTTTAATACTATAGTGACAAGATCAACGGGGAAAGGGTGATGGTTAGGACAAGATGAAGGAACTCATCCGTTTCCCTCCATTGTTTCTCTAGTGTCAGCAATTTGCTTATTGGAGGTAGAATCTGAAGATTTTGATTGAGAGGAGTAAGGTGTTTTGCTGAATAAAATACGGTCATTGGTCCCATGGACTTACAAAGATGTTACTATATGTGGAGCAAGACAAAGAGACAAAAACATAAATCCAGATCTTCCCTTTTTCTCCTGAAATTTCCTTTTTACTCCTATACTTTTTAACTTTCTCTTTAAGTTGCTTGCTTGTTCTTTTTTAGTAGAAACCATATGAATATAGCATCACAGATTTAGAGAACAAAGAGACACAAAGACCATAAGTTCAACTGTCTCATTTTACAGATGAGAAAACTGATTCTTAGAATGACGTAGTGACTTGCCCAGGAACTCACAGCTAGTCAATGCCCTGAAGTGGGATATGAACCGAGATCTTCATGACTCCCAAGTCCAATACCCTGTCTCCTATTCCACGATGCTTCTCCAGGCGTAATTTGAGGAAAAGACAGGGTCGTTGCAATGATCAAATGAGATATTTGTAAAACAATCATCACAATGCCTACAATAAATTAGATGCTATACAGAAGTTCATTATTATTATTATTAGCACTGAATGCAATATTCCGAGAAGAGCCAATAGGCTTCACTAGACTATCAACAAATCTAGGATACACATAAAATGTTAAAATCTCTGACCTAGCCCAACTTTTTCATTTTACAAATAGAAACACTGAGGCACAAATGAGCTGTGACTTGCCCTGAATCACACAGTTTCTTGTTATTTACAGACTTTCCTAATTTGGATCCAACTTATCTTTCCAGGATACTAAAACATTATTTTTTCTCACATGTTCTTCTTCTTCCACATTCTAACCAAACCTTACCCTCTATCAAATGCTCACCATTCCCTCAAATGCTCACTGTACATCACATTTCACTTTTTTTCATGCAGAAAATAGAGCTTTGGACTTGGAATCAGGAAGACTTGAGTTCAAATCCTACTTCAGGTACTTACTAGCTTTTTAATCCTATGCAAGTCACCTCGCTTAAGTCTGTTTTAGTTTCCTTGAATGAGATGACATGTAAAGCACTTTGAGAATCTTAAAACATTATTCGAATACTAGTTATTGCTGTCATATGTATATACACCCACACATATATGTGGGGGTATATATATATATATATATATATATATGTATATATATATGTTATATGCTTCTGTGAATGCTCAGAATGATCTCTTGTATTAGGTTTACCCCTTGGGAACTCCAATATCCTCTAAAGTTCAGCTCAAATGCCACGACATACATAATGGTCATTTGGCCATTTCTGATTTTCCCAGTTACCTCTTCTCAGCCCCCAACCAAGAAACTCATTTTGTATTTTTTTTATTCCATTTTTATTTTGTTTTTGTTTTGTATCTTCTTATCTGTTTATACATTGTTTTCTTCCCAGTAAGCTTCTTAAGGACCAAGATCATTTTGCTTTTTTTATATTACTAGAACTTAGCACAGTTATTGGCACACAGTAGGCACTTAAATTCTTGCAAATTTGAATTGAAGTGAGTTCAGTTAAGTTGAGTTGAAATGAATTGAAACGGTGACTGTGTAGAAATCAGAACCCAGAATTCCCGTAATAGGGTGACATTAATAAAATCCTACCCATCCACAAATGAAGTCACTGCAAGGATTTTGTTCTAGGAGCCCATGCCAAAACAAGTTAGGGAATCTCTCCCCCTCCTCTACTTGAGTCCCAAGAGTGCTAATGGAAAAAGTGGCATTTTTGACCTAAGTTATTAAGCTTGGCCAACTACATAAGTCAAGTTGCCAAAATGCTACTGCACTTGGTGTTGTATCAGGACAACCAATGAGTCACTTATGGAATGGGAATAGAAGCCAAGTTTCTGGATGTCCACTTCTGAGTCCTGGATGGTATAGTTCACTGCCTGCAGAACAAGCTCCTACCCTCTGTTCCTTCAAAGCTGTCAGAGCTTCACTTTGTCCCTATAACAGCTCTATTAGATCAAGTGAGCACCCTTGCCAGCTTTCCATCATTTTCAACTTTGCAAATGATTCAGGGAGAGCTCTCTGTTCTGAATTGTCAATCTCTCAAGTTTAGAGAAGTGTAAATATGAAATTCAGATGTCATGGGGACAAAAACAATACTAACTAAAGCAATACACACAAAAAAGCCTCTTTTCCCTGGGTGTAAGTTGAGGAAACTTATATATATAGTGAGATATAGTGAGAATAAATAGCTTCGTAAGGCTCATAAGTTTGTAGAGTACTTAAGAATCTTTAACATTATGAAAATATTGGATCATTCTATGACAGATGCTTAAAGGCATCCATGAAATGAAATGGAAGTGTTTGCTAGTAGAAAACAGCCATAGAAATCCATCCATAAAAGAAGCAGTAGACTACAGTGGAGGATAGACAAAAAATGATTGTAAAGATCCTGGTTTTGAATTCTAGCTCTGCAATTTACCAGCTGTGTAATCTCAAACAAGTTACCTAACGACTCTGTGCCTCAGTATCCTCACCTGTAAAATAGTGATAACACATGCCACACAACTCACAGAATCAAATGAGATAATGAGTATGTTACAATACAAATTTGATTAATATATTAGTTAATAAAATTTATTACAATAGAAAATATGTTACAGTACAAAAATACAATATTTTTGTAACGATAAAGCATATGTAACTTGCAATCTTCAAAAATGGAAGGACTCTAACAATTTCAGTGCAATCACAGTTCCATTGAAATGGTTATGCATGTGTGTCTGTGTGCATGTGTGTGTGTGTGTGTGTATACATTAAGGCAAAGCATGTTGAAACATGATGTCAAAGAATATAAATTTTAGTATTCAGAACACTGAGTTATTTATTAAATTGAAAAAACTATTTCAGCCATATGTGGACATTTTTTAAACCCTCCAGCAAGCACGTGAGCTCATTAATGATATTCACCTCTAAGTATGAAAATGCAAATTCATCTTTCAATGTGCCAGGATTTTATAAACAAGCACATAAAAATAGAATGTAAGTTTGCTGTATACAGGGATTTTTTTCTTTGTATCTTTTTCTTTGTATTTTTTCTTTGTATTTCCAGTACCCAGCAAAGGATATAATAAGGTTTTTTTAAAAAATAATATTTGCTAGATTGAACTGAGTTTAGTGTCTCTGGGATATCAAAATATCTGACAAGTTAAGAGAAAGTAATAGAGCTGATTTTCATATTGTATAGACTGAAAATTTTACTTTGCAGTCAGTAGTTTTAGTGTTATCTACATGCTGCTTTAACTAAAGTTGAGGTGATTGTGGTGGTAGCAAAATTACTGTCAAAGTGTCATAGATTTTAAGGTGAAGTGGTCTTAAGTCTAACCTCATTTTATAGATTAGGAAATCGGGGATGAGCTACATTATCACCAGCACCACAGAGGTGGGAAGTGTCTGAGCCAATATTCAAATTCAGGTCCTCAGACTCCAATTCTAACTTGTAAATTCTATAGTTGGAAAATTTCCAAATCGATTTGGTTGCATCTGTGTCATGTTTGACTTGTATACCTATTTCCAATGCCCAATTGGATAAACTTGTTTCAGAATTAAGTTGATATTTCACTGGCTTAAGATTCTTCCTAAACTAGTGAGGAATCAGAACCTGTGGAAGTAGGGGTTGTGGGCAGGGGAAATACTATTCTGAAGGATAGCATTGGGAGTATTGGCCTGTGAATCAGCTTCAAAGGCTTAAGTCTACTTACTGGTGTACTCTACTGGTTCTATAAGCTAGTATTGTGCTCTCTCTCTCAGCTTCACCCTCACCATAACCTAGAAAGGCTTAATTATTCCTTTTCTACTTAAGTTTCTGTTTTCAGGAGTTAACTTTCCTACTTCCTACAAAGATTCCCCTACCAAGCCATTCTGAAAGCATATCACAATGCAAAACAGATAAAGTCTCAGCTAGTATATAGAAGCTTAGTATATTCCTCTACCCTGTGGGAACCTTCCACTGTATAGAAACCTGGTGGTGGAGGTGGAGAGGGTGGGAAGGAAACTAACTCAGAACTTTTCCATCAAGACCATAAGAGATAGAGAGATAGCCCTTCTGCCCCAGAAAAGAAAGCCTCATCCACTTCTGGAATGGGGTTCCAGTTGCAGCTATTACTCCTGATCGACAATTAGGTCTGCTGTATACCCCAGAAACTGAGGAATTGGGAACCAAGATAAGCTGAATGATTTCTGGTTTCACGCCAACAGTTGTCACTAAGCTGGCAGGGCTGTTGACGATACTCACAATAATCCTCATTTCATCTTGTGGTTGGAAGTCTTTAATATACTAATTTTTTGAACCACATGATTCAAACCTAAACGTTGATCCATTTGTCCATCAGGCTAAGACAAATTGGTGCTAAGAACTTGGTGCAGCAACTAAATATGAAGGCTAGGGAGATGATAAGGAAGATGTGAGGCAAGGAGAAGTAATAGATAAACTTTTGTCATTGTTCAGTCATTTTAGACTCTTTGTGGTTTCAGTTGGAGTTTTCTTGGCAAAGATATGAAGTGGTTTGCCATTTCCTTCATCAGTTTATTTTACAGATGAGGAAACTGAGGCAAATACAGTTAAGTGACTTGCTCAGCATTACACAGCTAGTAAGTGTCTGAGGCTGGATTTGAACTGAGGTCTTCCTGACTCCATGCTCAGTGCTCTATCCATTATGCCACCTAGCTTCCCTAGCCCCACACAAGGATTGTAATTGTAGAGACCTCTGCATATGGTACCACAGTAAATGATTCAATTGTTACCAGTTATTATTGAGGATAAGAAAGATATCTCATTGATGGTGAAAGATAAACTAAAGTGATGGTTAAGTATTGTTTTTAAGAAAGAATGTTTCTTTCTAAATGTTTCTAAATGTTAAACCACCTCCAGAAAATGATGACAGAGAGCTGAGTCTATGGTCCAATGTGTATGTGTGCAAGCATGGGAAGCTGCTGTTTAAATATATGCTCATTAATGATTTGAGAGTTAATTAATTTTGGAATTTTAGTTTGGAATTTACTCTTCCTTCCTTCATACAAGTACAAAAGACCAGGGTGGGGGGAGGGAGGGGATTGAACATCTATAGACCCAGGAGTGAGTGAGATTCAGATTCAGAGATAAAGAAAAAAAAGTTATTTTGCATATTACCAGTAACATTAGAGTAAGAGGTTCTTTGAATTGGGGCTTTAACATTTATAAAACTTTGGATTATAAAATTTTAGCTGGCTAATCTTCTACCAGTCCATTTTAGGCCAATGTTCTAGCTATTCAATTTGTGGATTAGGATAAGTTTGAATAGATATACGTGTATATACACATGTGCATGAGTATACAAATATATGTATATACGCATATATATTCATACATGTGTATATATGCATATACATATATATGCATATGTATTTTTCCCAAGACAGTGAAAAGGTAATGGAAGTCACCATAGTTTTTAAAATGTTTCTGCATGGTATTTCTTTTTTAAAGTTTTTAGTTTTCATAGGAATAATTCTATTCAAAAAAATTTTAACCGTTTCAAATTAAGATGAGATGGACATTGTTTTTGAGAGGTTGGATATGTTTATAATTGGGCTCATTTCATTATCTGAATCTCCAGAATTTATTATCACTGATGTAATTGTACATTCATTGACAAGATACAAGAGTGGCTCGCAATGAATATAATATTCCTGGTGAAGATTATATAGCTGTAGCCATCGTGGACTGTGAAATTGAGGAGCATAAGCATTTCCTGTGAATGATTTGGATGTTTATGCACATACTATAATTGAAATTTAGAAAGATATAATAACAGAAAGAACTTTAGGGGGAAGAAGGTAGTAGAATTTTGAAGAAATAATGTTTAAAAAATGGCAATTGGAACTAATTAATTACAGAAGTCTTTCCCCATGTGTATGACCTTTAAGAGTTTGGGTTGATTGTTTTATTGCTGTATTTTGATTCTCATGGATTTTCAAAGGGTACATTTATTATACTCCACCCCTTATACACACCAACACACCCTTGCTTGAGTTGCCAATAGCTCATTACGTTAGCTTGGAGAGTACATTTGCGTATGTTGTATTCCTAAATAACCAATGAGGCCAATCTGGGTCTGAAAGTTTGAACAGATGTTTCCACATGTGGAAGTTCAATTTTGATTCTCAATTGGATGCTTTCTTCATGTGCTCTTCATCACAACATTACACTAGCATATGTTTTTAGGCTGCTATAACCCTTATATCTATATTTGGAGTATTTGTAGACCATAGCTTCCATTATATCTAGTGCACATTAAGCTATGTCAACTCATCTAAGCAGCATGATAGACAGATGTCAATGTATTATGCTTAGCAGCTAGGAGGGAGGGAGTCATTTGATGGGTAGTTAGAGAAAGAAGAAATCGTGAGAGTGGAAGAAATATAATGATAATTGTGGGAGAAGTAGAGTAGTTATCATATACAATGAGCCCAGAGGAGGTTATTCCATATTTTCCTCCTATATCCCAGGAAGAAAATAAATCCTAAACTATGATGAAGTTTATGCACACTGGCAAGTGAGGCCATGTTTCCTCTACAAAGATATAAAGCAGTGAGAGTCATGTGGGGGAATATGGAGAAACAGAGCGGGTTAGGAGAATGTTAGAGAACTGACTGAAAAGAAGTCAAATGAGCTAATATTTTTTATTTTCTATTTACAGAGCATTCACTTTTAAATAGTATTTTCTATGATTACAAGAGCCATTTTTAAAACAAAGAATAAAATAGTACAGGAAGCC
Source organism: Phalanger gymnotis (assembly GCA_028646595.1). Classification (NCBI taxonomy): domain Eukaryota; kingdom Metazoa; phylum Chordata; class Mammalia; order Diprotodontia; family Phalangeridae; genus Phalanger; species Phalanger gymnotis. The sequence continues at coordinate 87,425,702 of CM053623.1, read as the reverse complement.
AATGGCTGAAAGGATTCCCCCAGTGTTGTTTCTGGTAATCAACACGGGGACTATTTGAGAGGTAGCACAGAACTCTTCCCTTTCTCCCTGAGATAAACAGAAAGTACTAAAATGATTGTACTATATTCTCACAGGGTTCTGACTCCCCTTCCTTCTAAAACTCACAGATATTTATGTGCACTTTAAAATTTTCAGAAAACAAAAGAGAGTGATCTGGGCTAGATTAGTTTAAATCAACTGGAGGGCAAACCACTCCAGTATCTTTGCCAAGAAAACCCCAAATGGGGTCGTGATGATATGGACACTACTGAAAATCACCAAACATCAACAACAACAACCACCACCACCACACATGCCATGTCTGTGATGTGGAATATCTCATTTTAGCACCTGTTTGGAGTCAAAGGACCTATATTCAAATCGTAGCTCATCTGTTTATTTCCTGCATGACCTTAAGTCAGTTTTCTCCAAGCCTCATTTATGGAATGAAGGAGTTGACATAAATGACCCTTGAATCCTCTTCCAGCTTATTATCAGTAGTTCTATTATTCAAACAGACCCTTCAAACTAAACAAACATGAATGACTAGGTGACAAAAGCTTAAAGATCAAGGAGGTTAAAATTCAATTTCATAGGTGTTTGAATTGGAAGAGATTTTTGAGGTCACCTATTTGAAACCCTATGATCTATAGATAAGGAAATTCCCCGAGAGAGAAAAAGTGACTTGCCCAATGTAATACCTCATATTATGGTAGCTATCAAAATCCCCAGGACTCCTGACTGAACCAGGAAGGAACCCACATCTCCTAAGTGAACCAGCTTAAAATCTCTCACATGCAGCAAAAAAATAAAGATTGTTTTTCTTTCCAGAGAGAAAAAAGAGCGACAGGTTGTGGGGGCACTGCAGGAACTCCAAAGGTCAAATTATTTTTTAAACCACAAAGTACTTTCTGTATTTGCATAAAAAGCAGCCATAGTGTGAGTCAGAATTCACTCACAAACAAATAATTTAACACCCTTCAAGTCAACAAGTAAAATGAGGGGGTGGAACTAGATATCTAGAAAGTCCTCTCCAGCTCCAAGCAATCTGAGTCTAAGGATTTATTAACTGACAATAATATCTCGGAATTGTTTGATGTCTGAGGAAATTTACAAAATCACAGCATCACAGTGTAATCCACGAAGAGAAATCCTAATTGTCTAATTGTACCACTTCATTTTAGAGAGGGAAACTGAGGTGCCCACATGACAAGCATTATGTTCAAATTCACCTGGGAACTTAGAGAGAAGTATGTGGTCCAGGCGGAGGTCCAAAGAAGCTCATGGCCATGTTAAGAACTTAAGATGAGTACAGAGAGCCATGGAGAAGAATATAAAATTTGAAATACAAAATACTTATAGGGAAAATGGATTTGGGGGAATCTCAGTCAGTACCAGCTTTCTAAACTAGAAACAGGCAAACTAGATTTAGAAACAGAATAGAGGGAGAAGAAACCAATCAGGGATCAGAGAAAAGATCTAGAAAAACAAACAGCAGAAAACAAAGTAAGAGAGACACAGAAACAAGAAGCACAAAACATAAAAGAATCCTCGAAAAATACACGAGAGAGAGAGAGAGAGAGAGAGAGAGAGAGAGAGAAAGAGAGAGAGAGAAACAGAGACAGAGATCCATGAGAAAATACACACACACACACACACACACACACACACACAGACATTCATGAGAAAGTTAGCTAGAGATGTTAAATAGCTAGAGAAATGTTAAATGCACACCCACTCTCTTTTGGCTAATTTATTTATAAGCAAATTAATACATTTTAATTTGAAATTTTATTTCTCAAAACCTTCCTAAAAGAATGCTGGCTTTGTTGTCAGAAGACTGAGGCTAAAATCTCTAGTTTCTACCTGTGTGACATTCATATTTACTACATGTATAATCTCTTTGGGCCTTAGCTTCCTCTTAGGTAAAAAGGATTAGACTAGCTGGCTCTATTGTCTCTTCTAGCTTTAAATTCTATGATGTCCTGGTCCTAAGGTCTTTGCTCTTAGGCTCCTCACTCCAAACATATTGACCTGCTGATTAGATCTTGACTATAACTGTACAGCTCTTGCCTGTAGATTCTATATCATCTCTACCCCAGGACTGACTCATCCTCCAGCAGACACAAGTAACAGGTGTCCTGATTATTGTGGCAGAGGTTTAAATTTGGAACTCTCATCGTTTCTGGTGCCCTGTCTGCTACTCAGAAAGCTGTCCTACTGGGAATGGACTCCTTAGCTGTTATCTGACCTCTAGTGCTTCTCCCTCTAAACCTACCTTACACGTGTGCCATCTGAATTCATTCCCTTTGATCATGTCATTCCCCTGCACAAAAAACTCCAATGGTCGAGACATAATTACAAAATAAAATCTAAACTCCTTGTTTGACTTTTGAGGTGCTCTATAATCTTTCCCCAATCTTACTTCTTCTCTTTTATCCATTACTATTTCCTTAAATAAGTCCTTCTACCCAGGCAAATTATCATACTTACACATAAACACAACCCCTTGCTTCATTCAGATCCTATCATTCTAACTAATCCCTCCCCCCATCTAGACATATATTACCATCCCTCACTACTCATTTCAAATCTCACTTCCTCCATAGAGACCTTCCGGATCACGATCAATTGTGGCACCTCTTTTACCATTCTGAAATGTTATTTAAATCTCATCTTGTTATCCCAGAAGTAATATAAAGCTGGGGAGTAGGACATAATGAACCTGGAGTTACCAAGGGTAACAGGCCTGAACGAATAATAAGACTGTATTACCATAAACAAATACCATATGATCATGTTCTCAACATATTTACTTCTCCCTTTCCCATGCCACAATGCTCAAGGTGTCATTTCTTATTAAATTGCATTTGTTTTCAATTACCCATCAGTTATTCTCTCCCCTCCAACCTCTGTCCAACACTTACACCCATCCCACACTGAAAAGTATGACATTTCTCCATTCACTTTTGATCTGGTATGTTTTTCAGAGTCAGATTCTTCGCTTTCATCTGATTTTATTATCTTCTCACTGAGGTTTTAATTTAGAACTTAAATGTCCTGACCCCCAAGTCCATGGACAGAATCATGGAAGTTCCAGTAGATATTCAACTTCTTAGAATTGAATTCTACGGGTGGAATAGTTCCTGGATCTCACAATCTTACTCAAAAGATTTCTCCAAACTTTCTGGAATATCCCTCACAGTAAATTAGATGCAGATAGACAGTACAAAATCCACATTTTTAATATTAGAAGACAGTCCAGGGTGTGATGGTAAATGTGTAACGATCTGGTCCCCAGAGGGGGGAAAAAGGTGTGTGTGACACACTTTAAGTTCAATTTTCATTTTTCACTTCTTAAATCCAAACAAACAACAAAACAATAAACCAAGCTCGATTTTGTAGGATTTGTGAATTTCTGAGGTGAAAATGCTCAAACTGAAAATTTAATAATTGTCTCTCCAGAACTGTCCAAGCTCGCTCCAGCACACCATTGCAGCACTTTTTTAAAAACAGAACAGAGTTGCAAAAATATCATGCCTGATAATCCTTAGAGATTCTAAAGGAAAAGAGAATTCAGTTTGGGTTTTTTGTGATAGGAATGTGATAGAACATTCTCCCTAGTTTTGTTATATACGTATATATGTGCATTCATATATATGTACACATACATGTAAATATATGCATGTATGTATATGTGTATGTGTATATATATGTATATATACATGCATATGTATATTCTCAGTCATCTCAGAATCAAGACTACATTGTTAGAGGGAAAATAGGGAAGAGTTTTAAAAATGATCTCTCACCTCTCTCACAGCACCCTACCCTAAATAATATGATCTCTAATTTTTCGTATTTTTACCATCTGTTTATACAAATAGAAGGAATAAAGGGTAATGGATGGTATCCAATAGGAAAATGGGATTTTGGTTTTCTCTCAGGTTTTTTCCGCAAAGAATAATTTATGCAAGCTTTTATTTTTATATCAGAAAAAATTCCAAATATATCCCTTATCAAATCATCCTTTGTAATAAAGGAAAAATAAGCAAAACACAACTGAAAAAATAGCCACCTCTGGAATGATATGCAGTACTCTATACTTGTAATTCTCAACCTTTCTATTGAGAGGAGGGAGGTATGTGTCTGATTCATTTCTCTGGGACCAAGACTGATCACTGCAATTAACCTGAGTTAGGTAGTATTTTTGAGTGTTTTCATTTGTAATAATTGCATGCGTTGTTCTCTCTACTTTCTTCTCTCTGCATCTGTTCATACAAATATAGCACCTGAGAGCATGCCTACTGGAAGAGACCTAAGATCATGTGACTTCTATTTTTTTTTACATATGAGGGAAGTGAGGACCAGAAAGATTGAGAGATTTGTCCATTCTTATATAGATAGTAACTAGAAAAGCCAGGGAATTCTTGGAAAATCAATGATGCAACCAGCCAAGTAGGACTTGCCACAACATTTAACTTATCTAAGGATTTACTTCCTCTTCCTCTTCCTCACCAGGAACAATGTGTCTTTGAGGAGAATTTGTCTGATTTGGAGTCAGAATGTCCCCTTGAATATCCATAAGTTTTTGACTGCCAATCAACTCCTTTTCAAAATCATTTTTGGGCTACATTTTAACTAATTGCTGGTGACTCATTGGGTCTGAGAACCGTGATTTTTCCCCCTCAACTGCCTCTGTCATCCCCAAGATCTTTTGAATCAGTCAGTCAACTAACCTGTATTAATGCTAGGTACCAGACACTGTGCTAAATTCTGAGGATCCAAATTTTTTAAAGTCTCTTCTCTCAAGGAGCTCGCAGGCAAATGAGGGGGACAACATTCAAATAACTTTGTAGAAAGACATATAGAATAAAATTAGGATAATCTCAGACAGAGAGGACTAAGATTAAAGAGGACTAGGAATGACTGCTTGCAGAATGTAAGACTTTAGCTAAGAATTAAAAGAATCTAGAGAACAACAAAGTAGAGATGGAGAGAGAGAGAGAGAGAGAGAGAGAGAGAGAGAGAGAGAGAGAGAGAGAGAGAGAGAGAGGGAGATCATCCTAGACATGGCAGACTGTCAGTGAACATCTGGAATCAGGACAAAATGTGCAAAGAATAACAAGGAGACAAATGCCAGTGTATCATAGACCATCCAGAAGGGAATAAGTTGCAAGAAGCCTGGAAAGGGAGGAAAGGGCCAGGTTACCAATGACTTTGAAAACCAGAGCATTTTATATTTGATCCTACGGTATTATTGAATAGGGTCGTGATATGATTAGATCTCCACTTGAGGACACTGGTTTGACACCTAGAGGAAGAATTAGAGCAAGACATGACTGAAGTCAGGGATACCACTCCGCAGGCTGCTGTAATATTTAATGAAATAACGGGAAAGGTAAACACAACAAAAATAGATGGAGCCATACTAAAATGTGGCCCTCATAATCAAACTTTTGTTCCAAATCTTGACCTTTATTACAAATATGAGGTGAACAGCAAGTGCTTCAGATGTTGAGATTCCCTATAAAAGGGCTGCCTTTGTGTTTCTGAATTTCTTAAATCTTCATTTCTTACGGCACAAAAATATGCTATTAAATTGATATACCACAATTTATTAATTCATTCTTCAGTCACTGAGCACAGACTTTTCTTTCCAGTTTGTTTCCACATAGAGGGCTTCTATGAATAGTTTGCCATATATGGGACCTTTCTTTTTGTTGTTGATTTCCTCATAGTATACACCCAGTAGCAGGATAGCTGAATTAAAGGATAGGAACAATTTAGTGATATCACATCCAAGTGTTTTATCTAATGGTGTTACCAATTCACAACTTTACTATTCTAGTATCTTCAGGCAGTCATCTGGTCTATATAATGTTGTAGCATCTGAAATTGTCAGAATATGAAAGGACAGAAATTAGGTAGAATATACTGAAGAAAGTCATTGTTTTTTGTTTTATTTTATTTTGCTTTGCTTTGGGTTGGGGGGAGTTGCCTATAGGTTTGTTGGTATAAACAACTCCCAATTAGGAAACTTTCTCGATTGATGGATATAGTAATCATTCTAAAAATTATAGATTCACAGAGCTGCTAGGAAAGCTAAGAGTCTGGGACTTGTGCAGGGTTACTCAAATAGTAAGTGTCAAGGAGAATTGCTTACTCTCAAAATCACCCACAAAATGTCTCAATTTGCCCTAAAATTCACACCCATGATCTTTTCTAAGGAAACAATAGAGTCTAGAGAAAGAGTTAAGGACAACAGAAATCACTGAAAGGAGGAAGAGGGTGAGAATTAAGTTCAGGAATTTATACTGGATAGTGCAATATCCTTACATAGGTTAGATAGACCTTTAAAGATGGACCAAAAAGCCAAATAAGTAGCATTCTCATAGAACTTGAAGATTTCTAAAATTTCCCCAAAACAACCTTTTTTAACATATATTACAAGTGATATTATTACAATCATACAGGTGATGAGATTGAGACAGAGCCCAGTGGTAACTTTCCTGGAGTCACACAGCTAGCAAAACCCAGAGCAGGGATTCCGACTCTTTGATTAATAAACCACTACTGTTTCCATGATACAACATTACCTCTCAAAACCAAATGAGATTTAAGACCCTTTCCAAACCAAGAATTTTATAATTCTACAACCTGTAGCTATAATCAGTTGCTTTCCTGCTAAGCTTCATAAGGCACATGAAATGACCAGGTCTCTGAACTGAATGATGCAGGCTCTAACCGTGCCAAAATAAGTAATTGAAAAATGGAGTCCAAGTCAACATCCTTGCTGTTTAGGTCTATGTGAGGTCAAAAGAGGCAAAATAACTTATGTGATTGACTAATAGAGCTCATGCTTTGGGCATTTTGAGACATGGGGGGAAAAGGCAACTTCAGAGATAGGACAAAACTTGCTTGTGTCTTGCCTGAACGATTTTTAGAAACTCTGCTCACAGCATTTTCCAGGGAGATCAGCTAAGTCTGTTTTAAAATAAAGTTCAAAAGCTTTATTTCCTTTATGGGGCAGCATCAGATCATTACCTCATTTCTCAATTCCTCCTACCCAGAGGGAAGTTCTCATACCTTTTTAAATTTTAAGTCAGGCTCATCTGTTCCCCTGCTTTGTAACGAGTCTTTGTTCTGTCCAACTTGGAGGATAACAATGTCTATTACTTCATGTATCTTGTTTCTAGAAATAATAGCCTGTGGCATGCACATTATTTATTCTCTCCCTTCTGTTCAGTGACACAACAGTCTGTTTTTTGCCAGGAACTCTGCTTTTCCAGGCCAGTGACTTTATTCCCTGTAGCACTTTCTTCAGATTTAATTCCCGGTGAAAGAAAAAAAAAGAAAAGAAAATGTGGTTTATAGTTATCCAAGTGAGAAACTCCATGTTGAATGAACATGTTTGATTTTTGAGAGTTGGTTATGAACAACAAAAATCATGATAATAATGTATTTAAGTTAGGAAGCAACTAAAGAATTGAAAGATGTAGAGAATCTCTTGTCTTCATACACATCTTTTCCACCATGACTACCAAAATCACTCAGTGGAATATACACTCATTGAGAACAAGGAATTTCTTTTTATGTTTGAATAATCAGACTGTTCTTGGTGCATAGGAAATTCTCAATAAATATTTGTTTACTAAGTTGAATAAATAAACAAATGAATGAATCCATTGATCCATAGACAAAAATGATATCCTGGTCACAAGTGAATTAAAAATAGCTAATGGGATGCTGAGAAAAGTAAACGATTTGGAATATGCAGCTTGTGTAGTCTCTAAAAGAGCCATGATATATCTAAAAGGAAAAAAAATCACATTTTGATGATTCCAACTACACTGTCAGTAACTTTGATCAACTTTATCCTTGTCCTGGTAATCTCAGAATTACAGAAACTTAGATTTGGAAGAGATGCCAAAAATCACCAAGTCAAACTGGTAACCAAATAGGAATCTCTTTAATAAGATTTTTGACATATTATTATCCAACCTCTCCTTAAATATCTTGAGTGACTGGGAACTCATTGCCTTGCAGTCCATTTTACTTTTGGACAATTCTATTTATTAGGAAACTTTATATAAATTTTCCTAAGATCTACTTTCCTATAATTTCCATCCATTTTTTCTTAATTGTACCCTTTGTGACTAATAAAAACAAGTGTAGTCTCTCTTTCACATGACAGCACCATCAATTATCCAAAGACAATTCTTTCTGTCCCCAGCGTGGAACACATCTAAGACGTCTCCAGGAGTCTCAGCTTAAACCAAGGGGACAAACACATTCCCTTTCTTATGCCATATTCTGGACTCCTAAGAATTTAATAGTTCACTTGAGCACAACCCTTTCTAAAACACTAACCTTTTTCCTAACAATAACCTTGCGAAGTGAGTAGAGCTTTGTGATGCATGATACTGAATTGGACTTTTTAGGTCTATTTGTACCAAATCTACTTTCACAGGTTTAGAGTGGAACCACACTGATTTCTCCTTTGATTAATATATTCTACTTAAAGTTGAGCCTAAGAGTTTTCTCTAAGTCAAAAATAATAGCCTAGTTTTTTTAATTTTTTTTAAATTAAAGTAGAGCTTTTAGAATCTCATCCAACAGATTTCATCATTGGAAGTATTTACTTCATGATACATGGGAACTGTTACTGTATTTGAACCTGTGAATGAATATTTACTCTTTTTAAATCTATACCCCTCCTGTTTAAATAGTCTGTTATCCACTTTTTTTCTAGCATGTGTATGTAGAAGTATATGTAGAAGGCATAGCAATGGGCAACGAGTATTTATTAAGCACTCACTCATTATGTGCCAGGCATTGGTCTAAGTGTTGGGCATACAAATACAAGCAAAAAGATACATAATCCCTACCTTCAAAAAGCTTAAATTATAATGGGAGAAGACAATACATAAAAGGTTTTGAAAAAGGAGGGAAGGTAGGGGGCAGGTGGTGAAGTTCTCCGAGTCAAAAGCACAGCTGGGAGGGGAGTAGAGCATAACTATCCTGGGCTCTTCCCCAAAATGTAGGCCCCTGGAGGAAAGTAACAATGAAAATAGAGTTGGCAAGATTGAAAAAATTGTTCCAGAGTAAGACCTCAGGCATTGAAAAGGATTCCAGGATGACAAGAGCACTGAATCACAGTGGCAAAGTCCTTACAGTCAGAAGCACAGTTGGGAGAGGAATACACACACACACACACACACACAGAATAAATACAAAATAAATACAAGGTAGCCAGTGAAGGACAAGGTAGTTATAGAGGGTAATTAGGTAATTAGACAGTCTCTAACATCCTTTTCACTTCTGAATCTTATAATTTCATGACTTTAATGATATAGTTTCACAAACAACATAGCCTTAGGCATAGAACATTTCAGTGGGACACTTATAGTCCATTCCAAAGCAATAGATCCTCTTCCGTGAAGGAGCCTGGGGAAAGTGAGTCTCAATACTTCTTTAAAAAATATATGATTTCATAATTTTTTGAATGAAATTCATTTTTCTGACATTAAAAGATTAGAATTTTTAATATGTATGATTTCATTGAAGTAGGCTCTTCCTCCAATTAAAGTTGACACAGATATAATATGCATTGTCTCTGAAGCATCAATAAAAGAAACTGGCTTCTCTAAATATTGGAAATCTCTTAGAAAGTCATCAAATTAGCACATACCTATTTCAATTCAACCCACGTGTAATAAGTGCATCATGTCTACAAAACACTATCCTAGGAGCTGGGAGGAAGCAGAAAGTTGAGACAAGGTAGGAACCTTTTCAAGATGGATTCTACAGTCTATTGGTAGTAGTTAGCTTATATTCCAGTGATTATTATGATATTAGACGGTAGGTATATAAAAGAGGAAAAATGAAGGTGTTACGTGACATCCAAAGGGGGGAAAGCAGGGGAAGTTTCCTAGAGATGGTAATATTTGCATTCAGTGTTTAGTGCAGTGACTGGAGGATAGTAAACACTTCACAAAATCCTGGTAATTGATTGATTTACATTTTAAAGGAAAGGTTACCATATGATAGGTAAAGGATGGGAGTAAGGACCAGCAGCAGAAGTCTTAGAGATAAGGAAGTGTAGTAGTCCATATTGTGTCGAAGGAAGAATGCATAATCAACCAATCAGCAAATATTCTTTAAAGTATTTATGCAGTGCTAGTACTGTAATAGGTATTGGAACAAAAATAAATATGTCCTTGTGAGTACTTTACTTTGCATTGGGGGAAAAGTGTATAGTCATATGTACTATATAATGTACTATATAAATGTACCATATAAATGTACTATATAATGATAAATATGTAATATAACTAAATATGTGCTATATAATAAAAATCTGAGGCAATTGTTGGGGGAGACCCCAGCAGCTAAAGAGGGAAGAGAAAGGCTACAAGTAGAAAGGGGGCTTAATATGAGTACTGAAGAAAACCTGGAATTCTAATAGGCTGAAGTAAGGGAAGGAGCACCAGGCATTTAGGACAGCTGTGTAAAGGTGTGGAGGTAGGAAATACAACATAGTATATGAAGAATTCTAAGGGAGAGTGTGAGAAAGGGGCAGAAACATTGGGTGGCATCATGTAAGAACAGCTGCAGAGGGTGAGGGCGATGATACACATTTATCCAGCATTTTGGATTTGCAGAGCACTTTCCTCACATCAACACTGTGAGGCGAGCAATAAGATAGTATTTATTATACCCAATTTACTGATGCAGAACTAGAGGCACAAAGAAGCTAATAACAGAACAATCAGTAAATATAAGAGTTTATATTCAAACCCAGATCCTCCGGCTCAAAGTATAGCATTATGTTACCCTAAAGTTCAGTGCCCAAGTTAAAGATATTGAATTTTACTTTGTATATTAATATACTGTGAGGTAAAATCATAAAGTTGTGAGAAGAGTAACAAGATCAGATCTATTCATGAAAATGGTAAGTCTGGTAGTAATGTGAAGCATGGCATGGAGAAAGTATAGAGGTGAGAGCAAAGGTATGCTAATAAATGTTTAACTACCATATCTTCAAAATATATGCTACCTTATTTACCTTATTAACATTTTCTAAATTTAATCTACCTTATTAACATTTTCACTGTGACTTTCTTAACTTTGGATAGCAAAACACTAAATCATCGCTTGTAGTGTTTGCCAATGACTGAGGTGTATATGCTTACTTTGAATAGGTAACAGTAACTCTCAGGAGGATGTGAGCAGCTCCAGCATACCCCTGATTTTGAGGATTTGGGATGGCTATTATAATAGTCTAGTAAAGAATGAGGGCTTATATTAGGTTAGTGACAGGGGAATGAGAAAGTAGACAACAAATGATACATTGGAGGTAGAACAGTGGTATTTGGTTAACATTCCAAGTGAGAGAGTTAAGAGTAAAATACAACCTCAAATTTTCAAATATGGGGGAGGGGAGGAAAGGGAGAGAATTTAAAACTCAAAAGCTTGTGGAACTGAATGTTGTAAACTAAAAACAAATAGATAATTTTTTAAAAATAAGATAAAAAATTTCAAATATGGGAGATCGGGTGGTACTACTGATAAGTGTGGAGGAAAGATTATAGGCTTGGTGTTTGACATGTTGAATGGAAGTGTGTCCATCAGGTAGATACAGGAAGACTTCCTATAATTAGCTGAACATACAAATCTGAAGCTAAGGAAAAAGGTCAGGTTTAGAGTCAGAGGCATGTAAAACGAAAAGACAGAAGACCACAGAAGCTGGTAGTTCAGATCTTAATAGGTTATAAAAATGATACAGATTTTATGAAAAGAGAAAAAAAATGGTCTACATAGTCTCTCTAGACAAGAGAGAGTAAGTAGAGGAAGATGGTCAGTAGCGTTAAATGATAGCAAAAGACAAAGGGAGGTGAGTCCAGAGAACAGTCCATTGGATTCAACAGAATAAAGGTCATTGGTGGCATTCAAAGAAATGGTTCAGTATAATGGTGGAGGTTAAAACTCTGTTAGAGGAAATTGATAAGAGCACGTATAGATGAACAGACAGCATCAGGCGATAACTTTTTTGAGAAGTTTGACAATGAAGGAATAGAAAGAGATGAGCTGACATCTGGACAGGATAAGAATGTTAAGGATCATTTGAAGACCTGAATATGTTTTTAGGCACATGAGAAAGGTTGAGTGGAGAAGATTGAAGAAGCACGTGAAAGAAGGAATTATCGCGAGAGCAAGGTCCTGGAGGAGCTAATGGATTATGTGATTAAGACGATGGCGATATAGATTAGCTTTAGCAAGAGAGGAGGCTAAGAAGCGAAAAGGCAGGATGATACTGAGCAATTTGTGGGAGCTCCCACGTAATGGCTTCTATTTTCCAAGTAAAGTAAATGACTAGCTCAGCTGCTACAATGGTGGAAGATAGAGGGACTGTTATGGTTAAAGGTTTAAGGAAATAGATTGATTAATAATATGAGGCTATTTAGTCTTCAAAACTAGTACCTATTAATTTCTGTTTTTTTATTAGAGTAGAAAGTGGGCTTTACTTGGCTTTTGTTTTAGTTTAAAGTGAGGAAGATAGGATCACACATGATAGCAATAGTAAATGCTCATTAAACATGTGTTATTCTTGTTGCCGCAATTTGTTTTCTTGCTTTACTTACTCCAGTAATGTCTGCAGCACTGGCCACTGCTGATGGAAGAACTATCATATATTTATTTACACTAAATAAATTATTCTTGCCTTTATAGTTCATGCTTCAAAAAATAGTTTTTTTCTGAAAATTTGCCTGATATGATGACAAAATAACAGAACACCTGATTGACTGCGTCAACATCAATTTAATTAGGATGCCTGATATTAAGTTAAAGAACAGTTGAATGACCACATTTTTAATGAAATGGTTTCTCAATAAAACACAATGACCATCTAAGAATTGAAAATTTAATCAGAGTTCAGTTCCTCTGTCAATTGATCATCAATTGATAAGCATTTATTAAATGTCTACTGTGAGTGAGGAGCTGATATAGAAAAATAAATATGAAGAATGAATTAACATTAATTAGGAGGGGCAGGAGGTTTATAGATATTGAGTACTTTCTGAAGGGGACAGAGTGTTCAGAACTAGGCTAGTAAAAGGAACAAAGGAGGATGCTATTGTCTCTTGAACTGATCTTTCACCTTGTTATTCAGGGACAATGGTTCATTGCAAGATTAAAAGTGAGGAGAAAAAAATCAAGGCTGATCGACTCTGACAGACTTTCAGGCTTTCCAGGATTTGATTTTCCATAAGAACTGTACAGGATTTTTGGTATTCCTGTTTCCAAAATATGTGCAAGCTAAACCAAGCAAGCAAGGAAACAAAATAAAACAAAAATAAAACAAAAGAAACAAATCCAAATCTCTATATTGTTGATAGTATAGCTCTACTCCCTGGCACCAAATTAACAAGGCATCTAGGTGGAACAAGGGCAAGGATTCTTCAGTTTAAACAAGATAACCTCTAATGCCAGACTTAGAAGAATTTGTCTCTATTTTAAAAATGGCTATTTGGGGTCAGACAGGGTATACAAGCATATCTAAATTGCATGTTAGTCAGTGAATCTAAGCAACCTTCAGGCATTTCCCTTTTCAGTTCCAACTTAAAAGCCTCTCTTCAAAGTTGACAATGATCCCTCAATTGCCAAAACTGATGATGTTTTTCCACTCTCCATCCTTTTTTAACCTCTGCTGCTTTTCAATACTTTCGACCACTATTGCCTCTTGGGTAGTTTTTCCTTTCTTGGTTTTCATGACACCAGAGTGTCCTGGTTCTCCTACTACCTATCTTACCACTCCCTCTCTCAGTGTCCTTTGCAGGCTTCTCATGTTCCATGCCCCCAAATATGGCTATACCCACAGGCTTTGTCCTCAGCCCTCTCCTGTTCTCTGTGTCCTCTCTCACTGACCTCATCAGATCCTGGGTTTCATTTTTATTACTATTCAACTAGCTGATAATAGCTAGATCAATAGATATATGGTGGATAGATAGATGCATTTATACATACCTATTCATAGATACAGAAATATATAGATCCAGCTCTACTCTATTTCCTGAGTTTCAGAGTTATATCATCAACTGCATTTTGGACATTTCAATCTGGATTCCTAAAAGGTCTAAAATTCAATATATTTAAATTAGGACTCATCTTCTCCCTTCTTCCAAAGGTATTTATTTTTATCAAAAAGTACCACCATTCATCCAGTCTCCCAAATTTATAACTTCAGTGCTATCTCCCTGTCATTTCTGCCTGTACAACATCTCTCAATTCAACCTAATTTTCTGCCCACACAGCCACAATCGTAATTCAGATTCTCATCAGTTCTTGCCTAGATCATTGCAGTGTCCTTCTAATTATCTCCTTGCTTCAAGTCTGCTTTTTTCCCACATATCTAACGGAGTGATTTTCATCAAACACAGATTCGATCATTTTACTCTCCTACTCAATAAACTCCGGTGGCTACCTATTTCTTATTGTATAAAATATAAATTCTTTTGTTTAGCTTTTAAAGCCCCTTATAATCTGCCTCCAAACTGTCTTTCCAACCTTATGGGACGTTACTTCTCCTGAATATGGCAATTTAGATAAACTTACCTTCACACTGTCCCTGAGACATCATCTTCCATACTTGTGCTTTGCATAGATTATCCCCCTATCTGGAATGCACTCTCTGCTTAATAAATGCTTCACTTATTGATTGATTGAATTTCTCTCTTCAAGACCTAGCTCAAACACAATCAACATGTAGCCTTTTCTGATTGCCCCAACTGCTAGAGCCTTCCCACCCCAAGTTATAATTAACTACTTAGCGTTTATTCTCTTTATCGTTATCATACTAATTATACTAATATAAAGTGTTTGGGGTCTTCCCCATCAGAACATAATATCTTAGAGAATGTAAATTCTTTGTATTTGTATCTTCAGTGCCTGGCATATGGCAATCAATTTATGTTGATTCATTGATTTCCTATAGACTCTGACCTTAGGATCCTGGAGAAACCGAGGCAGCCATAGTACAGTACAAAGCCTTTTGAATCTGTTGCCAGAAAACTGGTGTTTGAATCCTGTCCATGCCATTTTTTACTGACCTGATTTCAACTGTCTGGACCTCAATGAAATTAAATGATACCTTAGGTACCTTGCCATTCTAGACTCTATGCTTCTTCCTCAGTTAACATACTTTCCGGATTAGAAGGTAAAACTTGCTATGCTGTTCTAATACTTATTGGATCTCAAAGCAACCTGGAGTTTTGAGATTAACTAAAATAATGAGAAAGCACGTATTGAAGGCTGCTATCCATAGAGAGTTTTGCTGATGGGGCCAATCAGTGTCTTGAAAGGACTTATTGTCTGACTGGATATAGAACTAAAGCAAGGTATATATATGTGTGTGTGTGTGTATGTATGTATGTATATACTCATTAATTCTTCAACTTGACAAGTGGTCATCTAGCTTTTGCTTAATGAGTCCCCAGTGAGGGAGATCCTGTTATATCATGGGACTGCCCATTCCACTTTTGAATAGGTTGCATCATTAAGGAGTGGATCTTTATGTCAAGCTTAAATCTGCCCCTCTGCAACTTCCACTCCTTGCTCCTAGCTCTTCTCCATGGAGCCAAGCAGAAAGTTCTGCTCCTTTTTTCACATAACAGATCTTTAAGAACTTGAAGACAATTGTCATGTCTCTCCCACAGCACTCTCTTCTTGAGGCTAAAAAGTCCTAGTTCTCTTAACTGATTCTCATGTGGTATATTCTACAATCTTCTCACCATTCCAGTCCCCCTCTTCTGGACATGTTCTACTTAGTATGTCTATTTTCTAAGAATTGAACAACAGACTCCAAAGGTGCCCTGATTAAGATAGAATATAATGAACTATTACTTTTATTGTTTTAGACACTACTCTTTAATGTAGCCCAAAAGTACATTAGCTTTAGAAGTATAAGGTTTTCTAGAGATAGAAGGAATGTCAGAGATGATCTAATCCATTCCTTCATTTTAGAGATGGGGAAATTGAGGCCAGAAAGATTTATTGAAATGCCCAAGATAACACAGGTTCTCGGCTGCCATGATACATGTTAACTGATATTGATTTGCAGTCCACTGAAATCCCTAGATTATTTTTTCCTAGGAATGGTTACCTAGCCATGGCTCTCCTGTTCTGTAATCTAGAAATTCTATGTATTAACTAACCTCAAGAAATATAACTTAGCCTCCTTTTCCTAATATGTGTATAATTTTAAGAATGTATTCCTTTACTTAAAAGAAACAACAAATTCAAAATGAGAGGATAAGGGATGTTTTCACTGGCTTTCCACCAACATTAGACTACATTTTAAATTTCATTCATAATTTTTCTTTCTTTCTGGAAATGTTACAGTCCATTGACTATATTAATAACATAGTGGTATCTATAAAAATGCATGAAATTTCTGCTGCACCCTGTGCCAGCTATTGTTCACTTCTTGTAAAATCTGTTCAACAAGCAGTCCATCCCCAGAGTGGGAGGAAGCACATCTGCTTGCTTTGGGGTCCAAGAGATGTTCTCCACATGGCTTCTTTCTATAGCCAAGTGAATAAGCAACTAGGAGTCTGATTATCCCAAGAGCTTGTCCACATGACTCAAAGTTTAATGTAATCTAGGATTGATTCTATCATTTCAATAGCTTCAAGAGATCAAGGAACAAGGATCATATCCTGGAATATCCAATGTATAGCTTTGAGTTGGGGCTCAAAGTTTATGGACCAGAGACCAATTAATCGCGCTTTATTTGATCATAATGAGTTTAAGCATAGACCTGCTATGTGTTTTTGTTATCTGGGACTAGACTAGTTAAACTGAAAGAATTAAATTCGAAAAGGAAGTCAACCCCAAGTTGGTTAAAGGGAAATGGATGTGGAGGGTGGAGGGAAGGGCAAAGCTCAAAAACTTTTTAGGTTTGTGTGCCAAGTTGGAAAGCATCCATTATCTGTACCTGTGGAAGAAGATTCTGTGCCAGTTAAAGGGGGAAGGGAACAAATATTGAAGTGGCTAGTATGTACAAGGCACTAGGATAAGCACGTAACTCATGTGATTCTCATAACAACTCTGAGGTAGGTGCTATTCTTACCCCCAATTTTACATTGAAGAAAATGAGGGAGACAGATGTTATGTAATTTGCCAAGAGTCACAAAGCAAGTACATTTCTAAGGCTGCATTTGGACTTGGGTCTTCCTGACTCCAGGCACAGTACTCACTCCACTATGCTAGATAACTGCCTTAGAGGTCATTGATGTATTGAAATATATCCAATAGTGACACCAATTGCCTCCATCTATCTACCTCCCTGAATAGGGTTTATATTGTAAAGGAGTGACTACTTGATCGAGCATTTGTATCCAATGACAAGAATTAAGATGGGTACCTTCTTTTTAGTAACATTCAAAAGTATCCCCTTCGAGCAACTTTTTAAATTAAAGCCTATTTAAGGTCGACTGATCTGACATATATTTTTAACTGAAACAATATATAATCCATCCCATAGCTTTTTTCTCCACTTCTTACAATCCATGCTCACAATCAAAACTTTAACTATTGAGTCTTCCCTTTCCCTGCCCAAACTCCATTCTCTACACATATCTAAGTAATGTGTTTACTGTGGAGCCAGATGACTGGATCCTGTTCTATTTCCCCAATCTGAATTACAAGACCTGGCTAGGATGAAACTGTAAATAAAAGCAGAATGCACAAAGCTCAGATGACAGGTAAGCTAAATTCATTGTAAACTGCTCAATTGCTTACCAGAAGTAGACCTGACACAATTGCTTTTTCAAGCCATCTATTGAAAAGTGTTATACCACTTGGGAGCTGCTATTGTTTTTTTTTTCTTTCAGTATATTGCCCAATCATCCATTTGACAATATTTATCATTTAAATAATTTGACTCAAGTTCTTTTCCCTTGGACTATTTGTCTCTCTCTGCCTATCTTATTCTCTGTCTCTGATAGTGTCTGCATTTCTCTTGTCTGTCTCTTTTTCTCTGTCTCTGTCTCTGTGCTTCTCTATCTCCCTCCCTCTCTGTCTCTCTGTTTCTCTCTGTGTGTCTCGGTGTCTCTCTGTTTCTCTGTGTCTCTCTGTGTCTCTCTCCTCTCTCTCTGTCTCTGTGTTCCTCTCTGTTTCTCTGTGTCTCTCTGTCTCTGTGTCTCTCTGTCTCTGTCTCTGTCTCTGTCTCTCTGTCTCTTTCTTAACTGTTTCCCTTCCTTCCTCTCTCTTTTCTATCCTTCCCTATTTGGGACATCAAATGAGGAGCCAAACCACTTCTTTGCACTCCTGTCCCAGAGGCCAGCATATCAAGAAGATTAGGAAAAGTTTTTGGTAAGCCCAGGACACATCACAAACAATCTAATTCTGGATCCTGGAAGATACTTCAGTGGGTTGGAGGTTGATGAAAAGAATTATGTTTGCTACAATGAAAGCTCAGATTCAACCCAGGCTCAACACAGAATGGATTCATATCTTGAGATCAACCTTAAGACTTACATGGATTCATGCCTAATAAAGTCATATGTCCCATATTAAGGAAGTCAGTCCTAAGTTCCTATACTACCAAGCAATGAATTCCCCCAAATCACCTCCATTGACACATGTTGTGCCTCTCTGGACTCCAGTTCCTTCTTGTTTCCTTTCACCCATCCCTTTTCCTATTCTCCTCTCCTGACATCCCTTCCTCTTTCTCCTCATCCATTTTTTCTCACCTCCATGGTTATAATCCCCTTTGTCTAGGTATCACAGTGTCAGAGGAAGCATTACAGCTGAACTGTTACATGTGGCCACTTGAACTTAAAGAACTTTCTTCATCCTGTAGATGATTGTTATAGGGAATGTCCCTCAAACTCCAGCCTCAGTCTCAACTTCTATCCACAGCAATGCCATTGTTTTCTGGACTCTCCTCCCGCTGTACTCAATCTAGACTATAACAAATATAAAAAGCTTTAAAAATCCTTGAACTTGTGCAGGCAGGTCCAAACCTTGGACATTTCATCTTGAGGTTCCTGCAGGTCACATCCCATCAGAGGTGTGAATGGATGGAAGGGGTAAGCATGGTCCATCAGGGCACTTAACTGGAGGACAAGCTTCCCAGAGTCATATTCGTTTTCCTCTTGCTTCTATCAATTCCTATCTGATTCAGATTGATCATGTATCTTCCACCATACAGATACATTCAAGTAAGGACTCCTTCCTGGTGGGCATGCACACATTCAAGAATATTGTAAATATCCAGATATTAGTTGTAATCACTAACATTAGAGGCAGAGAGACATAGGCGATAGAGAGTTGGTCTTCAAGCCAGGTGGCATAGTGGATGAAGGGCTGTGCCTGGAAGATCTGAGTTCAAATGTAACCTCAGACTCTTTCTAGTCTTGTGATCTTGGGTAAGTCACTTAATCTGATTGTCTCCATTTCCTCAGCTATAAAATGAGGATAATAATAGAACCTAGCTCTAAGAATTGTTTTAAGGATAAAATATGATAGTATTAAAGCACAGGACCTGGAAAGTAATAGGTGATACATAAATGTTAGCAATGATGATGATGATGGTGATGGTGATGATGATGATGATGATGGTGATGATGATGACCATGACTTAAGACTACATCTTACTCTGACATACTTACTATGTAACCTTGGACAAACCATTAACCATCTCAGTGCTCTAGCAAACTCTCTAAGAGCACAGGTGTCAATCATGCTGTCTGCTGACAACATGCAGCCCACAACACTACTGAGTGCTACCCAGACCAGATTAAAATGTAATGAGGAAATATTAAATGAAAAAATAAATAAAAATACAATAAAATATAGATAATGTTAATATGTGATTTTTAAGTTAATATGTGGCACAAAGGATCTTTACATATGGTTTAGTCATCCTCTTCCCCTCTTGCCTCATTTCCATTTGAGTTTGACACCACAGTTCTAAGATTCTAAGTTGCAGAAAGGGTGGCAAAAATACATTGGAATGTTAGATCTATTACTTATCCCTATGATTCTTTTTTTCAAACCTTCAGGGTGATTCTTTGATACTTTTTTCCATGGACTATGGCCACTCATGTCACACATTTGAAGGGAGACTAAGAATTTTGGTAAAATTCTTCCCTATCTCTGGAGTTAAATACGACAGTCTCCATCTGTTTTTGACATTACAATGGACTCACAAGAAAGCCAAGCATTTGCTAACTGAGTACACTATTTATATATAAATGTGTTGGTAAGAAAAGCCCCATAAGGTATATTAATTAATAAATGCAGTTTTATCTACCTTGTTTGCTTACGCTGAATGAATATTTAAATGCTTTGAGGCTAGAAAGAGTATTATTATTGTAAGTAGCATATGTATACATACACACATATGTACACACCCCAGAGCAATGTACACATCCACATTAAGCTCCATTGCTTAGGCACATTTGCTCAGAAACAGGCAGATAGATTCAGGCGAAAAGTCCTCAATAAAAAGGAATAAATGAATGGATAGATAGATTGATAAATAGGTTAGAAACCTTAACTACAAAGGTTAATATGACAGACCAGGAAACTACTAATAGAGATGATGAAAGTAGCAACTCATATTTGTTACATACAATTCCACAACAGTCATTAATGTATTAAACAAATGGTTCTTCCTTGGTCACTGTATTCAGCTATTCCTGACATCTACTGCTTTTCTGAGTAAATCATCAATGCAACTATTGAGAGAACACCAAAAACTACACACATTTGATGGGGAGGAAGAGTCATAGAGAATGTTTTTAAGGACTGTTCATTTTATTGACATTGATTTATATTCTCTCTTGTACTGAATTCTTGGGGATCTTTATTCATGAATTTATGTTATAGGATGGCTGGGCATCCTTTAGCCTAAGCAATTGCCTGGCATTCTATAGATCATCACCTTTACTTTCGTGATCAGCTTGTCTTTATTCTAAATTTAGGCCTATTTTTGGTCTTATCTATTTCCAAAGGCCACCATCTGTCTAATTAACTCCATGAACTTAGTGGTCTAAAGAAGAAAAATTAAAATAAAATAGTCAAGATCCAGGACCTCTAGGAGCTGAGACTATAATGTAGAAAATACCTAAGATGGTCCCCATTCACACTTTCAGATGATTTTCAGGATAGGCCTTGACTGCTTATTTTAATAATGCCATGGGATCATAGAGGCTCATAGTGTAAAGGATGGCTGTTCTAACACTGAAGTCCACATTTATTACTCAGTGAGCTTGGCATAGATTTTAAGTATTAAACCTGTCACTTCAGGACACTTCTTGTTGCAATCTTGCACTCACTACTCAGGCTCTTATGCTTAATATCACTGTTTTTTTCAAGTTCACTCTGTAAATACGCAGAACTCAGTCAAATTGAAGATTCTAGTTTAAATCTCTGGAGAAGTAGAAGTGTTTCTTGTGTGAGCCCTACATCTATCTTCATTGTGCTTCAGGATGAAGTTTCTTTCCTAGCAGACACTGGCTACATCAATTTCAGAGTAGACTCTGAGACTCTGATGAAAGGAAGTCTTAGCTACTTCCTCCACTTCTTTGGCCTTCGATTTCCACCTCATTATCCATCCTTCCCTATCTCTGCTGTATGTCCTCCTGTCCCTGTTCTTAAAGATTTTCTGGTAGACCATTCCCTCCATCCCTCCTATATAAACCATTCATCTTATCTTCCTGACATCTCTCTCACATCCAACAGTTCCCCTAATAATTTTTCTCAAGCTTTTTAGATTACCAAGTCCTGTTGGACTTAAAGGCAGGAAGACCTGAGTTCAAATACAGCCTGAGGCACTTAGTAGCTATGTTACCTTGGTCAAGTCACTCAACCTTATTCATCCTTAGTTTCCTCATCTGTAAAATGGAGATAATAAAATTACTTACCTCACAGACTTGTTATAAGGATCAAAAGAGATAGCATCTTTATAACACTGTGCAAAATTTAAAGCCCTATATAAATGGTCACTATTATTAGTAGTTGCTATCACCTTAATATCATCAATTCTCTTGGTCCAACATGGATGGCCACCTTCCTTGCAAGTATTGACACTTTTCTTTCTTAAATGTGCTTCAGATTGTCGATGAAGGACTCTATCATGCTCAGGGTTCAGTCCTCAGGAAGTCTCAGACACTTAGTTTCCCTGAGTGGAACCACCCATCCATTTCCATTAGCACATCCATATTTCCATTCTCTCTAGCTCTGCTCTTCCTGTTTTTTTCTTTGTATCCTCTTGCCCTTGCTCGTCACGCTAATGTTCAGAACTATGAAGAATAGGAAGTGATAGTTTTTCCTGTTTTAAGAATGATAAACATTTCCCATCATTGTGAAATTTAAGTAGTCATTGATTTCTATCATGATGCTTAAAATACCTTAGATTTCATATTAATGTTTTAATATAATAGTTCTCAAATGTTTTGGTCTCAAGGACCCTTTAAAGTATTAACTATTGATGATCCTGCAGAACTTTTGTTAATGTGAGTTTTATCTATTGCTCTTTATATACTAGAAATATACTTAGTATTATTAGGAATATAATTTTAACCTTATATTTCTCCTGAATGGGATGCAAGGACCCTGAGGGGTCCTTGGACACCACTTTGAGAACAGCTGCTTTAGTATATTATTCTTCTCCCTCCATATACATCTTCAATGCATAATCCCATTAGGGGATAGAATTTTTTTTAGATAATTTCTCCCTGTAAGAGCATTTGGGGTACCAGTTATTAGAGACTATGCATGCCCAAATATGCAGTTCATTTGTCCCCATAAACCATTTGTCCCAGAAATCCCAATATCTCCCTATCCATGGACTATGTGCTTTCTTGAAACTTCCTCTGAATATGTGGCATTACATTACACAGACAAGGGGTGTTGTATACATGGAAGCAAGAAAGATGAGAAAGAAGGGACATTAGGAAAGGAGAATGAGCAGAGGGGCAAATGAAGGAAAAGAGTAATTGAATGCATCATAATAGCAAGCATTGTAATAAAGTATATACATACATAAAAAAGAAATACTAGGATTAGTCCCAAACCTATGTATATGGCAGATCTAAGGGGGCATGACTAATTGGATATAACTATCTTATGTCCACATCTGCAGTTATAAAAATATTGTCATTCTCTCTGTTTCTATCTTGCCAAACCTACCAAGCCACCATTTCAGATTAAGTTAATGCACTCTCATTTTTAAATATCCTGCAGACTTAGCTTATAGCAGCTTTGAGACAGTGGTTATCTTTCAAGAAATTAGCCTTTTGGGGGGCAAAATAATGATTTGGTATTACTTTTGAAAAGGCACGTATAGCTGTCATGAGCAATGCAGTGAAAGTGCCTATTGTCATCGTCCCTAGTATATGAATACATACTACTGTGTCCCAGCTGAACAAGCTCTTGAAGAGGCTACATGAAAACCTGTTCTGGTGGTCTAGTCTGAGATCTCTAAAACAATAGCTGTCTGCCCTAACCTTAACATTTTCCAGGAATAAGATTCATAATTTCCTTCAATAATCTATTGCAACATCTATAACCTTTTGACTCAGACTACTCCGGACATTTGTCCTTATGTCTAGCCTAAACCTCTCTTCCTATAAATAAATAATCTCGTGACCCATCCCCGTAAAGATGACAATGGCTATATTCCATGCCAAGATCTGCAAAAAGAAGTCAAATACCTCATATATTTATGCACAGTCCCACACTGTTGAAAATTCTCAACATGAAAGCCACAAAAATTCTCAACAAATGTATGAAGACCCAACTCCAGAACAGCATTTGCCTCTTATGTTAGAGGTTTCTCAATCATTCCTATGCTGAATGAAGTGGGAGTACCAGCCGTGCCTCTGAATATCCAGGTGAAAAAAATATACTTCTGGGATTGAAGTAGTGAGGGTGTTTATTTTAAATATGTGTGTGTGTGTGTGTGTGTGTGTGTTTTAGACAGAGAGGGAGAGAGATGCCATTTCTTTTATATACAAGAATCATTTTCAGAAAATCAATACCAAGACCATCATAAAACCTTAGCCTGAACCCCACCCCTCTTCTGCCTAATAACTAACAACAACAAAAAAAAAACAACTAAAGAAAAGTGGTCTGGTAAATGGTCTCATCTAACAGTATATGTAACATTTCATACCTAGAGTCCTTCACCTCTCTGATAAGAACAGGGAAGAGTGTTTCATCTTTCCTCTAGAAATAAGATGAGTCATTGCATTTAACCTGAGCTCAGCCACTTTTTGGACTTGTTCTTATTTACATTCTGTAATTATTGACTGAATTATTCTGGGTCAGCTTTCTTCACTGCATTTCATACAAATCTTGCTAAGTCTCTCTGAATCCCTCATATTCATTGTTTCTTATGGCATAGTTATATTCTATTTAATTTATATGCTACAGTTTTTTAAGCCCTTCTTCATTCAATGGCCATCTCCTTTGATTCTTCTTTATTGCTACCCCCTAAAAAGGCTGCTAGGAATATTTGGGAACCTTTCAACCTCTAGCTACCTAGAGGAGTATGCCAAGTTTTCCTGGGTCAAAGCATATGATTAGGTCAATAATTTTTGTCACATGTTTCCAGCTGGTTTTCCAGGAAAGCTGAACTAATTCAGAGATCCCCTAACATTATAATATTGTACCTTGAGTCCAACAGACCTCTAAACATTGACTTTGTCCATCTTTTATCATCTTTGTCAATTTCCTGGGTATGAGATAAAAATCTTAGGAGTATTTTGAATCGCATTTCTCTTGAGGTACAGTAGAAAAAGTACTCCGTCAGGAGTCAGACACCCTGATTTCAAATTCTGCCTCTGATGTTTACTGCCATTTGCTTCCTCTTAAGCAACAACCTCTGCCCCTTTACTTAGAAGGGCCTAATTACTCCTTCCCTCCCTTTTCATTTGACTATCTTGGAAGTCTCACCTTTTGTGGTCTGAACTCTTTAATATAGCACTATCATGCTGTCCCAACTGCTGCTCAGAGCACCTCCCTCAAAGAGAGGGAAATACTTAAGGTATCCTTGATGCACGTTGCACACTCCTCATATTTATTGTCATTGTTGGGGTTGTTCTCCTTCACCCTTAACCTTCAACTTCTGCTGTCAATGAATCTTACCTGTCCTGTATTTTACCTCCAAGGGATGAGAGAGGAATATATTGAGATAGGGAGAGATAGAATGGGGTACATTATCTCACATAAAAGTGGCAAGAAAAAGCAGTTCTGTAGGAAGAGAAGAGAAGGCAGGTGAGGGGGAATGAGTGAATCTTGCTCTCATCACATTTGACCTGAGGAGGGAATACCATACACACTCAACTGGGTATCTTACCCCACAGGAAAGAAGGAGGAAGAAGATAAAAAAGGGGGGATGATAGAAGGGAGGGCAGATGGGGGAGGAGGTAATCAAAAACAAACACTTTCAAAAAGAGGCAGGGTCAAGGGAGAAAATTGGATAAAGGGGATAGGTTAGGAAGGAGCAAAATATAGTCTTTCTCAATTTGAGTATTATAGAAGGGTTATACATAATGATACGCATGTGGCCTGTGTTGAATTGCTTGACTTCTTAGGGAGGGTGGATGGGAAGGGAAGAGGGGAGAGAATTTGGGACCTGTATTTTACCTCTTAATGTCAGGTTCTTTGTACCTTACAAGGAGACAACTAGCTATACCGGTAAACTATTTTGGAATAATATTCTAAAGAATGAGGCTGGAATGTTCTCACTCGAATTATAATAATAATAACCAGAATGATAACAGAAACAGCAGTAACAATACCAAGCTACAATTATTTCGCATACCTAATCTATATAAAGCATTTTGAAAAGCACAGGCTGATGTGGGACTTTAATATTACCATGTACATAAAAACACCCTACATATAATAAAGTACTTTATCTCTATATAATTTGTTTTTTTCCGAAGTAGGGACCAATCCATCCACAACCTCATAACAGTCACTATGTGATCAATAGTACGTATTTTTGAAATGCTTAGCTCTGCATGGCC
Organism: Phalanger gymnotis; assembly: GCA_028646595.1. NCBI lineage: Eukaryota > Metazoa > Chordata > Mammalia > Diprotodontia > Phalangeridae > Phalanger > Phalanger gymnotis. The sequence goes on along the minus strand of CM053623.1, from coordinate 87,399,612 downwards.
TATGATTGTGGAATAGGGGTCTTCTTTATGAAAAAGTCACTGACATTTCTCTGAATCAAATCACCAGTATTATGGTCTAACCCAGAGATGTTAAACTCATGGCCTGCAGGGTGGCATATGCTGGCAAAACTCTGAATGCCCTGCGTAGATTAAAATGCAATTGAGAAAAGTTTAACAAACTAAATAAAGATACAATATAGCAAAGATGATGTTATTTTGTGGTTTTTGAAGTCGATATGCTGCCTGAAGGTATCCATTTCAATGAGACTTTGATACCACTGCTCAAACCAGTTGGGGTAGCCTTCCCAAGCTACCATTTTGCCGATAACTAGCCCTGATGTAAACTACACAGACTCTCACTGACCTTGTACTTCCTCACTGAACCCTGTCCTCCTTCACCAAATTATTTATTGTCAACGTGGAGTGTCTGGAATGTACTTTGTTCCCAATGCGACTTTTCAGATTCTGTATCTTCCTTCAAGGCTCTGTTTCAGGTACTGCCTCCTCTTCTGAGACTTTTTTGTGATCCCTCTTAGCTTCTGTATCTGGTCTTTTGTGCCACCTTCTTCCTTAATTGCCCTTCTACTATATATGTGGATGTACCAATTGCACACCATTGGAAAATGGAGGCTGTTTAATTTCTGTCTTTTCATTTTGTCATGTGCCTGGTGCATAGTAGGCATATAATAAAACCTTGTTGAAGTGAGTTATATAGATCCCCATATTTCCTCACAGGAAAGCCAGGGAATCAGAGGGTAGAAATATTTGAGAGGGAAATTCTTTAAGGTAGAGATAATTTAGGGAAAGAGTGTGGGGCAGGGGGAAATATACTATGTGTGGAAACAGAACATCTAAGTTTCAATCTTACTTTGCCACTAAATGGCCCTCTAATCTTAAGACCTTTATTTTCCCACCTGTAAAATGGGGGCATTGAAGTAGGTGATCTCTAAGGTCCTTTGTAACTCAAATCCAATTAAAATATGATACTTCTAGAGTTACAGCAAGAGACATTAGGAGGGAAGTGGAAGAGAAGAGCTTGTCTCAGTTATGTGCTTCTTCCAGCACCTGGTTAAAGCACAAACTTGACTTTAGAAAAGTGGGGAGAATTGTTGAGGATGATGGTAAATGGTGCCAGAAGCATGATACAGAACAAAAGATCAGCTCAAAAAAGGCAAAGGTAAAATGACCGAGAAGGAGCTGAAGGAGACCTCAGTGGTCATAGAGTCAATCCAAAGCCTTCATTTTACAAATGAGGACATTAAGACTTAGAAAATTAAGTGACTTTCCCAAGGACATACAAGTAAGTATTGAAGACATGATCTGAACCCAGATCCCCTGACTCCATCATCAGGTCTCCTTCCACCATTTTCCCTCCCTGTTATGAGACATTGTTCAATGAAAACTTTTAAATAGAAAAGGGGTAAATGAACCTTAAGAAAACCATGATTTTAAGCTTTGAGAAATTCCATTCCATTTATCTGTCTTTATAATATTCATTAAGTTTAGTGCTCATTCTCCTCTGCTAGTTCTGTTATTTATACAGCAAACCTCCCAGGACAACAACACTTCACTGGGAATCACTGCTTCTCTCTCTCTCTCTCTCTCTCTCTCTCTCTCTCTCTCTCTCTCTCTCTCTCTCTCTCTCTCCCTCTCCCTCTCCCTCTCTCTTTCTCTCTCTCTCTCTCCTCTCTGTGTCTTTCTGTCTCCCAGTCTCTCTCTGTGTCTCTGTCTCTGTCTGCCTCTGTCTGTTTCTCTGTCTGTCTCTATGTTTCTCTCTGTCTCTCTCTACATATAATTATTTCAGATATTCTGCCTCTGTTTCCCCCTCTCTTTTTTCACACACACAAACACAAATCTTTCTTCTTTCTCTTTGATTGTGTCTCTGTGTGCATGTCTGTCTATCTTCACAAATGCACACACCACACACACACACACACACACAAATACACACATATACCTTTCTCCAAATGAAGAAACAAATAACATTTAGTCAATGAACTGTTACATTAAAACCAGGAGACTCATTGTACGTTATGGCACTAATAGCAAACAATACTCTAATGTAGTTAACATCTTTATAAAACAGAAAATTAGAAAAAAAAACTTCACACAAAACTGATTTGAATGAGTCAGTTAAAAAAAATGAAAAGCTTGAATTCATTTGAGCAATTGAATGTCTCTGCCTAAATTATGTTTGAAAAATGTTCCATCTGTGGGTTTTCTTTTTTTTTTTAATTTAAAGTTCTGTTGCTATTACATGGATGCACTCTCAGCCTTGATGTTGTCAACATAAGTAAAACAGAATGAAGGTTGTGATTCTCTGACTAATCTGATCAAGGTGGATAGTCAAAATGGATAGTTCAGTTCCTGAATTTTGAGCATTTTCATTACATAGTTGGACCTTCCAATTTGATAAAATACCTGATAAAATGCTATCTAATTCTGCATTGTGTGGACATGACCCCAGACATGTGATCATGTGCTCACCAGGAGCCTGCTCTCTGACTTAAGATTAGGGAGAATTCATCCTCATTTCTCTGGGCCTCCTCTAGCCTCCACTTCTTCCCTGTACAAACAAATGTGCACACACACACACACGCACACACACGCACACACACACATAAAGTGGTAATCCTTGTAATGATATGCTGCTAGAATGTGGAGTGGGCTGTAAGCAGGACACTTCTGGGAATTGTCCTTGCTGGTGAATGACAGTCTTACATGCACACTAAGATGTGTGGGCATCAGCCAGCTTGTGAAAGCAGCTAGCTGCAGCTCAGTAATGCTCCATTTGTCCTGGAGATTGGCTCAATCTAGGATAAGAACACTGGAGGGGATAGGTGGCACATTCTGCACCCTCATTCTAAAACAAGGAAAAGTATGTTATTGAATATGTAAAGGAGACTCTAGCTGCATGTTATCTACAGAATGCCTATCACATTGTCCCATGATCTGATAAATACTCCAAAATAGCCTTGCAAATAACATGAGGTGGGGGTGAAATGCATCCTAACACTGTCACCCCATTTTTTTAATTTCTGAAAAAAATCCCCCAAAGGATATGTCTGTGCAAAATTACAACAGTGAAATTATAAAGTGAAATGCTTCCATTCACATCCTGCCACGTAGCATGGATAGCGTCATGCCACTTGATGGGCAATTGATGTTTTCAGTGACTTGACTGAAGACATCCTTCGTAGACAAAGGATGTTTAGTGAATATTAAGGGGGAAAGGAGAGCTGATTAAATTGTTTACTACTTAATCTGTTTCTAGGATGATGTATAGACACAGGCAGAGAAGAGTTAAGAATGAAACATTGAAATTAGGACCTTGCCTGTCTAAATGCTCTCCTTGCTTCTCTCAGTGTGCACCTCCTTCCCATTCTCTAGCCTCTTTCTTGACCTCCCCATCACAGATCTGACAGGCCTTAGGGAGGATGAGGGAAAAATTTAATACAAAAATAAACCTGTCATCTTTATAGACAAAAGTGTCAGAGCTCAAATATTAGTGGTGTTTCAAAAAAGATGGTAATGTATTTGTCTTTCTGCTGGTTGAACTGTTGTGGTTATTCAAAATGAAAAGTCTCTTCATGTTGGCAGATAACAATTGGATAACAAAATTTACATATTCAAGACATTTGTCGACAGACGTATGCATTTTTATGTTCATTTGAGCATCCAAATCTACATATATGCATCTCGTGTGACTATTATATAAATATAAAAACACATGTGTATGCTTGAATATGTAAATAAACGTAGGTATGTTGGTAAATATTTATCCATCCAGAGGTAGTGAGACATATGATAGAAGACCATCTTTGGCATCAGGAAGGCCTAGATTCAAATCTTACCTTTAACATATACTAGATGTGTAACCATGGACAATGAGGTGGTAGTAAAATGTATGCTAGTATCACACAAACCCACTCCTACCCTCACCCACCCCCAACCCTTTAAGACATTTCAGGTGAACTGCTGATTTATTAACAGTGGATGAAATTTCTATAAAAGGAGTCTCCTTCATTGACAAATTCAGTTCCAGATTACTTTAAGGGGTTATAGTGGGGAATCTGTGCATGGAGAGAGAGAGAGAGACAGACAGGGAGACATACAGAGACAGTGAGAGAGTCAGACAGAGAGACAGACAGAGAAAGAGAGACAGCCAGAGACAGAGACAGATAAACAGAGACAGACAGAAAGAGACACAAAGACAGAGACATAGAAAGAGACAGAGAGGTGAGAGATGTAGGCATGTCTACATACTAAGCTAAAATCAATATTGATATATCTTTCTATCTTTATGTGTGTGTGTTTGAAATTCATAAATTCAGCAATATACTCGACTTTTTATAAAGATGCCTGCATTAACTACATAAAGTTTCATTTGTTTCTCTCCACCAACCAAATTATTTCAGAATTAGTCTCATTACTCATGTAATTCCAGGTAGAGAAGCCCTGCCATCCTATTCCCTTCCTTCCATATGCAAGGTATTTTGCAATTCTTATATGGTGTTATGAAATGAGCAAGAACACCAGAGGTGGCTGCAGCTTTAGACATCGTTAATCCAACCTCCTTTTACATATGGAGAATATAAAGTCCAAATATGGCTAGTCACTTTTCAAGGGCCTGTAATGAGTTCATTGAAGATCTAGGACTAGAAAAAACTTCCATCTTTGGATTTCTTTGTACTTTCCACTATACTTTTTAGGACCTATCTACTTTTTACATTACTGTTCCACTTGAGTACAAGATGATGCCCATGCTAAAAAAAAAGGTGAAAGTTAATTGCAGAATAGAATCTGACAACAGAAGAAGGCCAGCCTAGAATAGAAAGAACTGTTATCCCAAGGACGAGTTCCTGTCATGGTAACAAGACTCACAAAGCAAATTGCTTTCTCTCTATAATATATGATCTCTTGCTCCAGTGCTAAAGCCACTTTTTAATGAGTTAGTAGGTAAATATGGAACTAGATGGGGAGAATTAGTTCATGCTTGTGAGGTTTCCAATATTGAAAGTGAAATGAAGATACAGATAGCAATTTGAATCTAATTTTCAAGCTTGCATGGATGAAGGGTCACAGAGGGAAGCTGAGGCTTACCAGGATATTGGGGGTGGGGGGAATGAGGAAGAGAGAAACAGCCCAAGAGAAGACAAGTGTTTCAGGCTCAAAAGGCAAGGACAAACAGGATGTAAATAAATAAGTCAAGGTAAATATAAGCAGAGGGATTCAAACAGCACAAATGGAAGGGGTGGAAACAATTTCCACTCAGTAGGCCAGGGCACAAGTGGGGCATCAGGCACAATATTTAGGAAAATAGGACAAGTGACAGTAGGTGCAGTTAGCCTGTGACAGATGTCCCAGCTAGTGCCTTAATAATGCTACTATGCCATAGTTACATACATGTAAATATAAAGATGATAGAAATAGAGACATTTAAAGAGAAAACATTTCTCCACTGGGAGTTCTCTATCCTGATTAAAGACCTGAATAAACACATCTACAAGTGGATATGTTTGTGTGCAGCACACACTTACAAACATCTTGATTGCGTGTGTGCACATGTGCATTTGAGCGTGTGTGTGTGTGTGAGAGAGAGAGAGAGAGAGAGAGAGAGAGAGAGAGAGAGAAAGATGTGAAATCATTCGTCCTCTGAAAATGAAGGACAAACAAAAACAGTGTGTGTGTGTGCGTGTGCATCCCTTGATCTGTGATTTGATCATTGTAGGAAACTCCTATTAAAGAAATTCCCTAAACCAATGAAGATTGGCAAGCCATCTGTGACATTTATAGAGTGTCTGCTGAAGAAACGAAAGGGTTAAGTGATTTGCCAATGGTCACAGAATTACTATGAATTCAGGTCTTCTAATCTTCTCTCCATGATCCTGCACAGCCTTTCATTCAACTTGCATTCAAATTAAAAGAATTAGAAGCAGCTATAAAATGCAAAGAAAGGGAGCATGTTGTTCTTGCATAGAGAACTGTACTTTGAGTCAGGGAGATTGTAGTTCAAATTCTACTTCAGATAGTTATTATGTGACACAGGACAAGTCACTAGCATTTCTGGATCTCAGTTTCCTCATCTGTAGAATAAAGGAGTTGGATTCAGTGATTTCTAAGGTCTCTTCCAGTTCTCAACCTTTGAACTTTGCTTAGACATTATCTAGTGCAACGCTGTCAGTGAACAGATAAGAAAATTGAGGCCTTAGACCTGTGATGTGGCTCTTTCCAAATAATGAAAAATATTGAAATTCCTGATATTTGGACCTATTTCTTTTCCACTAACTTTAATGCAGGAGTTCTAAACATTCTTTGTGTGTCACGGGCGTGGACCCTTTCAGCAGGCTGGTGAAGAACTATGGACTCTTTTTCAGAATATTGTTAAATAATTGAAGGACATGCTAAGTATCAGATAGATGTTAGCAAAAGTAAAGGTGTAATTTTCTCATCCAAATTCACAGACCTCATAAAATATATCTAAGGGTCCATAGATCTCCAAGTTAAGTGGCTACTTCTAGTCTCAAATTCTTGTCTTGTGTTCTTTGATGTGATTATTAGCCTTATGAGGAAATAAATTATTTTATTAGTAGATACATCAACATAGTCCAACTGGTGAAATACTCTTTTTCTAACTATTGAAAGCTTAAACAACAATAGCAAAAACAGACTGAACAAAGGCTATATGTAACAAAGCAAAGGGTTCTAAAGACAGAGGAATCAGCTATCTTTCCATCAGACAAGAAGGTTCAATTAATTAGGTGACATGCATTGGAATTAAGGTGGAAACAAATAGTGTTCTCTTTTTTTTTAATTTATTTTTGACATGTTTGGTTTTCAGCATTGATTTTCACAGGCGTTTGAATTACAAATTTTCTCCCCATTTCCTCCCCCCCCCACTCCAAGATGGCATATACTCTGGTTGCCCTGTTCCCCAGTCTGTCCTCCCCTCCATTGCCCCATTCCCCTCCCATCCCCCTTTCCCTTCCTTTCTTGTAGGGCAAGATAAATCTCTATGCCCCATTGCCTGTGCATCTTATTTTCTAGTTGCATGAAAAAAAGAAACTTTTTGTTCCAAATTCTCTCCCCTCTTCCCTTCCCATACACCCTCCCTAAGACGTCAAGCAATTCAACATGGGCCACATGCGTAACATTATATATAACCCTTCCACAATACTCATGTTGTGAAAGACTAACTATATTTTGCTTCTTCCTAACCTATCCCCCTTTATTGAATTTTCTCCCTTGACCCTGTCTCTTTTTGAAAGTGTTTGTTTTTGATTAT
>CM053623.1:87312795-87391827 GCA_028646595.1 Phalanger gymnotis | reverse complement strand
GCCCTGCTTCCCTCTGCCACTTTGTGGGTTCTGCAGCTCTAGAATTGGTTCAGAGCTATTTTTTATAGGTTTTTGGAGGGACTTGGTGGGGAGCTCACGCCAGTCACTGCTTCCCAGCCGCCATCTTGGCTCCGCCCCGCCCAAATAGTATTTTCTTAACACCAGTTGCTTAACCAGTATATCACCAACTACTAGAATTAGAAAGTCAGCATTTATTAAGCACCTACTATATACCAGGCACTGTACTACTCCCTAGGGATACAAAGGGGCAAAAACAGATCCTGCCCTTAAGTAGCTTATAATCCAGCGACAGACACAACATGCAGTAATTATACAAAAAAAAATTTATACAGACTGCATGTGTGTTTGTATATACACGTATACATATATATGCCATATACTATATAGTATATTATATACCATATATGTAGTATGTGTATACATGTGTATATAAGTATATATACATACATATACACATGTGCATATACATATACATATATATATTTATAGGCTGATACCACATGATATATTTATCCAGCTTGGTCATTAACATGCCCCACATCCTAATGATTTGGCCTTATTTCATTTTTACTTTCCTGTAATTTAGGTCTTGCTACTGATGGAACCTAAAATAGGAAACTATTCTGAATCATCATACTGGCAGTTGTTTACTATTTTTTTAAGCTTCCAGAACATTAGTAACTAAACAGAATGTGTCGTGATACACATGACCTCTTTCTGCTCTATGAGAACTAATATTCTGATGTAGTTTGTCACACATACATGTCCCACATATTGGCTAGATAATAATGGGCTACTACTAGCATCAAAAACAAACATTTAGACATACCAACAAATAAACATTCATCTATAACTTCTCTAGCCTATAAAGTTCTTCACCGTCTGGCACCAGCCTACCTTTCCAGGGGTAATACATATGACTCCACTTCATGCGTAACATATTCTAACTAAATTGCTTATCTTTATAAATAACATTTCCCCTTCCATTATTAATGCCCTCATTGCCCCAATTTCCTTTTATTTACTTTATATGTTATATTTATTTATAATAATAACCGTTATTATAGCATTCATATAGTATTTTAATGTTTGCAAAGTACTTGATGAATATTAGCTTATTTGATCCTCACAACAACCCCAAAAGGTAGGTAGTATTATTATATCTATTTTATAGATGATGAAAGTGAGGAAGAAGTCAAGTGATTTGCCTACGATCACACTGCTAGTAAGTGCCTAAAGACCAATATATACCTAGGTCTTGGTGATTTCAGGGCCAGTACTATGTCTGCTGTGCCCTGGAGGGTAAAGAATGTTTATATTTGTCCTTATGATCCCAATGTGTAGCACAGTTCCTGATACATTAATTGATGTTTAATGGATGGATGAGAGATACAGCCATAAAAGCCAACGGTCAGAACAAAGAGGGAAAACTAAGCAGTTTTGAAAGGGGGTTGTACGTCAGGAGTGAGGTTTGAATTAGGTAATGGGTCAGAAATGGGGATATGCGAGATAGGGCTTGACTAATTATGCAGGCACAGGACAACAGAATGAACAGTAAGTTGATATGGAATGTAGGGAGATTCTGACTAGCAGATCAGAACCACAGAGTCAGAACTAGGAGGTACATGAGAAATTATCTAGTGCAAAAACCCAAGAGACTCAGAAAAGTTGTGTCCAAGGTGACAGAGCTAGTTAGTAGCAAGAGATAGGACTGGAATCCAGGTCTATAAAATCTCAGTGTAATGTTCCACTACAATTTACTGTCTCCAATCTCACCATAAGAAATCAAGCAAAAAGACTAAGTGGAATGGATCAGACAGAGGACATGCTGGCAAATGTGAATCAACCAGCTCTTGGGGAGAAAAATGCATGCATAACATATTTTTAAATTGAATCTAAATCATTAAGATTTTCTCCATGACTTTCTTTAGTCTAGAACAATCAACAAAACAACAAATTGAACTCTGATTTGTAGCATTTCCCAATTTCCAAGATGTAAATGTTCACACTGAAAATTTAACAATCAGCTTGCTGGTTAGAGTGTAGCCCCAGCATACTGTGAGTCAGACACAGGCAAAGAAAAAAGAAAGGTATGTAAGGTGTTCCAAAGAAGTTTTCACCCATCAGAAGTAAAATCGCAAAGGGCTCTCAAAAAACAATATGAAGTTTTTTCCCCTTGTTCCTCTACACCTAATCTCCAAATGCTATATTTCATTTTAATAAAGCCACATTTGATATAAATGTTTACCCCTGGCTCATTCTGTGCAAGGCTATTTTCATAAAAACATCACCCATATGTGTCTGATTCATTTATACATAACTTACCAAAATATTGTTTTATAAAAGATATCTGATGCCAAGAAGTATTCTGAGTAATTTCAAATAAACCTTTAAAAGTGTTTTCCCCTCCAGTGGAAAAATAATAAAAATAATCAGCTACATATTTTAAAACAATAACATAGTCAATAGCTATGTCCAATAGTCCAAGTCTTCTCCTATGATTATTTTAAATACCTCTTGGAAATAAAATAAGTTTCATTATTTAAAAAAAAAAAAGGAACTCTTCTTTGAGTTCCCAATAGATTGTCTTTTTCAGTATTTGTTTCTTTTTATCAGAATGCTTTGCCACTCAGCATAGGTATTTCATCTTTTAATATTCTCAGAGTTTTATTGCTGTCTTTTGTTTTTACTTCACAGTAATTTTTCATTATGTTCCTCTTCCTCCTCACTGAATCTTCCTTTGTCACAATGAAAAGCAACTAATAGAATGATTTCATCTAATAGCATACGCAACATTCTGCACCAATAATCCCCTTCCCTATGCTCTCAGTGGAAGTAGGAAAGTATGCTTTATCACTAATTCTCTAGGGCTGGGATTAGTCATTAAAAGCAATCTGAGCTAGATTGCCTTTTACAGTTTTCATTTACATTATCGTAATCATGTTGTGTGTGTTGTTCTCCTTGTACTGTCTCCTTTGTTCTGTGACAGTTATAAAAGTCTTGCTGTTTCTCTAAATTTCCTCCTATTTGTCATTTTTATTGCACAATAATATCTAGATGGTTATTTTAGCTAGTATTTAGGAAAAAAAAAGTCAATTGTGTACACTCATTCATTCGCTATTATCATAATAAAAAAAGAACCATGCAGGTCAACACTTCACCTCCTCAAACTTTATTTACCATGAGCTTTGAAATGGCCTGAACACAAAGGAGGAGCCAGACACGAGTGCCTCATAGATTGTATTTGTAGATGCAAACAGACACAGGTGTCAGTATATAGTATAGGGACTAAGACTCTGCCTGATGATATCACATTTATACCATCCTGTAAGGATGGTATCTTTGGAACTCATTTGTTGAATAATAAAAATATTTATGGAATATTTTAATGTTTTCTAAGTACTTTGCAAAAAGTATCTCATTTTATCTTCACAACAACCCTGAGAAGTAAATGAAATTATTATCCTTATTTTACATATGAGGAAACTGAGGCAGATAGTCACACAGAGTCTGAGGCCCAATTTGAACTCAGGTCTTCCTGACTGAGTCCAATACTTAATCTACTGTGCCATTTAGCTGCTTAAACCACAGGAATTCATCATAGATAATCGTGAGAAAGCACATGAAAATGAAATGTTTGTAATAAGTGAGTGTGCCTCCATAGTAGTTTGGGGAATCTCATTTTAATGAATGGTCATATTTCTTGGTATAGTGCATGTTTTTCCCCCTGGGGACTCTACTAGCTCTGATGTCTCATGAAGCCTTAGGAGTCTGGAATATTAAGATTTGGTCCACGTAGCATGCTGTAATGACTCTAAAGAAGCTTATTGCAGCCACTCTTTGCCAGAATGAATAAGAGTAAATTCCTTAATTGTCCCTATTTAAAAGATCAGAGTCTTATTGCCATTGTATATCTGTCAATATCATAATAACCATAAATTAAAAATCAGAATGCATGAGCATCTTTAAGTCAAATGTCCAAGTTCTCTCTTTCTATTTTACCAACCTCTCAAAATACATCAACACATTTGCAACATGGCACACAAATGTCCACTAGTGTGTATCACAAGTGGATTCACGTCTTGGTGGATGGGAAACTGAATAATGAGTATGCACATGAAAAGGGTGAAAAAAGAAGAGAATGCAAATGGAGTGTAGGAGTGAGAGGAGGTAGGTGACAAATAGAGCAATAAAGCTTGTCACCACAAATCTTTAATGCTTATGAATTTGAATGTATTGAGAGATCTAAATACCTGGTAGATCTAAAGGCGTGCAAAACAACTAAAATGAGATCTTAGAAAAATCACTTCCTTTAAAGACATGGCATTCATAGCTCCACTGAAATAGTATAACACAATTTCATTTTAGGGATATTCATAGAAAAACCATGTTGCTATAAGTATTCACAAATTTGACATATAGTGGAGTCTTGCTATTTTTGTATTTGTCAACAACAAAATTCTCTTCTAGCTCTACTGTTTGTTCTAAATTTGCCCAAAGGCAGAAATTTGCCTCAAGGAAAAAAACCCTTCTGCAAAAAAAGAAGGAAATTGTCTTCTTTCTCACTGAATTGTGAGCTTGGTATCTATACATTTTTTTCCGGAACCTAAGGTAAACATTTTAACATAAATTCAGAGGTCTCTTACCTTTTGAAATGACTGAGTACTTATTAAGTATTGGAGATTCCACCATCAAACAACAGGCAGCTGACATGAAGACTACTTACTGGAAGGCTGTAGCCAATAACTAAAAATGGAAGAGAAATGTGAATGAATTCAGATTATATAGAAGCTTATTCAACCTTTCCTCCTTTTGTTTCTGGTTTGGTTGGTTGTCCTTTTTGCTCAAAGAGGACCAAAACAACACCACTGTGTTAGGGTCAAGGTACAGTGTGTCCAACTGTGGCTGATCAGACCAATATGAGTCTTGAAGGCTCCACTGCAGATCAGGCACAGATAGTACAAATGAACACTTGGAGTGAAGATGTTTCTACATTTATGCATCTCACACTTTTTGAGCTATTGCAATTCTGCTCTGCTCATAAAGCACAGCATCTTCTTCAATGTGAGCATGCCACGTTGGGTGGTTCTGTGCCAGTGTCTCCTATGTCTCACAATTCATTCCAAAGTTCTTCAGAGAGACCTTGAGAGTGTCCTTGCGTCACTTCTTCTTACCTCTGTGTGAGTGCTGGCCTTGTATGAGTTTCCCATAAAATAGAGACAAACATATATTTGGCATTCAAACAACATGGACAGCCCATTGGAGTTGTGCTTGCTGAAGTATAGTTTGAATGCTTGACAGTTCTGGGGTAGGCAATATAGCTAGAATATGTTATAATATGTCTTTCTCTGAGATTTCCACTTATGCTTGTGGGTTAGCTAGAACCAATTAATGAAATTCTTTTGGAAATGGATAATGTAGAGGAGAGTTGGCCAATTTCCATGATTCCATATTTTAAAAAAAAACTTATCCACGGCTGAGAAGCTATTATTACTCTCTTTTACTGTAGAACAGGAAAGTCCCTGCCTCCATCTAAATGACCAATTATACACTAGGAGAGTCCAGTTCTGATGTTCAGTTTCTGCAAAACTCCTATTTCTTTTTCTTTTGTGATATTCTGTTAAATAGATAATTGCAGGTAGAATTCCACTGCAATAAATAGCTTTGAAAAATCTGATTCTATAAAGGAGGTTATTTCCATTTCCCAGAGGATAGTCTTTGCAGCCTAGGATGGCATTAGCTTTTCTGACATTCACGTCACCCAGCTTTGCTGCTGTGGATACAATGAATTTTGTTTGAGGGGAAAAAATCCTGTATAATAGATTATATTGCTCAACACCCAACCATTTAGCAGTCAGTCTGTCAAAAGATGATTTCATCCTGCTGGTACAGTATTTATGTACAGAAATGGTACCTAGATTACCTGTATTATACGAAAAAAATTTCTTAATTAAATTGGATATCCTCTTGAAAACAACATGTTGGTGATTAAAGAGGGTGGTTATAAATGTTCACAGTTGTCTTTTTTGTTAAAAAAAAATATCACTCATTTCAGAAACTGGACAGTTGCTGCTTGTGATAGATTTCCTCTCCTCAGAACCACATTCAGGTCATAGGCTACCTCTCCTTATGTGGTAAGGTCATAAGTTAAGGGCTATAGATTGATAGCTCAATAAATATGAAGGTACAGGTGGGAAAGGCAGTGGGGGAGTTCAGGGCTTAGAGAGTGAAAGAGAATTATAATGACTATGAACAGAAAATATAGGGAATTTCAGGTCACATGGGAGAAAGAAGAAGGAATGGGTTGAGTCAGCATAGGAAGACACGTGTTTAATTTCTTTGATAGTCACTTCTATTTATCCTCAAACAAGTAACTTCATACCATTCAATTCGATTCAGCTAGAATTTAAACACTCGCCATAAGCAGGGTACTGTGCTAGGGCATAATGATAAAAGGATAACAAACAAAGCAGACCCTACCTTCAAGGAGGTTCCATTTTATTGGATGATAGATATAGTATAACATATGCTAGCTATATTGTCTACCCCAGAAATAAGAGGGAAAAAGGTCTAAAAAGCTTCATTGTAATTTGAGTTCACTCACTTCACAACTTTAGCAGAAATAAGATAATCTGAGGACAACAATGGACACTATCATTATTGAAAATTACTAAGAGGGAACACCTGAGCTGAGCTGAGTTTTGGAAAAAGCTAAGGATTGTAAGAAGTTGGGGTAGGGACCATGCCTCCTCTTACTCATGGCTCATCCTAGAACCTTCCTCAGCACTTTGGGCCTCCTCACTGAAACAGATTATCAACCCTGAGGTCTAGTCACCCTGGAATGTCTCTCCACAAGTTCCTGCTCCTTCCTTTCATTCATGAGTTGCTCTTGGAGCCTCAATTCGTGGATGGGGCCAGGCAAGCCTATCTTTCTTTCCCTCCAGTCCTTGTTCCTGACCTTCTGGACTTCAAATCCATGACCCCATACTGGGTAACTTGACTCCTCCACTTTTCGGATCCCCTTTTTGTATGGTCTTCCCCCTTTAGAACACAAGCGCCTTGAGAAGAGATTGTTTTTTCTTTGCTCACATTTGTGTCTCAGTGTTTATCACAGTGCCTGTTGCATACCAAGTACTCAATCGATACTTACATACTTTCTTCATTCCTTCAAAGCATGTAGGGAAGTTCATGCAAAGCTATTGATAAGTGTGGTAGATATAATGTTGACTTAAGGTAACAAGAAGGAGTAGAGAAATTTGGCTTAAGCCAAAATGAACGAAACATGCTAATATTAAAGGCAGACTAAAGCCAAACTATGGAGCTGCTTTCATTGTTTCACCAAGTGGTTAGTATCTTATCATTAAAGCAACAGGAAGCCATAATGTGATCAGACCAGGGCTTTAGAAAGATTACTTTGGTTGATGTTTGGAGAATAGAATGGAGAGAAGAAACAGGAACCAGAGAGAGAAATGATGAGACAGTAGTTCATATGAAAAAGTAACTGGGCTGTAAACTAGATATAGAGGCAGACAAGAAAGATATTGTGGAGATAGAATAAAAAAAAAAACTTGATAACTGATTCCTGAGGATGAGGGAAAAGGAAAACGTGGATGACTTTGAAGTGGTGACCCAAAATCAAGAGCCATCAGCTCTCTCTAAATTTGAGCACTGATGAACAAGTCCCCAAGCACTCCAGTCTAGTTACTTCCCCGTGTGATTCAAAGGTAGGCAATGTTTAAGACAGGATTTTCAAATAATAGGAGAGACATCCCTAGGAGAAACAAAGAAAATTTATTTTACAAACCTTGCAAGATTTGGGCACACCTCCATAGTGGAGGAGGCAATGTAAAAGGGAACCTGCCTTAATTTATACTCTTTAATGAAAAGATTCCCACCCACCTCTATCCCTTCTCACCATTGGCTGGGAGGTGGGCTTACAGTCTAGGTGCGAAAACTACACAGAGGACCAAGGTTGATCTGGTCCATTCAGGTTTTTCCCTATCAGAACTCAACTGCCAGGGTGGCATCTGAAAGTCTAGGAGAAGAAATGGGGTGGGGGGGGGGAGGAGAGACCTTCCTGGAGCAGAGAACAAATAGCTCACAGGAAGTTCATCATCTTCTAACATCTGAGAGAGAAGGTGAAGGGCATGCCTACAGTTCTAGCCCCTGACCTTCCAAAAATCACAAAGCCAAATCCCAAACCTCTCCTACTCCCTTAGACATACCCTGTGAAGTCTTCACAATTATCCATCCCATTCAGCAAGATGGATTGGCTTAGAAGATTATGCTAGGGGCAGGAGTGGGCTCTGTTCATTCCCCAAAGATTCAGGACTACTCGTGTGGATGTGTCAAGGCTTCTCAGTAACACTCTTCCTAGGAAGGAAGTATCTCCTTTTTGTTAATCCTTTTACAAATATGTGACTGTATTATTTCAAGGAGTCATGCAGAATGGTTTGATGGTCCGTCATTTCCTCAGGCAATTGATCCTCTTGGTTTCATTTCCTGAAAACTCATGCTCTTAAATCCTTCTGATCTTAAAGATTCTCATCATGTATTAATTCACTGTCAGTGATTCTCAAAGGGTATGCCAAGGCATTTTCACTAGGTATTGCTGAGAAATTGCATGGAATTTACACATGGAATCACGTACACATGTGGGAGTTTGTTACCATCTCAAAAGTTTATTGTGCTGTCCCTCCTCATAAAAGATCACTGGGTAGTGAAGGGAAGAAATATTTGCAAACTACTACACTGGGCTGCCAGATACTTCCCTCACCTTGGAGAATATAGTGGTGTAGTGGATAGAACACTAGGCCTGAAGTCAGGAAGACCTAAGTTCAAATATGGCCTCAGACACTATGTGACTCTGGTCAAGTGACTTAAATTCTTTTACTTGCCTCATTTTTGTCATTTGTAAAATGAGGGTAATTACATCTTCTACCTCACAGGGTTATTGTGAGGATCAAATGAGATATTTATTTAAAAAAGACACACAGCACATTGCCTGACACATGACTATGTTATATAAATGCTTATTCTTTTCCCTTTCCTTCACCTCAATATTCTTTGGTATAGCTACTGATGAAGCATAACATAGTGTGAACTTTAAACGTCAGACATCAGGACACCTTGGATTCAACCAAAGACCATTAGAATTGCAAAAGTGTCTTCTCATCCCTCTTTTTACAGAGAAGGAAACCATGTTCAAGAGATGTTAAATGTATTGATCACATTACTAGCCTTCTCAGGAACCTTGAATGGTTCCCTATTGCTTCCAGGTTAAAAGACCAACGCCTTTGTTAAGCACTCAAATCCTTTCACAATCTGGCTTTAACCTATTTTTCCAGACCTATTTCACATTGCTCTTTTTACACATTCTATATACCAGCCATCTCATTTACTTCTTGTTTTTAATAAATAATAATCCTTTTTCCAGCTCCCTGCCTTTGCATAGGCTGTTCTCCATGACTGTATGCCACTGTTCCTTATATCAGATTCTTGAAAGCACTGACCCCCTTCAAGATGCAGTTCAGTTCTCCTGGGGAAGTACTTCCTAATCCCTCCTCCTGTCCTTGGTGCTTTCCCTCTCAAATTGTTTATGTTTACTTATCTGTGCACTTTCTCTATCCTGTAGTAGAATGTAAACTCCTTGAAGGGAGGGATTACTTCATTTTTTTCCCTACATTGTTCTCAGTGCCCCAGAACAGTGCTTTGCATATAGTAGCCACTTAACCATTACTTATTGAATTGAATTGAATTGCCCAAAAACATAAGCAGCCAATGGCAAAGGAAGGACTAGAACCCAGGATCTCTTTACCTCAATCTACAGCTGTTCCTACTACATGTTTCATGAAATCATTGAACAGGAAAAATCTCAAGGGATCATCAAGCTCCTGACCTTCAGGAAGATGAGGAATTATTCTTCATATGGGGATGAGGGATTTATTAAACTTATTAAACTTCTGCAAACTGATCTCCAGCATTACACTTAGAAGCACAGAATTTGAGTTGTAATGGGGTTATCTAGTCCACAGGGGTCAAATTCCCAAGTGCAGCCCAAATCAGATTGCAGATTAAAATGGAACTAGGAAATGTTTAATGAAATAAACAAAAATATAACACAACATAAATAACTTTAATTCATAGTTTTCTAAGTCAATATGCATCTGGCAGGGATGCCTCTCTGAGTTTGACACCATTGAACTTGGCCAACCTCTCAACTTAAGAGGTCTTGCCTTCTTTAATATCCCTGACAAGTGGCCATTCAGAATCTCCTTGAATACTTCAGTGGCATAGACCTGATTACTACTCAAGGCAGATAATTACATTTCCATAATTTTCTGATTGTTAGAAAGTTTTCCTTTCACTGAACCAATATCTACCAATGTAATTCCCATTCATTTCGCCCACGACTCTGCTCTCTAGACTCAAATCCCTCTTTCACATAACTGCCCTTCAAATTTTTGCTAAACATTTATAATTGCTTCAACTACTCCACATAAAACATAATTTTCGTATCCTTCCCTATCCCATCTGCCATGCTATGGGTGGGTTTGTCTTGTTCTAGATGCAATACTTCTATTAACACAGTCTATGATTCCGCTGAATTTTGGTAGCCATGCCACACTGTTGGTTCAGATTAAGGATATGATAGACTTCTATTTGCGATCATCCCAAATTAGACAAGGAGAATATTGCTTTTTGTAACCCTCCCCCCCCAAAAAAGATAAAGGATAAGAGGTTAAGTCAGGGTATGCCTATCTGTTGCTTGGCAATGCCTATTTATAAATCATCAATATGCATTTTTAAGCATCTAGTATGTACTTTGGTGGTACAGTGAATTGAGCACTGGACTTGAAATCAGGAAGACTCATCTTCATAAGTTCAAATCCCACCTTAGACACTTAATAATTATGTGACCCTGGGCAAGTCACTTAAGCCTGTTTGCCTCAGTTCCTCATCTGTAAAATGAGCAAGAGAAAGAAATGGCAAACCACTCCAGTACCTTTGCCAAGAAAATTCCAACCTAGGGTCATAAAGAGTTGAACATGACTGAAATAACTGAACAACAACATGGACCTTGCACTGCAATACGTACTAGGAAAACAAAGAAGATGTGAAAAGAATCTCTGCTTTCTAGAAGATCAAAATGAAATATTAATGATAAACAAGGCTCTTCTTAGTGTGTGAGAATCTTCTCCAAGTTCACTTTTTGTTGACTAGATTACCTTATTGTTCTTGGGGAATAAATCAAAAATGTTTAGTTCTTTCACTCCCTTCAACCTTGTCAGGGGAAAAGCCAGAATAAAAAGAACTGGGGTAGTGAAAGATGGAACAACAATTTTGGGGTGGTAGGACAGGCAGAATTTGGAAATGGCATTTTTTTAAAACATAAAGAAGGGAAGAAAAGCTTTCACTGGTAAAGTTATCTGTATGAGATTAAAGTGCTCTAAGACATTACCTATAGCTTTGTAAAGGAAAGAGCCAAGGTTTAAGTTTTCCTACATTCTGTCTGATTCTATATATTTGGCACTTTGTCATGGATAGTCTTATCCTTAAGATATACCCACAGTTAAATATCCATAGATGCACACCAATAAATGTAGCATGTGATAGAAATTTCACCAGTCTTAAAGTCACAGAGTACTATAGACTTAGACCTGGTAGGGCACTTATTCAATAGTGTATCACCTTGAGCAAGTCACTTAATCTATCTGATCCTTAGTTTCCCCATCTGTTAAACAGAGATGTATATACTATGCATAGTAAAAATTACCAGCATTCATATAAGGCACTTTAAATGCATTATCTCATTTGATCCTTACAACAACCGCGTGAGGAAAGTGCTACAAACGTAATGTTGTCATGATTGTTGTTTGGACTGGACCGGTGGTTAAATTGGCTTAGAGGGATACCAGAAGGGAATTTCCTGTACCTTCAAAGATGAACACCTGCTCTAAAATTGCCAAGACAGCTCCCCCGCCCTGGGGAAATCTTCCAAAGTCATAGTGAACCTCAGTTCTTGTGCATATTTTATTCAGGTTACTTTATTCAAAGCCCTAAATGATCAAATCTGAGGCCATTAAACTATCAGCAAGCCAACTTTATGGGGGGAGAGAGAGAAAAAATTAAAACAAAAAGCATACTCGACAAATCTACCACATCACAGCTCATTAAAGAAACACAGAGTGATTCAAGCCCACCTTGAAATATTAAAAATAACTTATAAAAACAGCCTGAATATTTTAAAACAACTCCAATTGCTAAAGATTATTTTTATTTTTCCCTTCACTTCTTGTCTTCCTGTAAAAACCATGTATTTGCCCTGTTAATTTTTGAAAATCCACTGATATTTAGATGGTGGGCTTCCCTCTGAAGCTCACTATTTGGTCAAACAAATTTTACTTCACTCAAAGTCCTACTCTGATATTTCACTTTAGCATGAAAAGTCCTACAGATGTAATATGGGAGCAAAGCTCTTAAAAGTCATGTCAAGCTAAGAAGCCTTCCAATGCAGGCCCAACCTTAGCCTGTATTGCTCATTGTGCACCGTGGTAGAAGTTCAGAAGGACTCATTATTAGGACCTTGACTACCAGATGATGACATTTCATCCTTCCTTCCTCCTCCTCTTCCTTTTCCTGTTGTTCTTGTTGTTGTTCTGTTTCTTGTTCTTGTTTTCTCCTCCTCCTCCTCCTCCTTCTTCTTCTCCTTCTCTTTCTTCTCCTTCTTCTCCTTCTTCTCCTTCTCTTTCTCCGTCTTCTTCTTTCTTCTTCTTCCCCCCCAACCTGCTTATTTAATAGACTGTGGAAATTACAAAGAGCAAAGTCCAGCTTGACACTAAGAAGACATTGTAGACAATTATAGCTGTCCTGGAGTGGAATGAGCTGTCTCAAAAAGCTCTCAGTTTCCCCTCCTTAGAAGTTTTCAAGTGTGCTAGATTGTTAGGTACAATGCATGTATTAGAATTCCTCTCAGGTATGGCTTGGCCTACATATCTGCTGAAGTTCCTTCCATATTTCCAATTCAGTGATTCTTTAAAAATTTTACAAATATCTCAAAGAATTTTCTTAAAAGTTCAAAATTCTGAAAGGACCAAACATTATGAGTCCTGCTTTAATGCAATGGAACCTCTCTGCTGACCTCCAATTTTGCATTTTCAATTGACTTTTGGGGATCCTGAGCTAGTTGTCCACTAGACGTCTTAAACTCAACATGTCCAAAATGGAACTCCTTCTCTTTCCCCTTAAGCCCCCTCCCCCACTCCTAACTTCCATATTAGTGTTAGAGGTAACACCAACCTCCCAGACCCCTAGGCCTGTCCCTTCAGACATGCTCTTTGATCCAGTTACACTGGCCTAATGGTTATTCCACAAATAAGACATTTCATCTCTCCACTCTAGGCATTTTCTTTGGCCATGTTCATATCTCTCCTCATCTTTGGAAACTGGATCCCTGGCTTCCTTTAAGTCCCAGCTAAAATCCTCACTTCTATGGAATGCCTTTACCAACCCCTCTTAGTTTCAGTGCCTTCCACTTCTTAATTATTTCCTATTTATACAGTACAACTTGTTTGTGTATATTTGTTTGTTTGTTGCGTCCCCCACTAGATTATAAGCTCCTTGAGAGCAAAGATAGTATTTGGACTCTTTTTGTATCCCCAGCACTTAGCACAGTGCCTGGCACAGAGTAGGCACTTAAAATAGCTGTTGACTGATTTTGTTCTTATTCCTGTTCTTGCTCAGTTGTGTCCAACTCTTTGTGACCCCATGTGGGGTTTTCTGGGCAAAGATACTGGAGTCATTCGCCATTTCCTTTTCCATGGTTGATTGATACATTCATTGAATGATTGATACCAATGAAAAGTAGGTGGACGGCTTATTTCCTTTAACCTGTATATGTCATGTTTGTGATATGTACCAGAACTGGAAGTTAGAGTGCAGAGTGATGGTGAAGCAGCTACAGGAGAGATCAGTGAAGATGAGGCTACTGGATCAATTGCTATGGTCTTACTCCTACCCCTGCCCCACTTTGAGCAAAGTCTTCCCAAAGGATGGGGTATTTGAGCTCCGTTTTGAAGAAAAAGACAGAGAGATAGGTAACCTGGCAGATATGGAGAGTGGGAGGTTGTTCTCGTGTGGGCGAGAAGTGTTATTTTTGACAGACTGTAAGGAAAGTGTGTGTCTGTATGTGTGCATGTTTACATATTAACACATGTGTGTTTACATGTTAATAAAGGCAAAGAAAATCCTTGTGTTTCTCACATTATAAGAACTGATAGAGCCCTTTGTTTTTCTCATTTGTACTTATTTTGAAATCAGGTCCAAGGATGCTGCTTCAGCCACTTCTGCCTCTGTCTTCCACATCATTTCTGCCCTGTCATCCGGCCCATGTTCTGTATATATCCCTTTATTCTTTTCCAGTTTCTACACAATACACTGTTCAGACAGTCTACAATATTATGCTCTGGTTCCCTGTGTGAGGAATCTTTGCTAATCTTCCTATTTTTTTTCACTTCCTTCAAAAACTGATTTAAAATCAAATATTCTGATGGAACTCTCTCATCCTCTTTTTCTTCTTCTCTTTTTCTCTTTCTTTTCTTTCTTTTTTTGTTTGTCTTCTTTCCTTCTTTTTCTTTCCCTCTCTCTTTCCCTCTCTCTTTCCTTCTCTCTTTCCCTCTCTTTCTTTCTTTTCTTCTTTCCTTCCTTCTTTCTTTCTTCCTTTCTTTCTTTCTTCCTTCCTTCCTTTCTTTCTCTTCTTTCTTTCTTTTTTCTTTCTTTCTCTTCTTCTCTCTTTCGCTCTTCTCCATATCTTGTCCAGAAGGCAGTGTAGTGGCCAGTCATCAATCTAATCTCACTGGTGATCTGCAAAAAAGTTCTAACAAGCTTTTTATCTGACCTGGTCAGATTCAACTCTCTTAAGGATTCTTAGGCAGGCCACCAAGCAGTGCCCCACCCCCACCTCCCTGGGATCTACCTTATTGGTGCCTGAAGAGGAGTGCTGTGGAGAGGAAGCCTACCTCTGCTAATATGGTCACCCAAGGGGAGAGGTCCAATCAGCTGACCCTACTTATGGCTCTGTTCTTTCCCCTCTGGTGAATTTGGTCATGATCTCAAGAAGGAAAAGGATACCAAAAAACGTCAGGATTTGTTTAAAATCTCCAAAGAAGAAACAGCTGGGTTCATAATGCTCATAGTTTGTAATCAAAGTACCTTCAGCTATCAGAGCTAGACTATCTCTTTGGCCCCAGTCAGGAACTCTTTGTCCAGGCCATTATGTCATAAAATGAGTCAAAACATAATTAGTGATTTGTAGCATCCGTGCTAATGTAAGCAAGCAGTGTTATTAAGATAATAATAATATCTTTTTATATGAAACCTTTCTTCTGAGGACACCAGAGGCCTTTTATAGATACTCATTTTTCTTTATAATCTCCCTATGAAGTACTTAAACAGTGATTAATAATGTTCCTGTTAGAGAAACAGGAACAAGGAATTAGTGTATGTCTCTCTGTGTATATGTGTGTATGTGCATGCATGTGTGTGTGAGAGAGAGAGATAAATAGAAAGAGACAGAGAGAGAGAGAGAGAGAGAGAGAGAGAGAGAGAGAGAGAGAGAGGACTGGGAGGGAGATTTAGTCCCTCCTTGTCCCCATGCAGCAACAATAATGACCAGGTGACATCAGACCCCTGAATTAGGAATAATCTCTGAGCCATTGAAATATAGACACTGATAATGTTTCTAGGCAAATGGAAATCCTGAAATTGATGTATAGACAAATTAGAATATTAGTTCTATTAGAGAAACATAAAATAGATTATATAATTAGTAGTCAATATTTTCTCTTCCTAGAAAGCTTTCATTTCAATACGGGGTTGAAAGTCAGTCTATTTCATTTTGATTCGCACTTGCTACAAACACCCAGGCTTAATTATTTCATCTGGTTCTTTAAAAAAAAGGTTTGGTTAGAAGGTTAATAAGCATCATCAACAACAAATAATCCATTAAGCTTAAAAAATAAGAGGCCAACTGCTATATGACACCTCTATTCCCCCACTTCCACCAAACACTAAAAAAAAAAAAGAATCACATTAATTCTTAAAGAATAAACAAGCAAAGATAATATTTTCATTCTACATCACCTTCTAGGACTGTCTGAAGTTCCATCATTTTTTTTGTTTTTTTTCATATTTCATTTTATTTTTTATATTTTTGTAATCAATGTGTATGCATTTCTTGTTCTCATTTCTCTTTGCCTCAATTCCTAGAAATCCTTCTACATTTCCTTACATGCTTCCTATTTATCATTTTTACAGTACCGTCATATTTGATTACATTACTACATCATAATTTATTGAGTTTTTTTCCAATGGCTGGGCAGATAGGTTGTTTCTAAATTTGTTATTAAAATGGAGTGATTATATTTTACCAGAGACAGGATTTTCTCCCTTTTCATAATTTTTAGAGGATGAAACCCTATCAATAAAATCATTATCTCATCCATCCTTCAAGAGCTAAAGAGATTTCAATCATATTCTGCCTCTGCTGCTACTACTTTGAATTTCCACCAAAAGATCCCATTCTTCCGTTCAGGTGCTTTGCTATTTTCTTCAATCATTAGTTCTCATCACCTCAATAAAGCATAAGCACCGTATGGGCAGGCTTTTTGCATTCAGATTTTCTTTGTCTCTCTAGTGTCTAACACATTGTAAATGTTTAATAATGCGTTATCATTTAATTGAACTGCATCCTTATACTTTCATGTCTTGTGAAAAATACACAATGGTTAGTTACTGAAAACCAATTATTCTCTCCATGAAAGTTTATCTAACCTCACTATTAATCTATGCAGAACATCCTCTGTTTACGAGAAATTAGAAATAGAAACCAGAAATCCTATGGAAGTTGAATATCATTCCTTCCTAGCGATAAAATTTGTAATTTATGTAGCAATCCTAGGTAAGTAGTAGTGCATATTGATTGTACGACCCCATGAATATGCTCTTACTTTGTCATGGATCTTGAAACAGATCAAATAAAACACACATCTCCACAATTAATTAGTTTTCCTATAAAGCAACATGTTATATGAAAATTGTTTAAAAAACTTATAAACCGAAAGATTTAATGACTATCAAAGTCTATGTGATGAACATTCTTTATCTGATTTTTTTCCATTGCACATAGTTAGGTTGAACTCTTAGGTACTAAAAACGGCCCAACAGGAATGAGTGTTATATAAACATCAATAAAAAAGACTTCAAGTTGACCTCATCTCTAAGCTGGTTCCATGGCCTCACGGATGCTTTAGGCAGAATTGTTCATTGAAATGAATATTTTGCCCTTAGTGTGTTTCTCCTTTTGGGGTTTTCTTCCCTTTGCTGTACCTTCCCTTCCTCCAAGTACCCCATCACTCTTAATACACCCTCTCTGGCTCCCATCTCCTCCCCGCAAATCCACCACTGAATTTGTTTCTTGTGAGCCCCTTCCTGTTGTTGCTGTTGTTAGTGTTGTCCAGTCATTTCAGATGTGTCAGACTCTCCCTGACACCAATGTGAGTGTTTTGGGTTTTTTGTTTGTTTGGTTTTTGGCAGAGATGCTAGAGTGGTTTGCCATTTCCTACTCCAGTTCATCTTACAGTTGAGGAACTGAAGCAAACAACATTAAGCGACTGGCCCAGAGTCACACAACTTGTAGGTGTCTGAAACTGGATTGGAACACATGAAGATGAGTCTTCCTGACTCCAGGCACAGTACTCTATCCCCCTTGCCACCTAGCTGCCCTGTCTTGTTTCTAAGCCTTTTTGAATGAAAATGCTAAATTCAAGAAGTTAAGCTAATATTCTTAAACATGTTAAAGAGTTGCTGCCAGATAATATATGAATTTTAATTAGTGTTTCATTTAGACAATGTTTGCAAGTATCCAAAGGAGACTTCTCTTCCCAATCAAATCTGCATCTAGGCCTTCACTGAACAGTTCTGAGGAGGGAGTAGTAATTCTAAGCAGCTATTTCTCAAGATCAGTTCTGGAAAAGGTAAATTACTACTACTACAACAACAAAGTTGGGAATAGCTGCTTCAAGATTCATGGTCAAAGCAATTTTATATACGAACATGAAATCAACCCAGTCAGATGCTGGTCTGCTGATTCCATTTATGGAATGATTGTGCTTCTGAAGTGTCACAGATTTTCATCCTCAGAAATGCATTGTGTCTCTGTTACTTCCTCTGAAGATCACATTGTATCTGCTTTTTCCTCTGCAAATCACACAAACGATTTTGGTCAAAAGCAATAAATTGTGACCTAGAGACAATGTCCTTTCCTTTGTTGTCTAACCTAGGGGAAATAATGCTCAACATCAGAATTTCAGGCTCGATGGGAAAGGAACTGAGTCGTGAACAGCTGGTTGGGAGATATTTGAGGAGAGGAAGCTACTTACAGTTAAAGCAGCGCCAATGTAAAAGGGATCACAAGAATAGCATTATATAGTGCCTTTAATTATATTCTAGTTAGATGGAAAGCAATGTAGGAAGATCAATAGAGTGGAGTGGACAAAGCCTTGGATTCCATTCCTGCTCCTTTTCCTAACATAATTATGTGACCTTTGCCAAGACATTTTATTCCCCAGGATTCCATGTAACCATTTACGAAATAGAGTTAATAATACATTTTCCCCATATACTGAAGGGCTTTTGTGAGGATAAAATGAGATCAAGTAGGTAAGAGCTTATTTTTTCAGCAAAGCTTCCACATAAATATGAGACACAGAGTAGTTGGCATGGCATATTGGGAAAGGAAAAAGCACTCGGATGGGAGCCAAGAGAACAAGGCTCTCATCTTACTATTGCTATCTGCTAGCTTATGTGCCTAAGTGGCACGGTGGTTACAACACTGGCCTTGCAGTTAGGAAGACCTGGGTTCAAATGCAGTCTCAGATACTTACAAGCTGTGTGACTCAGGGCAAGTCACAAACTCTGTTTGCCTCAGTTTCCTCAACTATAAAATAGGGACAATGACAGCACCTACCTCTCAGGGTTGTTAAGAGTATGAAATCAGATAATATTTGTGAAGTACTCAGCACAGTTCTTGGAACATAGCATTAGGTTTTTATAAATGTTTATTCTCTTCTTCCTAAGCTGTTTGGCCTTGGCATGATGTTTAGCCTCCGTGGGCATTAGTTTCCTTAGATATAGAACTAGGAAGTCAGGGTCTACGGTTTATATTAAAGAGGGAAGAAATCTTGGAATAGTAACTGGAGCTGGCTCCAAACTATATTTAGTCATAGGAAGCAAACATGGGGGCTCTTACTTCAGTTATTTATGGATTAAAATATTACCATGATTATTCCAATCAATTTAACAGTGTAATGCACTTTGCTTAGAATTGAGGAAACAAAGGCAAAAAAGTAGTCCCTGCCCCCAGAAATTTTGGGGTGGGATGAGGGAATGCAACGGGTGCACAGAGAAGGAAATGTAGTCAAAGTAATCTCAAAAAAAGAGAAAACTAATCTCTAGGCCATGAGATCTTATTCTTTTTTGGTTTCATGGACCCTTTGGGTAGTTTGGATGCACTTCTTCTGAGAACAATGTTTAAATAAATAAAATAGAATATATAAGATTATGAAGGAAACCAAAGGTTAGTAACAATAGAGACATATTTTTTCTCATCCAAGTTCATAGATCCCTGAAATTGATCCATATACCCTCTGTGGACATTAGGCTAGGAACTGTTGTTCTAAAGGGATCATAGAAGGCTTTGTGTAAAAGGTATCCATCCAACTTGTGTTTCTAAGCAAGTTAGAAATTATAAGAGGCAGAGGTGAAGAGGGAAGGCTTTCCAGACACAAGGGACTCTTTTGCAAAAGCATACATATGTTTTGCCACGTACAAAAAACAGCTGGAAATGGAGAGATAGGTAAAGGTGGTGATATATACTAGAGGTCAGATACTAGAGAAAGAGGTGGAGTTATATAACAGAAAGTTATAAATGCCAGAAAATGACTTTATATTTAATCCTAGAAGCAATAAGGACTTGTTAAAGACATTTGGTTATGGGGTTCAGTGGTCAGATTTGCATATGAAAAAGCTTTGAAATGGTTGTTCTAATACAATAGTGTTTAGGGTTATATATAATGAACTTTACGAATATGCTGGTAAAAATTCTCAAAAGGCACTTTGAGAAAGGTTGATTCGTTGTCCACATTTAATATACATGCAAAGTAGAACAGAGTTGCCACATAGCTTGGGAAGGAATTCACTGTATCCTGAAGTTATAGAACGTTTGAGCCAGAACAGATTCTAGAAACCATTTTGTCTAAGATATTCATTTTACAGGTATCGAAACCAAGATCCAGATAGGTCAAGGTACTTGCCAGCAACCACACTACTTATTATATTAGGTTACAATGGAATATAATGGCAGAGCAAAGCAGAGACCTATATTTGGTGCTTCTTCTACATTCAGGAAGAGTAGGACTTAGCCTACATTCAAGCAAGAAAAAAGTACATTATGAAAACAATTTTGATTTCTATAATATTTTAATGGTTATTGGTTATTTAAGCCCCATTAGTCAAGCTACCACTTGGGCTCTGGAAGATGTGATTCCAGGGTATGTAACAGGTTTGTTTAATGCAGAAATTCAACACCTCCTGGGCTAAAGATTAGGATCAAGATACTCTAACTACCCCCTGTTGCCTACCTATCTTATAGTTTCAGTGGAGGAAAGATTCCCATGAAAGAATCTCCTCTTGTAGTGATGGTTGATTAATTTTTAAAGCATCTCTCAATACTGAATTAGTTGCTGTCATAATGATTCTATATAGACTTTTATCTGACTTACATTCCTAAGTTAAGATTCTTAAGTGGAGGGATAGCCATCTTCCTCTTTGTTCAGGACAGTCAGATGAAGACATAGATAGCTAGGTAGGAAGGTGGGCAGGAAGGTAGGAAGGTGGGCAGGAAGGTAGGTAGGTAGGTAGATAGATAGATAGATAGATAGATAGATAGATAGATAGATAGATAGATAGATAGATAGATAGATAGATGGATAGATGGATAGATAGGCAGGTAGACAGACAGACAGATAGACAGAGATGGAGTTATAGACATAAATGGAATTCATTCACTGTAAGATAGCTAGGACAAGGGCCTGAGAAACTTTCGCATGAAGAAATGAGTCTGAAAAGCTCCAAATTTGCTTTAGCAGAGTGGAGATTGCAAAACTATTTAAAGACAGAGCTGAAAATGTGCTGATTAGCCTAAGCAATAACATTGCCCTAAAGTGGTGTTAAGAAACCTGAAGAGAAGAATATCGGAACACTGGGAAAGGATAGAGATCAGTAGAAGAGGACAGAGCTTCAGAAGATGACAGCTATGGCAATTGGTCATTCGAGTTACTGGCTTTGCAAAGCATTGAATTCTACATAGATGAATATCTAATATATCTATACATGAATCTACATCTATCTATCTATCTATCTATCTATCTATCTATCTATCTATCTATCTATCTATCTATCATACAGTTGTACAGAACAACAGCTTTCCTGGCTCCCTTTAAGCCCTACCTAAAACCCCATTTTCTAGAGGAAGCCTTTCCCAACTCCTCTTAATTATTCCCTATTTATCCTATCTATAGTTTATATATATTATATATATAAACTAATATATATATATAAACATATATATATATATTCGTTTCTTTATTGTCTCCTCCATTCAAATGTAAGTGCCTTAAGAGCACTTTTTTGCCTCTTTTGTATCCCCAGTGCTTACCATAGTATCTGGCCTATAGTAAGTGCTTATCAATATTTATTAATTGAACAGACTATTTACATATAAAGATAACAGCAAGCAGAGTGCTAAAGATAGCTACGTGAAGGATATCAATGAATAAGATATTTATAGAGAGAAAGATATGATGGAATATAGAAGCTGATTGTAGAACAAAATGTACATGTACATAAGAGGAAATGAAAAGTAGTTGTTGTTTAAGATAGGATACAAGGGGCCAAAAACAAATTTGCTACCCATTATTCCAATGAAAGATTTGGACCTGGTATGGATACCAATAAACCTTGCCCTGTCCAAAATGTATAACTTAAGTCTTAACTCCTAAGAGTCTCCAAAGTGTAAAGTATGCTTACTATACTTACAGAAAACTTTTCTCACAATTGTCTTCTAATATAAGTAATACAAATAAGTAAAAGAGATTTTATCTATATTTTTTAATAAAGGAAACTGATTCAGAAAATTATAGTCACTGACCCATGATCACACACATAGCTAATTACTAAGTATTGGAGTCAGGATGCAGAACCAGGACTTCTTCCACTATGCCAGGCTTTCTCTTTATTATTTCCTGACCCAAAATACATTTTTCTTGTTGGCTGGCTCAATGTCTAACAACCCACCATTGTGGGTATTATTTTTTATTACAACACTTTCTTCATATGGTCCCTGTTAAAATGGACTAATTTGCTTAAGACTAAATAACCTCTGACCTTCTTTTCAAATGTGATATTCCATAATTCTACCAATGGAATACCTAGTAAGAACAATTCCTTGATCAGATTATTCAGCCATCACCTACTTAAAAAAAACAGATAGCTGATGGAATAGGACAAGGGGTGATTGGAGAGATAGGGATGCAGCCAGCACATTGACTACTACCAGAACGGGGTAAGCACAATTCAGATATCTTGAGTAAATTCGACAAACTTAGTAGAAGAAAAATTTTAGTGACATGGGCAAGGGAGAGGGGAAATTAAGAGTTAGTGTAGCATAATTGAAAAATCTTATATTTGGAGTCATTAGAGAGAGAGGTTGAAATCCTGGCTATATTCATTATGAGCTATAGGGGGATGAAGCAAATCATATAAACTCTCTTAGTCTTAGTTTCTTTATACATACATTGAGATGTATGTATACATAATGTATATATATGTATACAATAATACTTATATTCTCTGACTCACAAAGTCATTGTAAAGAAATATGAACTAGTATTATGGTAAAGACTATATAAAAGTTACCAAAGACAAACTCCACCAATATTAAAATTTTGCCTACAGTAGTAGCTCCACCCCAAATCCTAAATTAATACTAAAATTACTAATAATAAAAGTTAATGATATGGGCCAATTTCTTATTCATTAATTGAGAACACAAAATGCTAAATGGATAAAGACATATATGTATATAAAACAATAGGATAATTGATCCTTAGGAGTTTGCCTGCTCCAGTTTGTCTTCAGATTAATTGATCTCATTAATAAAGTTGCCTTCATTCTCTTATTCACTGAATCGCAAGCCATAGGTCACATAGGAACTTATAACTTTTACTAATGCATAATAGGATAGAGGGGGATTTCAGAAAGAAGCCATTTTTTATCCTCAAGGGAAGAGGAAGAGTCCATAAATACCAGAATGTACATTGCTAATATCTCACATGAAGACAAAAAAAATCATAACATTTAGGTATTAGTATCGTTTCTAAAAGAAATTTTTTTATCATTTTCCACACAGCATTAATATTGCTAAGCATATATTTTTATATAACAATCCAGTGGAAACAAAACCAGCCAATTATGTAAATGATTACATAAAACTACTACATGTTTTCTTGACATAGTTCCTGAAAGAGGAATCGCTCCTAGTTTCCTCTTGTTATATCTCATTATTAGCCAGTTTCCCAACACTAGCATACACTCACTTTTAGACTAATTAAAATCTTTCAAAAGAAACAGGGACACAGCATGGGAAAGGAAAGAAAACATTTCAAGTCAAAAGACATGGGATCTGGTCCTGGCTGTGTGTTTTACTAAGTGTGTGACTTTGCTCAAGTTAATTAACTTTTCTGAGCCTCAATTTCCAAACTTACCCAAAAAAGGGATAAGAATAGCAGTTTTTTCTGCCTTCCAAAGTAACTTTGAGGATCAAATGTGATAATTGATGTAAAAGAGCTTTGAAAACTGTAAAGCATGCTAACTGTGTTCTTCTTTGCGCCTCCGACTCCTCATCTGTTAAATGAGATGTTTGGACTGGATAATCTCCAAGGCCCCTCTAGCATTAGAATTCTATGATTCTAAGTTTAATTACAGCTTATGCATTAATCCCCAAAGAAAATTTCCAAAAACAAAACCTTTTAGATTAAAGGTAACCATGTGATTCAGTCAAAGAAAGTTTATGGTGATTAAATTTCAATGGCTCGGTAGGGCATCCAGTCCATGGATCATCTTTTAAGCACATTTCACTATGGATGACAATTTTCAGATGAAAGCCAATTAAAACTGAGTTATTATTATGACAGAATGCCAAGAACTATCTAGAATAAAGGTGTTATGGACCTATTCAAGCAAAGCTTAAAATTAATGTTAAGAATGCTACAATTATACTACCTCATTTTTTATTACTGTCATCATGTTTCTTTTTTTTCACTCTATAAATCTCAAGATATTTAGGAAACTTTTCTCCTAGTATTTGTTCCATTGATTTTCTCAGCTAAACTGGTGAGCAAGCTAATGGAATGCTCACAATGACCTTACTTCATTCAATTTCTTGAAGAGCTACCTTCATTTGATTTTTTTTT
This sequence comes from Phalanger gymnotis, assembly GCA_028646595.1. Taxonomy (NCBI): domain Eukaryota; kingdom Metazoa; phylum Chordata; class Mammalia; order Diprotodontia; family Phalangeridae; genus Phalanger; species Phalanger gymnotis. The sequence goes on along the minus strand of CM053623.1, from coordinate 87,367,219 downwards.
TAGTCTTCTACTTGTCCTCAATGATTTGGATTTCTTTACCTAGACATATATTCATTTTCAGCATATGGGCCAATAATCAACTTGAGCCTCAAAGAAATAGGTTTGCCTATGCTTATTTCCCATTAGCGTGGCATTTAATGCCCTTCACAATCTGCCTCCCAACTCTTTTATAACCTAACCTATCAGTCATACAAGTTTCCTTACTTCTCCTTCACATATTTTGAATGTATCTGTCCTGGACTGCTGGGTGTTGCCCATATGTGACATTCCATCTCTTTCCTCTTTGGCTTTACTCAAGAGGCCCCCCGTGACCCTTGTTTACCTGCAACTCATTTTTCCCAGTTTTATTAAAAGGTCATAGCAGGATCTATCTCCCACATAAAAGCTTTCTTAAATGCTCCATGATGAGCACTTTCTCTCTCTCTTGAAACTATATAGTATAATTTTTGATTACTTATGAACGTGCTATGCACCCCTCCCCAACCTCCATGAAGTAGAATGTAAGGTAAAGCCTGTTTCATTTTCATGTTTGGATTCTCAGCACCTACCACAATTTCTTATACATAGGAGGTCATAACTAAATGTTAGTTGAGTTGAATTGATGAATTGGCTGTTTCCTATATTAAAATCTTGCCCTTTCACTTTATTTTATTTTACAGTAGATATTGGGGATGTGGGAGAAAAGGAAAATATGGTAGAAAGGGGAAAGCAAGCTTCTCTCCGCAGTAATTAAAGTCTCTTTCTCATGATATCCATTCTTTTTTCCCATTTTCCTACAGGTCAATTGGGCATCTGGCTCCTTATCAGAGAAACCCAAAATGAATAATTCAACAAGCCCAAACTCCACTAACAATGGAATGGTTCTTGCAAGTCCTTATAAAACAGTAGAAGTGATATTCATTGTACTGGTAGCAGGATCACTCAGTTTGGTCACCACCATTGGAAATATCCTGGTCATGGTCTCCATTAAAGTCAACCGCCACCTCCAGACTGTCAACAACTACTTTTTATTCAGCTTGGCATGTGCTGACCTCATCATAGGCGCCTTCTCCATGAACTTATACACTCTCTACATTGTGATTGGCTACTGGCCCTTGGGGCCTGTGGTGTGCGACCTTTGGCTAGCCTTGGACTATGTTGTCAGCAATGCCTCTGTTATGAACCTACTCATCATCAGCTTTGACAGATACTTTTGTGTCACCAAACCACTAACCTATCCAGTCAAGAGGACCACCAAAATGGCAGGCATGATGATTGCAGCTGCCTGGGTCCTCTCCTTTGTACTGTGGGCACCTGCCATTCTCTTCTGGCAGTTCATAGTAGGGGTAAGGACCGTGAAGGATGGAGAGTGCTACATTCAATTTTTCTCCAATGCTGCTGTCACCTTTGGCACAGCCATTGCCGCCTTCTACTTGCCTGTGATCATCATGTCAGTCTTGTACTGGCACATATCCCGCGCCAGCAAGAGCAGGATAAAAAAGGACAAAAAAGAAGCTGTGGCGAACCAGGATCCAGTCTCTCCAAGTCTGGTCCAAGGCAGGATTGTTAAACCAAACAACAACAACATCCCCACCAGTGATGATGGGCTGGAGCATAACAAAATCCAGAATGGCAAAGCCACCAGAGATGCAGTTACTGAAAACTGTATTCAAGGGGAGGAGAAAGAGAGTTCCAATGATTCCACCTCTGTCAGTGCTGTGGCTTCTAACATTAAAGAAGATGATATAACCAGAGAGGAAAACACAGTTTCTACCTCCCAGGGTCATTCCAAAGAAGAGAATTCCAAGCTGACATGCATCAAAATTGTCACCAAGACCCAGAAGGGTGACTGTTGTGCTCCCACCAATACCACTGTAGAGATCGTTGGTCCTGCAGGACAGAATGGAGATGATAAACAGAATATTGTTGCCCGCAAGATTGTGAAGATGACTAAGCAGCCTGCAAAAAAGAAACCTCCTCCTTCCAGAGAAAAGAAAGTGACCAGGACTATCTTGGCTATCCTACTGGCTTTCATCGTCACCTGGACCCCATACAATGTCATGGTGCTTATAAACACCTTCTGTGCAACCTGTGTTCCCAATACAGTATGGACAATTGGCTACTGGCTCTGTTACATCAACAGCACCATCAACCCTGCTTGCTATGCTCTGTGTAATGCCACCTTCAAGAAAACCTTCAAACACCTTCTCATGTGTAATTACAAGAACATAGGAGCCACAAGGTAAAGAGGATCAAAGATGAGAGAGGGAAACCAAGGGATTAGTCAAGAGGCTAGAAAGGGAAAGTCAATTCCCAATTTTTAAAACTATGCCATAGCACTTTATGTGATCAGTATGAAATGTTCAATCAAGGAAAGCAGTGAAGACACTCATGATGGGGCCTCTGCTCTCCCTTTGGAGAATTGCACTTTAAAAAGCCTTTGCAATCCAAGAGCAATGAGGAAGGGGAAGGAGCCAATAGAAGACATGGATTTAAGTCAATGTTCCCTGTTTCCTGACAGCATCACACAGAAGGGCTTTCGTGTCTATAGTTTTGTCTGTTCCTGTACAATAGCAATCGAATCTCTCTTTTTTTAAATTTAATTGGGATTATTTGTTCCTGTGTGTCTATCTGACAATAATATACAACATATAGTGACTTTTATTGGAAATTAGACACTAAATATATAAATAATATATTATGAAGTAAAAAGGAAAGACAATGGGATAGTGATATTATATTGTGCAGATGATCTTCAAAGTATCAAGCTGATACAGTGGCTTTGTCAGGGTCTTATATGGAAAACTGAAATGTATCATATGTGCATTTATCCAACCCTACATCTTTTACTTCTCCAAAAGGAAGCTTAAAAGGGAGGAGGCCAATATCTTCTTTACTTTGCTATGCCATCAGAGTACTGTGTTGCTCTGCTCTCCCTTTGATTGTATCTCTGTCCCAATGGGGATGCCCCTATAGAATTTTCATTGAGCTTAGCTACACAGGCATGGGCATAAATATGGGGGCTCCATGATGCTCATTGTACCTTTTGGATTCTCTTGAGGTAGCAGTCAGTGGAACTTTAGTTTCTTTGAGCTCTTATATGTAATATCTCCTATTGAGCTGGATTTCATCTCAATTAGCTTCTAATTTTGTTTTTAAAAAAACCTGTCCAAGGCAGGATGGAGAATCAAAGCCATCTGCAAAATGAAGGGTTTCATCAAATTAGTCACCAGGCAGTTTGGTTGGAAATCCCAAAAAGAAACCAGATCATTTTAGAAATGAGGAAATAGATAGGGGAAATTAAGGATAGAGCAAGACAAGACTATTTCTAATAGATACAAACATCCTGTTCAGGATCTGCCTGACGTGAGAAATCTTAACCTATAAAAAGATGAGTTCTTTATTGCTGTCAGTCATGAAGAGACTCCACTTCCTCCTAAACTGGCTTAACATGGCTGCCTCAAATCTCTCCTGGTTCTAGCCTAAGAACGATATATTTCTAAAGTCCTTCTTGTCTGCCAGCGCCTGTCAGCACATTAAGTAGAGTTGGAGTATCTATTTGTTAAATTAAAACACAAAATGAAATAGATATTTTGATTCAACCCAAGAGAATGGAAACAAAAAGACAAATTCCATTCTAATCACCCTAAAAGCATTTTAAATCTGCTCCAAACTACCAATTCCTTCTACATTAGCTCAGCTACCCGATCCTTCCACCCAAACAATAATTATAGTCTTTGTGTTGATAATAAAGATTATAATCAAAATGAGGACACGGTGAACTCAGAAGGATCTAATAAATAAATGTAGATGGATTTCCCTCTTTCATCTTCTCACTATGCCCACAGCTCCTGACATAAACAAAGGCACAGCAGGAATTTCATTGTCCAGAGCTTCTGCACATAGGATCCCTCCCATTAAAAACTGCTGGCTGATAATCCAAACCTTTGTGTTGACTGTCGTTAGCATAGTGTGAACTTAATCCCAAACTTTTTCCTACAATTATGTATGATAGTTTTTCAAACCAAACTTTGGAAGGATAGCCTTTTAAATTACAGGGGAGTTTCCATTTTAAAATATATACTTAGTGTTGAATTTTGCTAGTTTCACATTTTTGACTACATCAAACAATGATAACCATAGCTCCTAACAGGATGACGGTGAATCATTCATGTATAGCATAGTACACCCAGGCAAAATACAAAAAGAAGACTTAACTTTGAGACTCTGGACTACATACACTAATCAGTTCAAATGTTATTTTTAAACAACAACAAAAAGAAAACAATCTCCTTGCTTGACTAAATTGAACTTTCCAAAGTAACTACCCATTTGATTGACATCAACTTTTTTATGTGTATAGATGCAAACATTTAATTAATATAATTTCCAACACCATGATGTTTCAAAGTCAAACTTTAATTCTCTGCTTTAGGTTATTCAAGATATATCTATGAATAACTGATAGATGAAATTTTTTAAAAAATCACACAAATGAACCAGTTGTTCGACTTTTGCAAACAATGCAACAGTTTGGTTGATTGAGGAATGAAACAATGGAAAAATTCTGCATTGAAAAATTGAGGGTGCAAGGTTCTGGATATATGTTGAATATGCTGACAACTCATCCTGGACTCAGATGCTTCCTGATCCTCCTACAGTGTCGTTCAGCGGAAAGGCTGCTGGATTTCCTGTAGGTTCTAATGAATAATATTGCTACTTACTAATAAATAACATTCATCCCTTTCACACTTTAGTTACATTATCTCATTTGTGCCTCTTTACAGCTCTTAAGGTATGTGTTGTAGGTGCCATTACCCTTGTTTTATAGCTGAGGAAAAGTGAGTCCCAAGATATTGAGAGACTCACCCATGATCATTTGACTAGTAATTTGAGAGTCAGGATCCAAAACCAAGTCTTATTGGCTTTAAGTTCATTGTTCTATCCATTATCCCACAATACCTCTTTACACGTACTACCTGGGTGACCTTGGATAAATCATTTAACATCTATGGTCTACTATTTCCTCAACTATAAAATGATGGTGTTGAGCTACACAAATTCCAAAATCCCATGTAGTTCAAAATTCATGATCCTGAGATCTCCCCCACACCCATCTGGTGTTGATATTTATGCCTTTTTGAGCTCAGGAAAAAGGCCTTGCTAACAGGGAGATGAGCAAGCATTCCATGAAAGAGTTAGTGACAGATATGAGGTTTTTCTCCAAATGGAACCAGAAAAAAAAAGATGAAGATAGGGTTGGAAACCATGCAAAATGGAAAGCTTTGGAGATAAACATGAACAAGTTATCTGAAATACTTTGTTTAATATTCATAGATGTATCTGTTCACAGAGATCTCTAAAATTGGAAGAAGGGAATCTTCCATTTTCTAAACCACAATGAAAATTTTTCATCTTGACAAAGAAAATTCATGCTCACTTATCTCTTGCATCTACTACTCTCCATTGAGTCTAGTCTATCTATGAGAAATTAGCATGTTAGAAGCCCAGACCAAACCAGGCAAGGCCAATCCCTTCCAACCTTTTTAGCCTCTCTGAATTCCCATAGAGTGGACTAAGTCAATTAATTCCAAGAATTAGAATATTGTCTCCAATTTAGCAAACAGGAAGAAATAGTTCCAAGATATGAAGGAATAGACTTTGTGTCCATGTATCCCCACAATTTTGTTGGATAATATATGACTTAAAAAAAAACATAACGAAGCAAATACATTAAAATGTTTAGAAATAGGAACTGAGTTATGGCCACAGGAAGTGTTTATCAGTGGATACATTGTTTTCTGTCAGTTACAGCGTTATTTTTCCTGAATATGAAATATACAGCCAATATTGATGGCAGTAAGAGTTGTCTCTTTTCTACAAAGTTGACTTTTCCTTTAACTTCTATTTGTTCTAGCCTCAAAGCAATAACCTAGAGAACTAAAATGGGTTTTGTTTGGGGCACATGAAATGGATTATTTGAAGAAGGAATGTTCTCCCTTTAATCCTTATCTCACCCATATCTTTGTTAAATCTCAGTTTTAAAGAGTTAAGCCATAGCCTCTACTTTAGCAAACACTGAGAATAGATAGATGGATTTAGTTTTGGGGTCTGTATGGTCTTGTTGTTTTTCATCAACCCCTTGTCATTTTGTCAACCAAGATGGTTTCTTGGTATGAGTTGAAACACAGAGACAAGAGTTCAAAATGATGGCCGTACGCACAAGGCCATATATAAGGCTCTTCTAGAAAGAGACTCAGATTCATGGTCTGTCTTCATTGTAATTCATTCAATTCAACTAATCCTTGTCCTCTGCTTTAATAATCTTCCTCTCCATGAGCATAGCACTAAAGTTACAAATAGAGAAGGAAAGCACACAATGCTGGGTAAAATTGCGCAAAGTGTATTTTCAGCATGTACATACAATACTGGACCTCTTAAATATGCTTATCTTAAAAGGGTGCACGCTACAGCATGAATTGTGTGCATAATTACTGTATCCTACTGGAATATGCAGTATGCATACCATACATACCCTATACATGAAGTAATAAAAATGTACAATAGATATACATATTTCTGTATGCATATGAATACAATGTGTACACACAATTTTAATATGTAATATGGTCCATATTGCATAAAGAAATGTATTGATCTGCTTTTTAAGTAGCTGAAGTAGATTTTGATGTATTCCTTATTAAAAAGAAATAGTATCTGTTTTTAAAGAAAGACAGTTCATTGGATAAGGCCAAAATCCTACCTATATTAAAATTGTTTTATAATCTGAGATAGCATGGCATTGATTTTAAATATCTCTTAGAAGAAAAAAAATAATAAACCTTTACTGATCTAGACAAATGTAATGATATTGTTTCGTGCTTGTATGTCTTTGCCAACCATGGTGATCACCTATGTTATCAATACTATTCACCATCTACTGCATTAATTGATCTCACATCTGATTATACAATGAGGAAGCAAAGCAAAACATTCGCAATCATTTTAGCTCTCTTCAAAATAAATGATGATTTGGGGAACCAACCTATGATCCAATGGAAAGTTGTTTTTTGTTGTTTTTTTTTTCCCCAGAAGCTTTCTCACTAAAAGAATAGAACAAATATCCGAGGTATAATTCAAAATAATTCAATAAATCTGGCTATTAAGTTAATAATATTAATGGAGGGGGGAGAAGGAGAGGGTATGATCTCCTCTCTCATTTTTGTGTTTCCATAATTATTTCTGCAATCCAATAGTAAAAAAAAAGGAAGGGAGAGAGAGAGAGAGAGAGAGAGAGAGAGAGAGAGAGAGAGAGAGAGAGAGAGAAAGTGAATCTCTGCATATAGTTCCTACAGTTTATTGTATCACATTAGTTGTGTGGCATCATTAGACTTTGAGTCAGGTGACTTGGATTTGAGGTTGGTCTCCCCGACTAATTCACAATGTGACTTGGAGAAAATCATTTAATCTCCCTGGGTATTGATTTCTCTATCTGTATGTAAAAATAAAGACAGTGTAGCTTTTAATATTCACTATGAAATGTTGTTGCAAGGGAGATGATTTGTAAACTGCAAATCTCTGTGTACAGGTGAGCTACATATATTACTGGCATAATGATGCCTCACTAATAATTTATAAGTAACTTGTAAATGATATCCAAGGTTCTTAGTATATACTAATTTCCATTGATTTGATATGTTTTTCCATTGAAATATGTCTATTTGAAATGAGGAAGAACTATGTGTCTGCAGGATGCAACTAATTGTGTTCTTTCCTGCTTCATGATGTGGTAACATGATCATTTTTACAACTGAGCATGCAAAAAATAGTCGCTGAGAAGGTATGGCTTGTGCATTTATTGACAAATATCTTTTACAATGATTAATTTTTAGAGACCCTCTCTTCCACCTAAGCAAATACATATACACAAGAGAGCAAGTCAGGAAGTCAAAAAAGACCCTTAGATCCTTAGAAAACATAATTGTGTATGCATAAGTATGTATTACCTACTCATAAATATCTATATGCACTTATAATTCACATATTACCTCAGCTCTAAAGATATTTTGTACTAAAGACACAGAAGATGTAAAATAAAGCAATATTTCATGTTCCATGCAAAAGCTTCTTATAAAGCCATTCTCAAGAAAGCTCTCTAAGGGCTAATGTTTGAAGTCTAGTAAACATCATGGTCTTAGTATTTTTGATTCCTGGGGAAGTTTATAGACTTCACAAAAACAGTTTGAAATGTGCTTATTTCTAAATTAAGCTTATCACTACACAAAGACATTGTCCTATTTAGGGATTCTTAGACGCCAGAGAAAAGTCTCTCCCACCATTATTTATATTTTATGTGGCCCATAGTTGTTTATAAGACCCCATCAATACAAAATACTTCTATCTGAAGAGGAAACAAACAATTCCTTTCATATCTTCATACCAAGGAGAAGCACCATTGCAAAATGGATAAATGCCCAGACTTATTGCCTGGAAGAATATCCATGACTTATAGACTCACCAAAACAATCTCAGAGTCTAACCATTACCTGAATAATAATTCTCCATTTCAAGGTATTCAGTAGGTGGTTTTTCAGTGATTTTCCTTGAAAACCTGTGATGCAAACCATTCCATTTTGGATCAGACTTAACTCATAGGAAGTTTTTCCTGATACAAAAAAAATTATTTTGCATCCAGCCACTAATGTTTCCTAGCAATTCATTTAAAAATTATGCCAGGCATAAAAAAATAACTGACTAGCCTTGAGTATGCAGATTTCATTACGGCTTCTTTTTAGAAAAGGAAACATTTCTTTTTTCCAATCCTTCAATACCTGTTTTACTCTAGAGGATTATTAGATATTATTAATAGTGGATCAGTATTTGCCTCTACCATCTTTCTTCAGTATGGGAGGATGTAATTCATTTGGACCAGGTGACCTGAGCTCATCAAGGGTTTGTCACCTCATCAATATAACCATGTGGTTATGTTAATGTTTCTTTATCTTGAGTATAAACCCATTCTTACACCAGCTGGTTAAGAGTATATATAAAACCAATGCAGTGAATTGGATACTTGTATGGACCACATATAACATACTTAACTCTAGCCCTTTTTTCCGAACATGCCATCCATTAATGCAAAGAGTAATTGACAGTACATGGATACATCAGCCCAACCAGTACCCATTATTAGAGTGTGGGAGAAGGATAGAAACCTCATACCCTAACTTCATACCCTACTGATATGTGGCCAGTGGAATTTTGTTTTATATAATTATTTTATCAACATGAATAGACAAGGAGAAAATGGGAGAAGAGGATGATGATTTATCAGAGCATTGTTTTTAAGTCATCTCTGGAACACTTTAAGGCTAATGATGTATGGCTATGGGGCAGAAGAGATGAGCTACCAACAGCATCTGCTTTTAAGTAGCTAGACTTTAGCCAAGTAGAATGCCATGTGGACTATAGTATAACAAACAGGATAACCAGTCAAGTTTCTCCTTCCTATCATTTAAAGAAATGTATGTTTGTGAATCAATTATTTGTGAATCAATCAAAATGTATTTGCCTTTCATAGAAACTACCACTGCTTATTGGTTCATAATGAGAAATTGGAAGACAGTCATATGAAGGCCAGAAGGAAAGAGAGTGTAGAAAATGCATTTATTGCTCATAAGCAACTTTGCAAAACGTTCATGTTTTGCAGAACACAGTGCTAGATATGTGTTGTGCTAAGTGTGTATAGAGTAGACAAGGCATTTGCCTTCAAACTTCTATATTCCAAGGAATAAAAAAATATGCATGAGGTTAAAAAAGCATTAGAATCTTTGGGAATTTTTTTATAATGAAGCAATGAAAATAAAGTAAAATGCTCAGTGAAAAAAATATCCCATCTCCCCTCATGCTAGAAAAAATGAAAAACAATCAGGAATCTTTCTCATTTCTGTCTTGCTCGCATCATTCTAGCCTATATCTTTCCTTCAAAGTTTTCTGGTGCCTTCTGAAAAAGAGACAGTAGTAATATTGTTATCAAGGTTAATCCAATTTCTTTGAAAACTAGTAGCTCCAAGAGTTCTGGGGCTATAGTTGACATTGCTAGATACTGGCATGGGAAAAATTTGGCTTATATATGAATGGAGAAACACACAATGTATGGATTTGAGAGGAAAAATATGGTCACTTCAAAGAAAAGATCTACTTTTTGTCCTATATATGAAACACTTATTCTTTAAACAGAATATAAATTTTAAACAAAATGCCGCCAGTTTTCTGATGTATTTTATGTTATAGAGAATAATTATTTTTATCCTGGAAACTATCATTATCCCTTTGTATAGGAAACTATAAAGAACTCAGCTATACGTATCAAAATAATGCATTTTGGAGAGGAAATTACATTATCAGTCAAAATAACATTCATGTGGTATCAAATTAATTCATTCACTTGTTCAAATATTAGTGACTGGCCACTCTTGTGCAATGCAAATTTATTCTCTCTCTCTCTCTCTCTCTCTCTCTCTCTCTCTCTCTCGCTCTCGCTCTCGCTCTCGCTCTCGCTCTCACTCTCGCTCTCGCTCTCATTTTAAAAACATTGGATCTGATCTAGGAGATTTTAATAGGCACTTAGAGATGGGAGTTCTTTCTGTCAGGACCTCTCTCTTTTACATAACATAAAAAGAAAATCATCCAATTCAATACCTTGGAAAGAATATTCAATTCTCAGTGCCAAAATGGGCTCATGTGTTATTTGATTCATTTATATCTACAGGCAGTACCACCCTTTAAAAATATCAAGTAAGTAGATATTGAATGAGACTTAGAAATACCAATCAGCAAATGATTTCAGTATTTTTTCCCAAATCAAATGGCTCCCAATACTTGTGATATCAAGTATTGTATCAAAGCAAGATCACTCCTTTATTATCCCTAAGTTTAAAAAAATAATAATAATTTATCTTCTGAATCATTACAGTTGGCTTAGAAGCTGAAAGTATTCCTAACAATGATAGCAAAAAAGATGGCTCCCTGGGTGGTGAGTAAACAGAGTAAAATGTCAAGTATGGGTGATAGCTAAAGATCTAATGCAGGCTAATATGTACAAGAAAAAAAACAATTTAAAACTAATAACCAGTTTATATCCAATAACAATAATAGTAGCTAGCACTCATATAGTTTTGCAGAACTATTTACACATACTATCTCATTTTATCCTCACAACAATCACTTGGATTGCTATTATTATTATCTCCATTTTACATATGAGGAAATTGAGGCAGAGAAAGGTTAAGTGAATTGTGCCAGAGTCACATAGCTAGTAAATGTCTGAGGAAGAGTTTTCTCAGCTCAAGTCTTTCTGACTCCAGATCCTACACTCTATCCACTGTGCCACCTATCTGCCTCTAAACAAAAGCTGAACATTAGCTTCATTTTTTTTCATTATGTTTCAAATGGAAATATTTTGCTAGGAACATTTTGCATGATATATGTGGCCTAGGTGAATAATCAGAGTTAGGGCATTCAAAAATATTTGTGAAATGTATTTTCAGTTGACGTATAAGCAGTGAGGGTAATTCATTAATTTGATATTTTCTCTTCCATGCCGTCAGGATAGAAGCCAGTGCTTTTTATTTTTATTATAACATTAACAAGCAGCCAAAAGGTCAAGTTGTTTCAATTGGCTACAGATCTTTTACAAGCTCCAGTAAAGGAAAGAGGCCTTGATAATGCTGCCTATTTGCATCATCGTTCATGAGGTGACTTTAATAGATTGCTCCAAGTTGGGTGGTTGAAGCTAGAGTTTTCGTCTAATTTGTCCCTCCTTGAATAAAGTATTAAAAAGATTATACAGATCAAAATTATTGCTCATTATTTTTCATCATCCAAACTGAATTTGGGCAGGGTTAAAAGATCACAGATTTAGGTCTGGAAGGTACCTTAGTGGCCATGTGGTCCAAACATATTTTACAGCTGAGGAACCTGAAGTCCAGAAATGTGAAGTGATATTACCAAGATCATGGAGGTTGTAGAGGCAGCAGTAATATTTGAACCTGAGATCTTGGACTCCAAGGTCATTTTATTTCCACTATCTCACTCTCCCTCTCAAATTAGGACTGAGAGGCTGTTCATGGCCATACAAATCACAAGTGTCTGTGTCCAGATATTAGCCTAGGCCTTCTTAGCTATAGTTCCCATACCCTGATCATAGCACCACAGAGCACAGTCCCTAATGCCACTTTGTAAACTAAATCAATTCTATGGAGAGTTGGAAAAGGAATAAAGTATTATAGCATTTAGATCTGGAATGTCATTTAATCCAATGATCTCATTTTATACATGAGGAATGCAAAATCTAAAACCCTTTTTTAGTATCCACAATCATCATTTAAGACTTTTCCTGCACCATTCTCATATACCCCTGAGACAATCAACGTGGAGCCTTCTGAGTACCTGCCATGTTGGACAGAGGGTGCCTGTGAAACACAATATAGGAAAAAATGTGTTCACATGCTGCTTTGTATCTAAGGAAGTCTTAGGTAGGCATTTGGGCATATTGTAAGTAGTAAAGAAGGAAAGTTAAGAGAAACTCAAGAGCTAAGATAAGCATCTCAGTCAAAACGTGAAGGATGTCTTCATTATTCTTGTGATTAGAAAGCACATTGGGCTATCAACTAATAATTTAATGAAAGATAAGATATCAAGGAGATATGTTTGGCATTATTTCAGTAAGCCACTTGATTTCAATCCATCCAAGACACTGGATCTAAAATGAATCAAAATTTCAAATATCTCAACTCATCAATTTGATTTAGGAGTCTTGATTTGGAATCTGGAACAAACTCTTTTTACTTGTAATTGAGGATGGTCACTAGTTCATAAAGATATACAAGTTAAGGTTTCCCCAAGTTCATTGATTGAACATATTTTAAAATTAACTTGAGGCTGGGTGTGGTGGATCACGTAGTTATTCCCAGCTACTAGGGAGGCTATGGCTGGTGAATTACTTGAGCTTGCTTAAGACTCTGGAGTTGTAGTACAGCAAAAGTCAATCAGGTATTCAAACTAAGCTTGGCACCAATATGATGAGCCCCTAGAAGGTAGAGGGTGGGGGAAGGCGATAAGATGGAACAAACCAGCCCAGTTTGGAAGCAGATCAGGTCACAGTTTCTTTGCCAGTCTACAGTAGGATTGGACCCATGGTGGCTGCTGCACTTCCATATCCACTCTTTAAAAGAAAAAGTTAACTTGACCCGCTGATACCATTCTTTAGTATGTTAAAGGCTCATGTCAATTGCATACATCTCTATAAATTTTTTTTGTTTAAACAGGAATAATAGTACATTGTGACTATGTACAAATATAACTCATTTTGTGTAAAATATACAACTTGGAATTATAATAGCTATGATTACTCTTTAAATTCTATTTATGAGTAAGAGACCTCCAACCTTCTACTTGGTTTTCCATCATTTCCATTTTTAATGTAAAAAACACATGAAAGCCTTTTATTCAATGGGGTAGGATTCAAGAGAAGAACCTATAATGACACTATCATAGCGTCTTTCATCATAAAAGAAAGTGCAATTCTGTAAGTGTAATGAAAGAATTATACAAACTAAGGCCTATAAAGCCTGAAGATATTATTTAAAGTAATATATATTTGCTCTCATTTAGCAATAAGTTTTATAATAGACTACACAAAACAACCCATATTTATACACATTTTAAATAATATAATAAATAGGACAACATATAAGCTACATGATTATAGTCAAATCATGTAATGGTTCCTAAAGAAAAATCACCATATAGTGACAAACCACTCTGGAAACCCAAAGGAAATGTGTGAATGATGAGGAGAAAGGAATCCATCACTGAATAATATTCTGTGCACAAGTTTTAGAGTGGTTGTGAAGGTTTTAGGTATCCAGGAGGCAAAAGTCACAATATTCAAGATCAAATAAGGAATAAAAAATTTGAAGGTTGCAAAAATTGGCAATAATTAAAGATGAAAATTGAAAATTATATGCAGTATGTGTATTCTTGACCAAATGGCATTCTATCCTATCAAGGAGCAATAATACAATAATGAGAGCAGCATTACAATAATTAATGTTATGTTGCGTGGTACCACTCTCTATTTTTTCCCCTGTTGGGGGTACTTGTGTCATCAGTCAAAAAGCCAAGCTGACTTAGCAGTCTTAAAGGAAGGATGAGAATATATGAAAACCTTGCAATTGGAAATGTGCCAAAATGCAATTAAGAGAACTGCCATTTCTTCTGGAAGCTTTCATTACACTCACCCACTTCTGAACAGATGCAAACCACCCTAGAGCACCCCTTTTGTCCTGCCCATCTTTTCTGCCCCAAATTCCCAAGTGTCAGACTAGCTTATTTAACAGCGAACAGGGTGAAAATGGGAAGAGCTGTACAGGAATGGTTATAGATGATGCAAAGAAGAGAATCATTTTCATCCTTCAGCACTCCACACACTTAACCCTATGTTTGAGGTGGGGGAAAAAGAGTCATATTCTCTTCCTTCTGGAACAGGGATGGAGGGGCAGGCATAGTAAGCCCGCTTAATTATTAAAAGAATTTGTGGGAAAAAGAGGATTTGGGGAAAAGCAATGGACTTTAAGTCGGAAAACCTGCATTTGATTCCAGTTCTGCCCCTGTGAGAGGCTGGATAAGTCATTTAAGTCTTTAGCCTTAGTTTACTAATTTGCAAAGTAGGGATAGTAATATACTTCCTTAAAGGGATATTAAAAAAATAAGTAAAATAATATTTGTGAAGTTACTTTATGAATCGTAAAGCACACATGCAGAGACATATCTGTCATCATTATCAACATCATCATCGTCGCACAGATCCCAAACATCTTTATCCCAGTAAATGTGACTCAAGAGTGCTTCTTTAGAAATATGAATGATCATGATTACATCACGAAGAGTAGTTGCTCTGTCAATGTAGAACACAAGTTCTCTCTGCTTTAGTTGACAGCTTCATGAGTTACTGTGTCCAAAATATATATTTATTTCTAGGTTGTATAACATTATGGTAATGAACCTCTTTGAACTTAGCCAAGTTGTTTCCCAAATCATGGGGGCATGGTCTGTTATTAGCATATATTTACTCCCAAACTTAGCAAAACTGTGATCTGCTGAAATAACCCTTAAGAATCCAATCACATCCAGGCCAAAATGAATCATCAGAGTATGACATTAGAAGATATGCTCAGAGTGCCCCTCCTTGACCATACATGTTACATACTGGGGCAAAGATAGTATGGGCCTAGTTTGCAAGACTGGCCTCACATAAAGGCTGTGGGACTGAACCTGGACAAGCATTTGGAACCAAATAAATTTCAATTTGGAATGAAGTTGAAGAGCCTCATAGCCTAACTTGCTACCTAACACAACAATTCTTTCTAATACTTCCCTGCAGACAGTCATTCTCTACTTCAACATATGCAATGAAAGGAGCTCAATCATGTCATCCATATGGCTTGCCTGTTAAATTTTTGACATGTTCCCATATTCATCCATCTTATATTGTCCCTCAGATACTCCCACTTATTGGTCCTCATTCTTCCCTCTAGACCAAACTAGGACAGTACAATCTCTCTTCTATATGACAGTCCTATAAATGTTCCATAACATAATAGAAGTTTGGGACTAGGGCTGTGAATTACTTTTTTTCAGCATGTTTTTGGGTCTCCTGATTTAGCAAGCTGTTGACTCATTTTTCATGATTTTCTTGCATCACTTTCATTTCTCTTCCCAATTTTTCCTCTACTTCTTTTACTTGATTTTCAAAATCCTTTTTGAGCTCTTCCATGGCCTAAGACCATTTCATATTTTTCTTGGAGGCTTTGGATGTAGGAGCTTTGACTTTGTTGTCTTCCTCTGGTTGTATGCTTTGATTTTCCTCATCACCAAGGTTGTAACAAAATACCTTTTCACCAAGAAAGTAACCTTCTATAGTCTTAATTTTTCCCCCATTTGCTCATTTCCCCAGACAATTGCTTGACTTTTGAGCTCTTTGTTAAGGGGAGGGTGTACTGCCCCAAGCTTCAGGTGTTTTGTGCAGCTATTTTCAGAGATATTTCTAGGGACCTATAAATTTTCAGTTCTTCCAAAGTGGTATGATCAAAGGAGAGGGGTTTACACCTTTCCTGGCCTGTGCTCTGATCTATGAGCAACCACAAGCATTCTTTTCTGCCTTGAAACTGTGATGAGGACTCCCCCTTCACAGCTGCCTCAGGCTCCAACACACCTGCACTCCTCCTCACTCCAGGACTGCCACCCAGGACTGTGACTCAGATCAGCTCCTCTGTTCCCCTGCCATCTGTAGGCCAAGAACTCCAGAAGCAGCCACGGGGGCTAGGGCTGGGGATGGGGCCAGATCACCCTCTTCTCTCACCCATTTGAGAGACCTTTCCCACTGACCTTCAAAGCTGCCTTTGGCATTTGTGGGTTGAGAAGTCTGGAAACCACTACAGCTGCTAATGATTCCATGCCCTGAGGCCCACTCCAGCTCTGTGTGCCAGCGTGGCCCATGCTGGGCTGTACTCAGCTCCAAGCCCAATACAGTAGACTCTTCCTGCCGGCTTTCCAGATTGTCTCAGGCTGGAAATATGTTTCACTCTGTCATTTTGTGGCTTCTGCTGCTCTAGAATTTGTTTAGAGTCATTTTTTACAAGTATTTTGAGGGGTTTTGGGGGAAGAGCTCAAGCAGATCCCTGCTTCTACTTCACCATCACTCCCTTGTAAATTACATTTAAACCTCTTATTTTAGCATTAAGAAAGCTGAAGCCCAGGAAGGCTAAGTCTTCTGGTAAAGGCACATAGCACACACTAATGTCCAAGATGAGACCCATCTCCAAACACCTAGTCCATCACTTCATGCCTTTCATCATAAACACCCATGATCACTTCAAGTGATTCTTGTATAATATCAATTCAAAACCCTTCCTCATCCTAGTATACACAGTTGGTGTCCTTTTTCGCCACAGCTATGCATGAAAACCCAGGAAGTCACAGGGTGCTTCTCTAGTCAGTCTAGAGAAAAGTCTTTTTTGTTGTTGTTGGGTATCATAGCAATGGAAACTAGAGAAGAAACTTAGAAGAGAGGAAGTATTTTCCCTTCTCCAAATCTGATGAAGACACAAAGCTTTAGAGCCTTTCTTAGGTCTGACCTTATAGATAAACTGGGTGAACATGCAGTTGTATATTATACTTTTATTATATCTTTACCACTATCCCCAGCCTAAACATCTTTCTCCTAGACTCCGACTAACAGAAACACATTCCTTCCTATAAATAAGCTAATCTCTTTTAAAATTCAAATATCCCAGGGACTGTTAATATATAAATAGCCCATCAATCATTCATACTTTGGTGAAAATTAATATAATCAGATGTTTTCTTCTTAACACTCAGCTGAAAGCTAGAGAGAGAGAGACAGAGAGAGAGACAGAGAGACAGAGAGAGAGAGACAGACAGACAGAGAGAGACAGAGAGAGAGAGAGAGACAGAGAGAGAGACAGACAGACAGAGAGAGACAGAGAGAGAGAGAGAGAGACAGAGAGAGAGACAGAGAGACAGAGAGAGAGACAGAGAGAGAGAGACAGAGAGAGAGACAGAGAGAGAGAGACAGAGAGAGAGACAGAGAGACAGAGAGACAGAGAGAGACAGAGAGACAGAGAGACAGAGAGAGACAGAGAGACAGAGACAGAGAGACAGAGAGAGAGACAGAGAGAGAGAGACAGAGAGACAGAGAGACAGAGACAGAGAGACACAGAGAGAGAGAGAGAGAGACAGAGAGGGAGAGAGAGGGGGGGAAGGGAGAGAGAGAGAGAGAGGAAGAGAGAGAGAGTTTAAACAGAAAAGGGGATGGAGAAAGCAGGGTAATTTATCAACCCGAGAGCAGGCCTGAATGGATTTCCATAGTTGAGAATTCCGGTTATTCTGAGAGAGAAATAGAATTAGCATAGTGGAAGGAGCATAAGACTTGGATTCAGAAAGCCTGCTTTCATTTCTTAGCTCCAAAACTTACTAGCATTAAACTACCTGATCCTCATATCTTGGGTGAGTCTTCAGACTCACTCATGAAGTCAAGATCATCCATGGGCACGGCATTGAAATGTGGCACTCACATTGCTCTCCTTTTCTTTCCTGTTGACTTACGTGTCCTAACTTTCTCTCTCACCAGAAGGTCTGGGGTTTTTTTCTGAGAGTTTAGGGAAGAAGACATGGATGCCCACAGCAATTTGGCTGTGATTCGGGGCCCTACAGTTATCCCCAGTGTTGGGAAAGGAACTTCTACTACTCACTACTGTAGCTCCTGAGCCCCTTCTTGAGGGCTTTCCATTTATACAAAATCAGTCAATAAGATGCTATTGATTTCAAACATGAAACATTTGTTAAGCACTAAAACATAAGCAGTAATAGTCTTAATATTTACTCAATGGAAAGCAAAATAATAATAACTATAGTCCATTCGTGTACCTAGGTCATGATGTCTACTAACATATATAATATTTTGGGGGGAAAGTAGGAAAATTCAGACAATAGGCAAGGAGGGACCTAAGGGTGGAAATTCATGTGGCCAAGGCAACTCACAATACTGGGTTACAGGCATTGGTGTCCTTTCAGGGACAATATGTACCACACAAAATCACTTCTCTCCTAACTACTCCTCTTTTAGTCCTAGCTACTCTCATGCTAAACAAAAGCGATCTTCACTTTCAAGCCAGTGTAGAAATGACATACTATTTTAGCTCACAACCACCCTCAATAGGATGCTGAGAAAATCTCTCTCTCTCTCTCTCTGTCTCTCTCTGTCTCTCTCTGTCTCTGTCTCTGTCTCTCTCTCTCTCTCTCTCTCTCTGTCTCCCTCCCTCCCTCTCTCTTTCTCTCCCATGTAGATATATATATATATATATATATATATATACATACATACACACACACATATATATATAATGTGTGCATATGTGTGTATATATATGTATATATCACATACACACATACTGTATTTGTTCAGTGACAAGTGATTCACAAAAATTCTCTAGAAAATGCAGACAAGTTCCACTAGATCTTCATTCAGTAGGAGTCTCCTTTGTCCCAACAGCTCTAGGCAAATCAAGACTCTTCGTACATCAAAGCAAGTGTAAAGTCTGTCTTTCCTCCTTTGTTTACTCCTCACAAAACATAGTGTCAGTAGAAAGCAATCAAAGATCCCTAAGAAGAATCTCTTATCTTAGGCTATAAGTAGTGCTAGAGAACAATAATTTCAATAAAAAATCAAAAAATTTTCAAAAAATAAGATGAAGGTAAATTCACAAATAATAAGTATAACTTTGGATGTGAATGGGATAAACACCCATAAAACAGAAACAGATTGCAGAATGGATTAAAATCAGAATCCAACAATATGCTGTTTACAAGAAATACATTTAAGAATGAGAATATCCATAGCTTTAAAATGGAGGATTAGAGTAGAATTTATTATGCTTCAGTTGGTACAAAAAAGGCAAGGGTGGCAATCGTGATCTCAGACAAATTAAGGCTAAAATACCTTTAATTAAAAGAGATAAACAGTGTAACTAGTTTTTGAGGTTCCGTTGACTATGAAGCAATATCAATACTGAACTGATATGCACCAAATACTATAGAAGCTAAATTTTTAAAAGAAAAGTTAAATGAGTTATAGATGGAGATAGATAGTATTACTATAATAGGGTGGCTTCAATCTTCCCCTCTCAGAACTAGATAAATCTAACCAAAAAATAGTTAAGAAAGAAGTCAAGGAATTTTAGATAAGGTAGATATAATGACTATCTGGAGAGAACCTTATGGGAACAACAATGAATATACCTTTTTTCTCAAAAGTTCATGGTACCCTTACAAAGGCTGACAATACATTAGGACATAAAAATTTTACGGTCAAAAATATGAAAAGTATCATTTTCAGATCACAATGCTATAAAACTATATTTAAGAAGGGACCACAGAAACATAGATCAAAAATTAATTGGAGGTTAAACAGCCTAATCTTAAAGACTGAGTAGGTTAAATAACAAGTCATAGAAATAATCAATAATTTCCTTAAAGAAAATGACAATAATGAGACAACATATCAAAATCTATGGGATACAGTAAAAACAGTGATCAGAGAAAAAATTATATCTCTTAATGCTTACATCAGTAATTTAGAGAAAGAACTGACCAATGAATTAGGTGTGCAATAGCAAAAAAAACTAAAACTCCCTAATTCAGTGCTAAATTGGAAATCCTAAAAATTAAAGGTGAGATTAATCAAACTGAGTATAAGAAAAAAAAACATTGAATCAATAAATAAAACTAAGGGCTGGTTTTATGAAAAAACAATAAAATAGAGCAACCATTGGTTAATTTGACTTAAAAAAAAGAGAGAGAAGAAAACCAAATTACTAGTATTAAAAATTAAAAAGATGAATATACCACTAACAAAGATGAAGTTAAAGCAATTGTAATGAGTTATTTTGCCACATTATATGCCAATGAATTTGACAATTTAAGGTAAATGGAAGAATGTGAATACATGAAGGAGATATTATTAGAAAATTTGAAGATTATGAAACATACTACCTATCAGACTTATGGATAGGCAAACAATTGATGAATAAACAAGAGATAGAGAATAGAGAGAGGTGTAAAATCAATAATCTCAATCACATTAACTTAAAATTTTTGTGCAAATAAAACAAATGTAGCCAAGAACAGAAGGAAAGCAGAGAATTGGAGAAAAGATTTTACAGACAGTTTCTCAGATAAAGGTCTTGCATCTAAAATAGATTAAGTAATTTGTCAAATCTATAAGAATATGGGCCATTTCCCAATTGATAAATGGTCAAAGGATGTGGACAGGCAGTTTTTTAGTGAAGAAATCCAAACAATCTATAGTCACATAAAAATGCCCTAAATTATCATTGATTAGAGAAATGATAATTTAAAAAACCCTGAGATATCATTTTACATCTATCAGACTGGCTAAAATGATTGAAGGGGAAAGTGACAAATGTTGGAAGGAATATGGGAAAATGGGAGACTAATTCATTATTGGTGGACTGTGAACTGATTCACACATTTTGGTGAGTAATTTGAAATTATGCCCATAGAGTTATTAAACTTCCTATACCCTTAACCCAGAAATGCCAGTACTAGGTCTGTTTCCCAAGATTATTAGAGAAAAAGGAAAAGAATCTGTATGTTCTGAAATATTTATAGCAGCTCTCTTCATGGCGTCAAAGAATTGGACATTGCAGGGTTGCTCTACAATCAGGAAATGGCTGAACAAGTAGTGTTACATGACTGTGATTGAATACTATTGTGCTATAAAATGATGAGCTCGATGATCTTGGAAAAACATGGGTAGACTTGCATTAAATAATGAAGAATGAAATGAGCAGATCCAAAAGAATATTGCATACAAAAACAACAATATTGTTTTAAGAACAACTTTGAGTGACTAAGCCATTTTGACAATTATAAACACCCAAATTAAATCACAAAGGACATGTAAAGGAAGATGTTTTCTGCATCCAGAAAGAACTGAAAAATAAAAGTATGTTTAGAATGGCTATACACACACACATGCATACACACATATACACACACAAACATATACACACCCCACATATATTTGTGTCTAATGGCAGCCAGCTCTAGGACAGAATGGGGAGACAGGGAAGAAAAAAAGGGAAAAAAAGTTACATGATAACTTGATTATATATTTTTTTAAAATAGCAGGTTATACAGATTTGCACTTCCATGTACTTTTTCATGTTCTTTTTTCTGTTCTAATATGGTATGGAAATGCTTGTTTTATTTCTTAAGTTTAGAATACAATTTTTAAAAATGGAATTCTGTATACAGCAGCAGGATCTAGCTATCTTCCAATCATCACAGCAGTAGAGGATCTCTATGTCTGTGTGTATCTCTGTCTCTGTCACTCTGTTTTTCCATATCTCTCTCTCTCTCTCTCTCTCTCTCTCTCTCTCTCTCTCTCTCTCTCTCTCTCTCTCTCTCTTTCTCTCTCTTTCTTTCTCTCTCTCTCTCTTTCTATGTCCTCATCATTACTCTAACAAATATCAGCCAGCCAGTCCCTCAACATATACCAGGCACTGTAATAAGTTCTGGAAACAAAGAAAAAACAATCTCTACTCTCAAGCATCTTACATTCTAATGGGATTTTCTTCAGCTGTTCAGTCATGTCTGATTCTTTGTGATCCCATGGACCACAGACTCCAGGCCCTTCTATTCTCCACCATCTCCCTAAATCTATCCAAACTCAAGTTCATTGCTTCCATGTCACTATCTATACGTCTCATCCTTTACCTCCCTTTTCTGCTTTTGCCTTCAATCTTTTCCAATAGAAGCATCTTTTCCAATGAGTCCTTTCTTCTCATTATGTGGCCAAAGTATTTTGCAGCATTTTTATTTTTATTTTTTAATGTTTCACTTCGGGGGCAGTTCTAGGCTGCTAGGAAAGCAAACCCAAGTTGGCCAAGGCAAGGCTGGTAATGGTCTCAGTGATTCAGGTCATCAAGCTCTATTCTCCCTCTAGTTACTTTAGTCCCTGAAGAATATATCTGCTGAAGTACCCAAGTAACATTTATCTCTTTTTCCCCAGGGCCATATTCCAAAGCCCCAGAGACAATGTCATTTTCTGGTTGAAGAATAAGGGCAAAAATAATTCTTTCAAAGAATCAGCAGGGCTTCTTAGTCATCTCTGACCTGAGAAAAGTAATCTTCCAGATGATACAACACACACATCCTGAGCTGAGCATATAGAGTATATACACTGGATGAGAGCTGGCTACCTAAGCAGCTGTGATATAACTAATTGAAGTGGAGTAATCATAAAAAGGAGGATATAAGCGAGATATTAAGGATTGTGAGAGTTTGAGGTAAGATCAAGGTCTCCTAGGAAAGTTTACAAAGCCTTTTGAGGTAAGATTAGGTCTGGGAACCAACTCACCAAGGGCAGTTTGCAATGCTATACCTGAACTGTGAATATGAGTAGAATACAACTGCTTTCATTTCTGCTCAAGAGCTCTTCTCTAGAATGGGAACTAACTTAGCAAACAGAGGTTGCAGCAGAATAACTTAGTAGAGTAACTTAACCTTCCTCTGCTTCAATTTCTTCATCTACAAAATGAAGAAGTTGAACTAAAAGATATCTAATATCATTTTCTTATAACTGATAACAGATTTAGATCTAAAAAGGACCTTAGAGGCCATGTGATCCAACTCTCATTTTTCAAAGGAGGAAATAGAAGTCTAGGAATACTGAGTGTCTTTCCCCAAACCACAAAGCCAGTAAATGGACAGGATTCAAATCTAAAAACCTTTGACTAAATATTCAGCAATCTTTTCCATTGGACCATGCTGTCTTTTAAGTGATTCACCCAAATTCACAGAGCCAGTTAGGGGCAGAATTGGGATTCAGTTTTCTAGACTCCTAGTCTAATTCACTTTCTACCATACCCTTGTGGTTTATAGGTCAAGAATTTCTATTATTGGCTCCAGCAATGGCTTTGATAAACCATATTTTTCTGCTAACACAAAAACTGAAGCGATGTGGCATAACTGTGGGTAGCAGGTACAGGGACCAGCCTGGCATACCACTTTAAGGAATGGAACTATTCTATATGGATAAAGCTTTCAAAGTAGCCATAATTCAGTTTGAAACAATTTTATTAAGCAAATACTATGCATATGGCATGAGAGGTAGCTTGACAGAGCAGATAGAGAGCTGATCTCAGAGGCAGAAAGATCTGGCCTGATACGTACTAGCTTCGTGACCTTGGGCAAGTCATTTAACTGAGACTACTCTCTGAGACTTTGGAGAAAAGGTGCTGATTGACATTAACAAAGGGTGTTTTCTCTACTGGGAATTCCCCAAACAAATGGAATCCCCAATCTGGTCCCTACGTCCATAATCTCTTATACAGCATAAGATTAGAAAGTTGAAGTGGTAGCCAAAAACGCACACTTAAAAAATGTCTATAGTATTATCATAGTATTGCAATTTGGGAATGAAAACTGAATTTCATGATTCAAGATTTTCTATCCAGAGAGCCACTATCCTACTTCCTACAAACCAATCTCAGCATTATGCATAGTTTCTGTAATAATGACTGCCATCCAGCCTTCCAGTTCCTCGGTGAAGCTGAAATGTGTAATAAACTTGAGATATCAAATGGCATCCATCTCAGAGTAGCCAATCAATCATTGTATGCTATTTGGGAGCATGACGCATCCAAAATCCAAACCTATCTTTTAATGGATCAATACAAAACAAACCAGATATGTCACACAGGCAAAAAGACCTTATTTTATAGTATAAGCAATAAAAAGTAAGAAAGATCCTAATCTGATCTTATCTTTATCAAGTCAAATTTCTATTTTCTTGGTCTCCATTCACCAAGGAGTCAATGTACAAACCAATGACATGATTCTATGGACAGGAAGTCAAGATGCCAATTTGCCAATTGGGCAAAGGGCAAACCAAAAAAAAATTCATCATAGAAAAAAAAATCCCAACAAAGTGTTGTCAGTTTGATTTTTAGCTAACTAATGTGGCCATAGCATAAGCTAATTCATATTTGATTTCATTCCTGTTAATTGAATAGGTCCCCTATAGAGTCAGGCTAAGCCAAGGTAAAAGGCATAGGTGGTAGATACTTGAGCAGCATGACTGGAGAGAAGAACAGCTTTTTGGGCAAGGAACAAGATATCTTTGCTGTCCAGAGTTATTGTCTTTTTCTTAAGGGGACAATATATCATCACATCTGACAAATCCTAAGCCTGGCTGAAAGGGAAAAGATGAAGAAAGACACAATGCACATCCCACCTCCAGGAGGATTGAGGGGGAAGGGGAAAGACAGATGATTCATCTTCTTCCTATACTCCTCTCTTCCCCTATCCCCCCACCCTATTCCCCAGTGATGGCACAAGATGCCAGAAATACATTGCCTTTGTTGAGCCAGGAAGGTTATGACTTTGGAGGAACTAGAAATACGGTCTGGAAAGTGGAAAGAAATGGAACTTTTAGTGAATCAAAGAAGCATGGCCTTTCACAGGCAAGAAGTATCCATTTTTTTTCCTGGATTCATTCAAGAGCTGAATTCAAGATCTTCTTTCTCTTATCTGCCTCTTTTTTTATCTTTCTCCCATTCTCCCTCTCTTCTTTCTCTCTTTATGAGCCTTGTTAACTGAAAATGATAGAATTTTTTTCATTTTTTAAATACTGAACCTAGTACCTTAGGATCCTCAGAAAAGTATAATACCCTTCTATGTTTCTGTGTGCATGTCTGGTAGCTGAGCTTTGGCTAGGATTTTGGATTACAGCAAACAATAGAAACCAACTCCTATCTATACAGTACTTCAGGGCCTGCGAAGTGCTTGCCTCAAAGATACCTAATGAGATAGCACAAGAATAACTGGAGTTGTTTTACAGGTGAGAAAACAGGTTCTTAGAGGTTAAGTATCCGAGGCAGGAAACTCAAACCCAGTGTTCTATCCACTGTTCCATGCTGCTAAAATTCTCCATGCAAAGTTGGTATCTGATTAATTGGCATATTGGCATTTTGAGCATGGGAATGGAGCTTGAAATAAGCTATAATGCCTTTCAAGTGATCAATAAAAATTCTAATCATCTGAGATTGCAAAATTTTCATTCCTGGTATTTTTAATAGAAAAATCGACTCTCTCTGTGTGTGTGTGTGTGTGTGTGTGTGTGTGTGTGTGTGTGAGAGAGAGAGAGAGAGAGAGAGAGAGAGAGAGAGAGAGAGAGAGAGAGAGAAATAGATTTAATAGGGGCTAAAATGTATATGTACGATATAAGGCAGATAGGTGATGATGCACTGGATAGAGTGCTGGACCTGGAGTCAAAAAGACCTGAGTTCAAATCCCACCTCAGACACTAGCTGTGTGACCCTAGGCTAGTCTTTGCCAATAAAAGCCCAAATGGAATCACAAAGAGTCAGAAATGACTGAAAAAACTGAACAACAAGAGATACACAATAGTCGAAGACAAAAAGACTGGAACATTACAAAACTAATTCTCCTGGAGAATCTAGGGAGCATCCTCACTCACAATTCTGGTAAAGAATGTGGGCACCCCTGGCAGAATTGCTAACAGTCTTCACAACAAAAAAAGAGGAATCTTGTTTACAAGATGGCAACATCCCCACTTCCATGCTGATAGCTAATTTTGTTCAATCATTTTGATAATGCCTGACTCTTTCTGACTCTACTTGAGATTTTTTTGGCAAAGATACTGGATAGGTTTGCCATTTCCTTCTCCAGCTCATTTTATAGATGAGGAAACTGAGACAAATAGGCTTAAGTGACTTTCTCAGGGTCATACAGCTAAGAAGTGTCTGAGGACAGATTTGAACTCATGAAGATGAGTCTTTCTGATTTCAGGCCTGGCACTCTATCCATTGTACCACCTAGTTGCCCAATAATTCATTAACCTTTCATTACAAAGAGTCAGGTCTAAGGAAACCAGGGCTCTCCCTGAAGATGAAATATCTCTTTTTCCTTAAAACTCAGCTGTGTTACACAAGATCATTCAAAGACCCAGGAATTCAATAATTCAATAACAATTTTGAAATCCTCATTTTCCATGACTGTGCAACCTCCAGCTGTGCTGTGTAACTGTGAAAGATAGAATGGGACCACAATTTCTATCCTGACCTATAGTTCCAACAATGGAATAGCTCTTTATGGAAAAGGGCTTCATATGAACAATTCAATTCAGCATAGAGTTAAATGCATCCTATATGCAAGTCAACTTGGGAAGTAAAATCACTTATCAGCATCATACACTTCAGAGATTTTGCTGTTGCAAATCCAAGGATAAAAGCATGTGCTCAGGGTAGACAGCACAGTCAATTGCTGTGATAAATGGCATTTGCCTGTTAGAGTTTGAGTTTTTTACATAAACCCCATGTAGAGGAGAGTTCTTCACCTTTTTACGTCATGGACACATATGGCAGCCTGGTGAAGCCTATTGACTCCTTCTGGAAGTAATGTATTTAAATGTATAAAATAAAATTCATAGGATTATAAAGTAAATCAATTATATCAAAACACAGTTATCCAAATATTTAAATGAATACAACTACCTCTACCACTATCGCCACCACCACCACCAACAAACACAATAGCATAGACACCTGTTATAGAGGCTGCCTGGCTCCTCAAGTTAGCCTATCACGTCTATGAGACCAGCTCTAATCTATAGGAAAGTATTCAAAGTATTCAAGATCTTCAATACAAAAGGATTCATGTGAGGTATTTACTAATGACTTAAAGGAGAAACTTACAAGGCTAGAAATATTTTTGGAAGGAAGCACCAACAGGGTCAGAATCCAGCATACCCGTAGTCCATTCCTAATCACTCTGAAGTTTCAGGGAGAGCTCTGACCCTCAGGTCCTGCACCCTAAGGTATGCTGTGGGTACCAGTAATATCAAGAGGGGTGACATGCAGGACACAGTCTCATTGTGTAAGCAGCCTAAAGCTCCTTCTCACAAGAGTTTTGTTTTTATTCTAAAGGTCGGCTAGATGAAAAAAAAAATACCATTTCTTTGTGACATCTTCTGGGTTCAGTTATGTGTTTTCTAGGGGTTTTCAGGGGAATAAGAGCAACTCATGAAATGAGAGAGGGGATTTATTTCTTTGTTGTTATTCAGTTATTTCAGTCATGTCTGACTCTTTGTGTTTGCATGACAGCAACATCCCCACTTCTCCCTCCTTGCTCTCTTGATAATTTTCTTCAATCATTTAGGTCATGTCCTACTCTTTGTGACCCTATTTGGGATTTCCTTGGCAAAGATACTGGAGAGGTTTGCCATTACCTTTTCCAGTTCATTTTGCATACAAGGAAGCTGAGGCAAACAGGATTAAGTGACTTGCCCAGAGTTACATAGCTAGTAAATGTTTCAGACTGGATTTGAACTCAGATCTTCCTGACTCCAGGTCCAGTGTTCTATCCACTGCACCACCTACTCATTCCCAATTTATCTCTAGGAGGTCTCTAATAGGCCAGAGAATAAAAGGTATGTAATGTCACAGCTGAAAATTATAGACTCAGGCATGCTGAACTGGTCCATGAGCTACTAACTTTCTGCAATCCTCTACAAGCCACCAGTAGGAAGCTTATTTTGTCTCCTAGATATATAAATAATGCTAGACATATGTAATGATTGAAAAATAAAAATTTGTCAATGGGACTGGCCAGAATTTTACCACTGGAAACTAATCTCACTTCATGAGAGTTTTCTTATAACAAAGTCAAACAACTATGTGGAGCTAACAATACAGTGAGCTCATCTGAAAGTGTATTCCACATCTGTAAGCAACACACCAACCTCTTTAAAAACATAGCAAAAATATATCTCTCTCTTCCACTCCCACCCTATTGTGGATAAATAAAAGAGAGACAAATTCTTTATATCATATATGCATAGTCAAGAAAAACAAATGGCTCTCTCTCTCTCTCTCCATATGTGTGTGTGTGTGTGTGTGTGTGTGTGTGTAATGGCAAGAAAAGTGAGACTTTTCACTTTTTTTGGAGTACTTCTCAGAACTAAGGCAACCAAGTGCCTTTGACTGAGTTTTGCCTTTGTTTGAATCAAGAGTCCTTGATTGAAGCCCTCTGACCCTGAAGAAGTGTATATATACTCTGAGGATAGCATTTTGCTTTGGGGGCTCACTCATTGGAACAGTGTTTGTGTGATTTGGCCAGACAAGACTCTGAGGAGCCATCAAGAAGCCCCCAGGCTTTGAAAACCCAGATGTTGGTGCTTTTTTTTTCTAACTATGTATGTATTGCTATAGACAGACAGTTACAAGCCCTGTCTGCTGATTTGTGTTACTTGCTCTGTTTGTATAATATCTGCTTTTAATTCCTGTTTGTATTTTCTCCGAAGTTCAGGGTGCTGACTTTCTCCCCTGAACTAAGTGAATAACATATGTATGGTTAGTTAAAGTTAGATTATAAACCCCTTACAGTTGCTTTCTTTAGAAAAGCAGATCAAAGGACTTGTGTTAGCAGCCCTCCTGTGTGCTGGTGTTATTGGCCTTATATCTCCATAACAGCTGCAAGCAGCATTGTTGTTACATTATGTAGGCATATGAATATATATGTTTTATATATATATATGTACATATATATATACCTATATATAATATACATACATAAATACATATTTAAAATTCTGAGCCTTAAATCTAACACCTCCTCTATCAGGAGGTGGATATTATATTACATCATCAAACCTTTGGAATCATCGATCTTAGTTCTTTCGAATATATTTGTCTTTACAGTGTTGTTATATAAATTGTTCTTTGGGTTCTGTTCATTTAATTATTCATTAGTTTCTATGTTTTCAAAATTGAATATTTCTATAATATTGTTGTTATAACATAAATTGTTCTTCTTATTTCTATCCTTATTAGTTCATCAAAATTTTTCCATGTCTCTCTGAAATCACCTGTTTCCTTATTTCTTACAAACAATAGTGTCCCATCACCCTCATGAGCCACAAGTTATTTAGCTCAATTGGTGGATATCTCTTTAATTTTTAGTTTTGTTTTGCTTCCGCCACCATAAAATGAGCTGCTGTAAATATTGTTGTACATATGTGGAAACTTCTCCTATTTCTTTGATCACTTTTGCATATAGGCTTAGCAGTGGTAAAGCTGGATCAAAGAGAATTCATTGTTTAGTTACTTTTTGTGTAATTCCAAATTGCTTTCCAGACTGCTTGTACCCATTCATATGTCTACCAACAGTTCATCGATTTGCCTGTTTTTCTATAGCCTTTCCCATATCTATCTATATTTTTTCTTTTCTATCATTGCCAATTGATTGTAGGATCTCAGAATTAATTTAATTTGCATTTCTCCAGTTAGTAGTGATTTGGGGGCATTTTTTGGTATGGCTATAAATAGCCTCTATTTCCTTTTATTTATTCCATTTATTTATTAGGAGTTGGTCAGTGCCAAGACATGATGTCCAGATATGTGGCATCCTACGGGAAAAACATCAAGTCAATGTCACTGAATCCTAGAATTCATAGAGGGCAGTAAAGCCCAAGCATGAGACTGGTCGGGTAGGAAAAAGCCTGGTTGTACAGCGCTTTAAATAACAAACAAATGTTACATTTGTTCCTAGAAGTAATAGGGAGGTATTGGAATGTATTAAGCATGTAGGTGACCTGGTCAGATCCATTCTTTAGGACAATCACTTTGGAAGCTTAGTGGAGGATAGATTAGAATGGGCAGAAACTTGAGTCTTGGAGACCAATTTGAAGGCTCTTGAAAAAGTCAAAGAAATAGATGAGGGCCTGTGTTCAGGTGATGGTCAGCTAGGCAGTGCAGAGGATAGAGTGTGGTCCTGGAGTCAGGAAGACCATAGCTCAAATCTGGCCTCAGAAACTTACTAACTGTGTGATCCTGGGCAAGTCACTTAAACCTGTTTGCCTCAGTTTCCTCATCTGTAAAAGGAGCTGGAGAAGGAAATGGCACTCTAGTGTCTGTGCAAAGAAAACCCCAAATGGGGTCATGAAGAGTGAGACATGACTGTAACAACTGAACAAGAACAACAACTGTATTAAGTGGAAAGAAGAAAGAAGCATATGAGTTTTTTTTTCTAATTGAGCCTTCTCTTCATACATGTTAGGCAGTGAACAAAGGATAATTACAGAGAAATAGTAATCTCAAGGAATAGAAGCACTAACTGAGTCTGAAAGGTGGGAGGGCTAGAGAGAAGGACATTTCTGGTACCATGGACTATGCCCTGTCAAGTCTGGGATTGACATAAGATTTCCATAAGAAGGTCTGGCTGGGTCAATTTTTTTTAAATGAAATCCTCTTTTGATCCTAAGTGATTATTTTCCAGAACTGGAGTTGGGTGCTTTCAAGTGAGGAAAACAATAAGGTAGAGGCATTCTGGAACCAGCTCTAACTAGCTCAGGGAAGACAATTATTCAATTTTCAGTGTGAGCATTTTTACCTCAGAAATTGGCAAGTGATAGAAATCAGGGCTTGACTTATTTTTTTTGTTGGTTGTCTAGACTTTAAAAAGTAATGGAGAAAAATTTAATAATGCAACTTAAAATTTAAAAAATGTATTCTATATACTTTCAGAGAGCTGGCTTTAAAACATTTATTAGAGCACCACTGCACTAAAATCTCTAGGAAAATCCTGCCATTATCTTAGCAATGCTAATAATAACATCTTGCATTTATATGCCACTTTAAGGTTCTTCTAACTCTGGAAGGAATATTACTATTATCCCCCAGATAAGAAAGCTGAGGCAGAGAGAGATTAGGTAACTTCTTAGAGTCACACAGTTATCAATTGTTTGAACCTGAATTTGAACTAAGGTCTTCCTGACTTTGAGTCCAGTGTTCCATCCACTGGACCAGATAGCTTCCTTCTCTAGCCTTTTCTATTCTTTTCACATAGTCACCTAGAACCGATACAATATTCAGAGTGCCACATTACTGTGGTTTCAATGTGTTTATGTGCACCAGTAAGCAGCCTGTTAACATCCTCTCTTTTTTGGCGGTTCGCTAATTCATTAGCATACCCACCACAACAGTAACACTTTCTAGCAACAATTTGGTCTTCTAATTTAGAAAATCCACTAAAATAGAACTGTTCAATCCATGAGACCAAGATCAAAATAGGATCACAAACAAATAGTCAAAAGCGGCTATAGTCTCAATGGATTCTAGTCCACACAGCAAGTTCCACTGTTTATATTCACTGCAAAACATAAAACTATCTGTATAAATATTATGCAGCTGGTTAACTACATCTCTAGAGCACATGTCCAATTAGTTCTGTTTCTATTAAACTTTTTTTATATCCCTTCACAGCTTCCAGTTTCACAACTTGTTCATATACAGCACATCACACAAACATCATAACATAAGCCAAACTAGATATCGGTGGAACAAATTAATTTTCGAAAACAGTAAAATAATACTATCAGAGGATACATCAACATAAAATAGCTAAGAGAGGTTAAAAAAACCTTTAAACTACTAAAGGAATAAAAGAAACCCATCTTTTATTCCCATAATCCCAATACATGACCAAACTTAATGCCTTTGATTTATTACATAAACCCTCTATATCCTCAGAAACTGAATTACCAGGATTGTCCACCAATATAATAGTGTATGGACCCAACAAGAGATAGACAGGAAAATGAGAGTGGGAATTACTCATAGCTCCTCTATGGTCTGTCATTGTGATCCGGATATCTAAAATTTATATTGTATTCAAATTAATAACCCATTTATAGCTCTCATCAACACTGTTAAAATCCATTTTCTGATCACTGTCATAGATAGTAAGTGATTCAGTATTGCCACAGCTGTGTAGCTATGATATTACTTTATAAACTTTTCTAAAACATATTGTCAGAAACCTATAAATGTGTCACACAAATATAACCAGTTGTAATAGAAAGTATACAACACAAATGTATCACTAGCATGCAATATTATTAATTCCGTTGAATGTTTTTCAAACCTGGCTTAATGGCTTTTGACTTTCAATCTGACCTTGAATTCTCACTATTTTCCTCATCCTCCTACCTCTTGAATTCTATATTAATACACGGTGAGTTCAATGGAGAGGCCAAGCAGCAAATGTACCATTAATAAAGGTTGCTCTTCCTTTGGTGACCTAGGTACTTGCTTCTGTTACGGGCATTTCTCCAGGAAATGTTCATGGGTCTACATCAATGGATAGTCTCCTGAGCATCTCTCTATTGTCCTATCCCTTCAACATCTAAAGCTTAACCCACCTGGGCTTCTACTTCTATCACTCATCTATGAAGGGCTGTAATAGCCAAACATTAAGGTACTTTTATTGGTCTCTTCTGCTGTTGAAGGGTCAGATATTGGAATCATTCATCTTAGGTCTGGTTCAATTGATCTTTTAAATGTTTCAATTTCTGCCTTACATCTTTTGGGGTATTCTTCTATGATCCAGCATCAACGCTTTTACATTATTAGCTTTTAAATAAGCTTCAAGGTAACTAAGGTATTTCAAGTCCCTCTTCCCCCTTAATTCTTTCCAATCTACTTTTGATTCTCCTTGAAGTTTTGGAATCTATTGCGTGCAAAGGTTTGTTGTTGTTTTGATTTTTGCAACACAGACTGAGTCCATTGTAAATTAATGAATTTCTCTCTGTTGATTAAATAGCTCACTTTTGGAGGAGGTTACACTACTGAGAACTTCTGAACTCTATCCCTTTGCATTTCAAATTATGTTTCCTATATTCCAATTATCTTGCTGATATGAATCTTTTTTTTTTCCTCCATCATTCCTATTTAACTTGTAAATTAGCTCAGTTCTCTCTATATTAGGGTAATACTCCTTTTTTATCTGTATGTACTATCCAAAAAGTCTAAGCTGCCTCAATTCCCTTTTAAGTTGTATGAGGCTTTTACCCATTGTAAAATTCTTCATAATCTTCATTTAATTTAGTGGCTGGGTCATCAGATATGAAACTGCCAGAAGAATTTGAAATACATTCACCATTCGTCCTAAGCCATTTTTCAAATTTGGTCTGTAACTTGAGTTAGCCCCACCTATTCCAGTCTTCAAATGTCTTGACACATTCTAATATCTCCTTACTTGATTCCTATTAATTGCTAAATGCTTACAACTAGATATGAACATACTAAAACAATTTAATTCAACTATATCCTTCATTTGGACTTGGACATATGATCAAGCAAATCCAATTTTCTTTTTCTTTCTTTTTTTTTTGCAGGGGGGAAGGCAGGGCAACTGGGGTTAAGTAACTTGCCCAAGGTCACACAGCTAGTAAGTGTGTCAAGTGTCTGAGGTCAAATTTGAACTCAGTTCCTATATGAAAAGTGGGGAAGAATCATCTTTTCCCAAAATGTCCTTAACTCATAAACATGTATTATAGCCTTGGTGTTAGAAAGGACTTTCAGGGAAATCTATTCCAAACCTCTCATTTTCAAAAGATTAAAATGGAAGCACTCAATTGAAGGGATAGAGAGAACAGAAAAGAGAGAAGATTTATCCAGAGCTAATTTTACGACTAAAAGATAACTGCAAAGTCTTGTCTCTTACCACTGTCCCTGGAGTGTCTTCTGTCCCAGCTACCTTCCTAGACCTGGGAAAATTTTTAAAAATATATAGTGTAATGTCAAGATCCTTTAATTTCTGGGATTCATGAACAAAAATAACTACAGCAAAAATCTCTTTGATAACAAACAATAAGATGGTTATAAATTGTTCTCTTTTTTGAGGTATTGAAATAGGACGTTGTTTCTTGCTTTGAAACCATCGCAAGTTTTTTTCTTTCTATCATAACTTTACAAATTTCAACAGCAGTCTTTTTGCAAGTATACCAAAAATTCACTTCATCCAAAACTTGCATCAGACTCCTTCACAACAATGTGCATAAATCCATATTCAAAATAAATTTGAATGATAAACAATTATCAAATCACTCTAATTTGAATGATACTAAAGGGTAATTTATGTGTTTAATCCACAAAAGCATCGTTTTTAAAAACCATGCCTAGAAAAGGAATTCAAAATAAGAAAAATGTATAATATGGGCAGAAGTTTTAAAATATGATGGCTTCAAATATTCCTTTGTTCTTTGGCTGAATAAAAAATCTTTGCATAAGTAAATTCACATATGAATATCCAAATCTACAAAAATCTATATCATCTTTTACTGTTTACAATATGCTGAAGTTCTGCACTCCCTCACTTGCTAAACATAAGGAGATAAATTCTACAAAACTTTCCAATGTGAGATTTTGAAAGATGTTTAGTGCTGAATTAAAGGAACCCTTGATTTCAATTCTAATCAGATTTGTATGGAAATTCTCTCTTGCTGAAATAAACAATACTCTCCAGAGCAAATTTAGACAGATCAACATATATTTAAGCAAACATATGCTTAAGCAGGTGCATAAGCCCAGTTACAAATGTAAATACAAACATAAATTTAACTTCAAAACATAAAATATATGCATGTGTGTATATTCATGCATATGTACACATACGCCTATTTATATATACATGCATACATTAAAGCTATACGTTTGTACTGTTTGCACACATATACCCTCAGGTATACGTGCATTTGTGTATTTAGATTTAATGTGTATGAGTATATGTGAATATGCACATGCATGTATATGTACACACATATAAATTTCAGAGGTCATCTCAGAGATGTTTTTTTATTCCTGTCACATTGATCCTTAGTTTTATTACTTCATAGACTACGTGAGTAGGCTTTCCCATATCTGAATATGTGAATGAAAGGATTTATTATATATATATGTATATATATATACATATCACAGAAAAATATAATTTTTCATAGTAATATAAATATTTGAACTTTTTCTTCAGTCAAGACCTTTGTTTCATTGCAATAAGGAGTTGCTAGTGAGGAAACTCCTTCCAGCAATGCAGACCGGCACCTGTTTTATAACATAAAGGGTAAGAGAGTTTCTAAGAGCACTAAGAGGGTGAACAATTTGCCCAGGGTCACCTGATCTGAATAGTATGAGCCCAGGTCATCTGGCCTCAATATAAGGCCAGATTGCTATTCCTCCCACTGGTTCTCAAGCTTTAAATACAACTTCGATTAAAAAGGAAAAAAAAAAGAGAGACAATATAGAGTAAGGCTTTCATGCCTTCGCTTACTAGACTCCTGCTGATGTCAAGAACTGCTTAATTTAGCTCTGGTTTTCTTTACCAGGAAGAGCTGGAAAGCAGCTTTTACCCCGAATCCCTTTCTAGGTTCTGAAATTTTCTGGGCTAAATAGTAGGATATACGTAAAGCACTTTATAAACTCTAAAATCCTATCCAAATGTTTGCTGCCGTTGAGGATAATGTTGTTGTTTCAGGGAAGCTATATCGGGTCTCTAGAAGGCCTATATCACCTGAAAACTTGCCCCTCCAGTTTTAAAACATTTTCATGATCATCTTCTTATAAGAAAATAATTCATTATCTCCT
The DNA here is from genome assembly GCA_028646595.1 of Phalanger gymnotis. NCBI lineage: Eukaryota > Metazoa > Chordata > Mammalia > Diprotodontia > Phalangeridae > Phalanger > Phalanger gymnotis. The sequence continues at coordinate 87,331,130 of CM053623.1, read as the reverse complement.
TTTTATAGGTATATAAGCCTACCTCTGACAGTGCCTTTGCTATTAGTATATATGTTACATTTAGGAGTTTCTCTCTAAGATTTCTCTCTGATATAAGCCTTTGCAACACATATTTCTTGTAAGCAAATGGAAAAAGAAAACAAAAGGACAGGGAGGGCTGTGTTGGAGTGTTTCTGTTTTCTTCTCCATTGAGGAAGATAATATTCTTACTGGTCAAGTTACTTCCTTCATCATTCTTTTAGTCTTCCTTCCCACCCCCCAACCCCTACTTTAAAAAAAATAACATTTAATTTCCATAGATTGGTATAAAGTTTGTATATTAAGTCTTGAGTTTACTCTTGTTTTTGCCAGAGCTTTCTTTGTTTAATGAGCTAAGCTCTCACTGTATGCTCCTCAACCCCAACTCAAAGCAATTTTAAAACATATTGGAACAAAATGTAATGGTCTAAAAATCTAATTTTCAAGTGGTTTCTGATCTTTTCATACATATACAGATCTTCATTATCCACCTAATTCATCTTTCCAAACTGAAGGGGATAAAAATAGGGTGTCCCAAAAGTCTTAGTGCAATTTTAATCTTTAATAGCTTAAAATTAATTTAATTTAATAGCTATTAGAGCTTAAATTTGCACTAAGACTTTTGAAATGCCTGTATACTAAGCCAGTTCTACTCTCTGTTCACCACCCCCCCCAAAAAGGAGTTTAAAAAACAGTTTGAGTATTAGTTCTCTGGAGCTGGAATTTGAGGATCTGGGTTTAGATTCGAGCTTTGCTATTTAATTATTATGTCGTATTAAGTAAGTAATTTAGCCATCTGGGCCTTAGTTTCTTCCTCTGAAGACGATTGGGCTGAAATAGATCAGGTGTTCTTAATGTTTTGCCTGATAGATTTCTTTGGCAGTCTGTTGAAATTTATTGGACCTCTTCTCAGAATAATGTTTTCTTTTAAAATCATAAAATATGGAGAATTTGCAAAGGAAATCAAATTATACTGAATAGATTTCTCAAAATACACATACAGATTTCATATGTGCATGTATGTGTGTGTGTGTGTGTGTGTGTATTTAAGTTCTTAGATCAGAGGTTATGAACTTCTGGACCAGATCACTCCTATGGTAACTTCCAGCTCTAAATTTGGTGATTCTAACTCTTTCAGCAGAGACAAGAATGAGTTTTACAACAATGAGGTGATAATGGAAATAAAGAACATGATAAAATCTATTAGACATTTGTGAGATGTATATTTAGCACTTGAGAACTTGGTTGACCCTCAATTCTTCCCTCCTTTGCTGGTTAAGTTCTTATTTCTACTGTATTGTGTTTTCAGAGACCTGCCTGGGCTGTGTTATCTCAGTTCTTGGCCTCTAGCCAACAATTTGTATTGGAAGATTTGTAGTCTCCTTTGGGTCTCTAATCCATTTTCTTTGGATATGGGCAAAACCTCCTGGGCTTTACATATATCTATACCCTTACCTATTCCTCTCTCTAGCAATGGGCACAGGCACTGGACATGAGTCTTGTTTTTCTCCTACAGATCTGAATCAATCTGTTTTGAAATATAGGCAAGAGAACCTTTTCATAAGAATATAAATATTTGAACTTTTTCTTTGGTCGAAACCTTTAGTTTCATTGCTATAAGGAGTTGCAAGTGAGGAAACTCCTCACACCAATGCAGACTGCCATCTGCTTTATAACATAAAGAATCAGAGTTTCCAGGCGCACTAAAGCGCATTTGCCTAGGGTCATCTAACCAGAATAGTATGAGCCCAGGTCTTCTGGCCTCACTGTAAGGCCAGATTGCTATTCCTCCAGCTTCTCATCTGGTTCAAATTGTGCATCCATGACACAGCCTTTTGTTGTCATAGCAGTGTGGTATGGTAGAGTCCTGAAATGGGAGTCAAAAACCAGGGTTCCAGCTCTATCTCTGTCCCAGAACAACCTGTGTGTTTCTAGTCACTTCATCGCTTTCTACCTTACATTACTGACATGCAAAATGAAAGGGTTGCTGAACATTGTTTCTAAAGTTTTTTTTTTGTTCTTGTTTTTCTTGTTTTTTTTTTCCCAACTCAGTATGTACTTCTGTGAGATATTGAGACTCCAAGTTTCTGGAAAATCTTCTATTTCACCCTCTCTAGCTAGCCTAGAGTTGCTTTTATTGTAAAGTTAATTGTTCTATCCTACTGATATCAAGACAGGGTGGCTCAGTGAATAGAGTAGTAGGTGGGCCCGGAGTCAGAAAGACTCATCTTTGGCGTTCAAATATGACCTTAGATATTAATACTTGGGTGACCCTGGGCAAGTCATTTAACCCCATTGCCTCAGTTTCCTCATATATAAAATGAGCTGGAGAAGGAAATACAAACCTCTCCAGTATCTTTGCCAAGGAAACACAAAGGGGGTCACAAAGAGTTGTCCATGACTAAAACAACTGAATGACAAATTGATATCAAACTCACCTCTGGGCAAACTCCTCACTTCCTTCCCTATGCCTGGAATGCAATCATTCCCACTTCTGCTTCTTAGAATACCTCACTGTCATCGTCTACATGAAGCTTTTCTTGATTGCCAGCTGCTAGTGTCTTCTTTACCAAAATTACCTTGAATGCATTTTGAATAATCTTTTATATATATATATACGTGCTGTCTCCATGGATAGAGTGTAAGCTCTGGAAGGGCAGGAACTATTTCGTTTCTGCCTTTGCATTCCCATATTAAACATAATTCCTTGTACTTAGCGGGTGCTTAATAAATGCTTGTCGATAAAGTCATTTTCTAGAGGGCTTGTATATTGCTATCTAAGCCCTTATAATTAACTTCATTGAACCTAATTGCTCCATTTTCTTACAGCGCAAGTTTTCTTTCCACAAGGAACTTCTTTCTTCCTCAAAACCTATGGACACTTGTGTCCTTCAGCCAGGTACCTCTTGGTATGCTTCTCTGCTCCTAGCTCATCAATGGATTTAGAAAAGAAATATCCTGAGACTAGATACCCATAGTCTCCTTTGAGTCTGAGAGGAATGCCATGATCATAGGATGAATGATTGGGGAAGGATTTCTGAGTCCATCATGCCCTACCCTATCATTTCCATAACAAGAAGAATGAGGTCCAGAGTAGTGAGGTAACTTGAGCAAGGTCATATTGGTAGTATAAGAGATAGGATTAAAACCCAGGTCGTCTGATTCCAGAGCTCTCTCAACTGTACCACACGGCCCTTCCTCTTTCCCCATGCTCCTTGAATTTAGGGTCGCTCTCTTAGGGGTTTGTTTCTCCAGGTTGTACAAAGGGCAACAAAAACCTAATTGGCACATACAGGCTATGATATGAATCATGCAGTACGTAACACCCAACAATCTCTTCCCTCCTCTCCCTTTCCCCACAATAACTAAGGCAGAATCATATCCTACAAATAATAGATCTGGACATTTGTATTTCTCTTTTTCTTTACCTCACTTTTGCTAGAACCGGCTGGATGTCAGAGGCTAAATCCAAATGATAGAGTATATTTATCACTGAGGAATCTGAGAGACCTTTCTAAACATTAAGTCATTTAGAGAAGACCCTATGAGGTAAACCACTATTTTTATCCCCTTATCCTGTTTTTTCATCTGGAAAGAGGGAAGCATGAGAAATGACAAGAGGTGTCCTAAATCCCTTAGAAAGCCAGAGCTAGGATTAGAGTGGGGGTAATTTGGGAAACTAAATTCCTTCTCTTTACAAAATGAAGAAAAACCTCATGCTGTTGTTATTTATCTGGGTGTTAATACTGATTTCAAGGGTAAGAATACCACCACGGTCCTGGGGAAGGTTGTGGGAAGTGTGTGTGTGTGTGTGTGTGTGTGTGTGTGCATTTATCCCTGAATGTCTCAGAGAACATTTGTTTTTAATTCTAGAATGGTTGCCTGCAGTTCTGCCTGTTGGCAGGTGGATAACAGCCATGACTTCAGAGACTCCTTCTAACTGTATGATTGGAGTATTTGCCCCCAAGCAGTTAGTTCATTTAAATACCCAATAATAATGATCATTAATGTCATTAACGTTGATCCCAAATCTCATGGCATGATAACCAGGGGCCTCACTCTTGGTTACTAAAGGAAATATCACTGGGCCTATAGTTGCTGTGGCCAGTTATAGCTACTCAACATTAAATAAACAAATCAACCAACAAACAGAAATAAAATAAAAATCTCTTGATTCTTCTGTCCACTTCTCTTCATCATGATTTTCCAAGCTCATTGTCTAATATGAAAAATGAATAAGGAAACAACTTTTGGGATAATGAGATCAATTTGAAAATGACTTGGGAATGGAAAGGGAGGGATGGTGATTCATGAGGCCTTACTCAGTTTCAGCCCTTGCTATATCCTGTTGGTAAGGAATTTAACTTAACATTGCCTAGAGGCAGCTAGGTGACACAGTGCATAGGGTGCTGGACCTGGAGGCAGGAAGAACTGAGTTCGAAAAGGGCTCAGAGACTTACTAGCTGTGTGATCCTGGTCACCTTTGTCTGCCTCAGTTCTCTCATCTGTTAAATGGGGAGAATAATAGTGCCTACTTGTCAAAGTTGTCATGAAGATGAAACAAGTTATTTGTAAAGCACTTTGTAAACCTTTAAACACTATAAATTCTAGCTGTTAGTATTTTTGTTTTTAAGCAATATCAATAGTCACTGAGTTTAAAGGTGAATAGGAAACAAGTCAACTCCAGCATCTAAAGCTCTATAACTTTAATTTAACAGAGCTTTCTCCTATAAAAATCCAGCTTTTGCTATTATATAAATCTCTCAGAATGGTGTCACTAATTCCCCCTTCTCTACATCCCAATGCCAACCGCTAGTGCAACATTTTAATAAGAACAACAATCCAAGAACTTGTACAAACAGAAAAAGAAATCTTTTTCCCCTCTTTAAGGATCCATTTCCATTTTTATTTATATTCTATTCAGCTATTTCATATATGATGGGTAGTGTGCCCATGGAGAAGAAGGAAATGGCAAACCATTACAGTATCCTTGCCAAGAAAACCCCATGGAGAGTATGGTCTATAGGATCACGAAGAGTCAGACATGACTGAACAACTAAAGTGTCATAGTGGAGAGCTAGCCTTCAATCCAGGAAGAAGAGTTTAAGGCCCATATCTGACACATGCTGGCTCTGTGATGCTGGGCAAGACATTTCGGTGCTCTAAACAATGAACACTATAAATTGCAGAGCACATGCTGAGCTATGTTGATAAGAAGAATTTCTTCACCTGAGAATTCCCTGCATCAATAAAAGCACAAGTCCAATTGTTATCCCTATTCTACTTTATACATACATTTCCAAATACAAAGAAAAAAATCTAAAGTTCAGGCATTTTATTTTGTGTAAAGGAAAAGACTAAAAATGGACAAAGTACTCATCTTGGAATCAGGAATATGCGGGTTTAAATCTCACTGTGATGCAATAGTCCTATGGTTCTAAGTAAATCCCTTAATATCCATGTTGCTAGGTCATACTCTTAGGATTTTTCAACTAAGTAATTGATAGGATCTACATTGGTAAAGTAAATATCCACAATGGAAGCTCCCCATGTCCCAACCCCATGAAATCATAGAGCCTTCATGAATTTGCCATAGATATGCATAATATTTGTCTGACCACATAACATAGGCTAGGTATTTCTATGGTTTTCTTGGTCTTCAATAAATATTTTTTTTAAAAGGCAACAACATTGAAATTCAAAAATTAAGTCAAATGTTTGCTACTCTCCATTCCCGGTCTCCACTTTTAATCACCCTGAGGTGCAAAGTGTTTTGCTTTGTTTTGATTTTTCTCATTTAAAAACCAAACTTTTCAGTATGACCAACCTACTTATGTATATACTTTACACAGGGACAGTGAATATAATTTTAAAAGACTGGTGAACTGCATTCCCTGAATGTGTTGGACGCTTGACTTAATTTGAAATATCACCTAGTCTTCAGCACTCACATTTCCAAGCCAGATAAACACCCTTAAATACAATGATCAATGTGCATGTTTTTATAGAATTACTTTTACAAATGATATTATGCCAGTTGCATCACACACTAGATCACTGCGCACCGTCTCAGTGAGATCTATAATCATTGAAAATATTTTGTTTTAACTATCTACACAAGAAAAACCAAAGTGGATGAAGAATACAATCCAAACCACATGTGATTGTATAAATTTGTCATTGATGGACACAGTTAGAAGGAATAATCAATTAAATAAGAATTTAGATGGAAAGCACAGGTAAATTCTTTCCCTACTCTCCCTTGTCATCTAGTGTCTTCATCAATGGCTTTATGTTGTGCCTTCCCTCAAATAAGGATATATTCTTATGTGACCCTTGCCCTGGGTATGGGCACAAAAGTTCTTATTCTAAAAAAAAGTTCTTATTTGTATCTCTTTACTCAAATAGTGTCAAATGATTTAGAAGACTCCAAATCAATGTTAGGTGTATCCCCAGCCAAGGGTTTGAGAGAGGACATGGATAAAGAAAAACAGGTTGAGGAGTAGCTAAGTTGCAATCTACTGTTGGAGGTAGTACCTACATTGCTGAGAACATAGATCCATTAAAATGTTGAAGTTGTCTGCCATCCAACCCTGGATGCAGAGTGAAGACAGCCTTTCAAGGGCACACAATCAATCAGTTAGAGAGCTTGAATCCCATCAGCCAGGTATTAGATTAAGGCTACTGCAGGCAAAATAAATACTTTCACAATTGTGCCATAATAAACAAGATTCAAAGAACCATTTTTCTGTTCCCAAATCAGGTGATTTGAAAGCATTTTTTCTTACTAAGTCATTTTATCAAATAAAATACAGAGCTATATGCTCAGCTTCTTGACACTCTGAGGCCGGCAGAATTCAGCTGGCAATGCAGAAGCACTAATAGTAACTCATTCTGTCAGTAACCCTCCTCTCTCACCCTGAATTAGTATGCGTCTTAGCTAATATGCTATGAAAGTCACTTTCCAATAACATTACAAGCCATGAATACTAAACTGAAATGATATGAGTCATACAAAGACTGGCTGCTAATCTGATTGGAAGGGGCTAATATGACAGAGCCCTCGGGCAGAGTAAGTGACAAACCATGAGTCCCACGTATTCCCCCTTCATGCCATCCACTGCCCCCTTCTCTTTTTATTCCACTCACACAGGACACAACAAAATGCATTTAGAAAAGCAATACCATACCCAATCCTGATGTTCCTGCTACTTCTAATATTCATTTGCAATGCATGTATAATTAGTCTGTTGGCACAAAAAGTCAACTTTTGCTTTATTTTTATGCCTGATAAATGGTTCCAACTCTGTTTTAGTTCATTTAGGGGGGAAGGGCAGGGAATTGTGTTTTCTTTTTTAAGTTATCTCACTGGAGTTCCATTTCCCAAAGATCAGGGCAATAAGATCCATTGCTTAGATTAGAGTGCTAATGAGGTAAATATCATAGGTTTAGTTCCTTCCTAAAAACAAATTCCCATTCTGAGGCCAGAGGCAGTCTTCCTCTACTTTGCAAGCAATGGGACATTGATCAGAAGGCAAGCAGGAAAAGGAAGGATTGATCGTTGGTCGTGGTGTTACTGTTGTCGTTGAGTGTTTCCATTTGTGTCTAACTCTTCGTGACCCCATTTGGGATTTTCTTGGCAAAGATACTGGAATGGTTTGCCATTTCCTTTTGGAAAACAGAGTTAAATGATTTCCCCAGGGTCACACAGCTAGTAAGTGTCTGGGTTCAGATTTGAACTCGGGTCTTCCTGACTCCAGGCTTGGTACTCTAACCACTGCATCACCTAGCTGCCCCAAATGGAAGATAGTTCAGTGTAAATCCAGGCCTACCTTAGGAGTGAATGCATTACTGGGAATCTCCACTTGAAAGGGTAAAGGGAGAGACCACTAAAAAAAACTATCATTTCTTAATCAAGCATCATGGTTCAAATCACCTGTCTTTTCTTCCTGTAGCTGTAGCTATGCCCCTGAGAACATTTCTCTGGATAGGGCCATTACTGACCTCTGATCTTGGAAGTTCTGAGACATTTCAAAATCAGTGAGTGAAGAGGGACATTAAAGGTGTTGAAAGATTCAGGATTTGGATGAAGAATTAATTTAACCTTCAAAAAGCTCCCAGAAGGCATCTTGGCTTCAGTAAAGAGACTCATTTCCTGCTACCCCTCTAGCTCAATCTTCAGAACCAATGGCACAGCTTGGGATTTGCAGTAGAGAAGGGCGTTGTGTGACTATAGGAATAATTATGGTAGTAGGCCTGAGGGAGACAAAGTAGAGGATGGGAGAGGACAGACCTAAAGCCAGAAGGAGAAAGAGAAACTTTAAATTAGGATATGGGTTGGTCCTTTCAGTGGTTATTATCCCAGCTGAAAGACACTATTTGGATGCAACTGCCTTAATTTCTGGAATTGCTGAGAGCTATGCAAGTTACTCATTGCTTGTCTCTTGTTTCACTTGCCCACACCCCCAGAAACCAACACTTTTCAGTGACAGTGTTTATTCTGAATAATTCATCCTCTGGTTCTTGATTTCTGTGGACCCCAAGTTGTTGGCTGGCTGCCTTAGCAAAAAGCAGCCCTCCTTAGTCAAATGACTTCACTAGAAACTAGGAGGATTTTGATTTTTTTTTAAATGGCAGCATCATCTGGAGCTATTCCTGTAACCATAGCTGCCAAGAGTGAATGGCACTAAATATGTATGACAGAATATGATACCTCAAACCTGGGAGTTAAAGCCTATAGCTCCAACAGAATGCCAGATTCTCAGAGGTGGAACACACCACAGAAACCACTAGTACAATCTCACCAAAAACAGAAATCCCCTCTACTACATCCCTGGGGAGTGTGTACTCAGCTTCCATTGAAAAACTGAGGCAGCTCATTTCCCTTTATATCAGCTTTAATTGTTAGAAAGATTTTCCCTCTATTGAGCTGAAATGAGACTTCTATTTCTACTCATCACTCCTAGTTCCAACTAGGTCCAAGAAAAATAATTCAATTCCTCTTTCATGTCATAGCCCTTTGAATATTTGAAGACAGAAATCATGTTTCTCCCTTTATCTGGGATAAATACCCCAATTTCCTTCAAATGAGACTTCTGGACAATGAATTGTCAAGAGCTAGAAGATACCTCCAAGACCACCTAGTCCAACGACATTTTATAAAGACCCTGAGGCCCAGAGAGGTTATATAAGTTGCCCAATGTCATGTAACAAGCAACTGTCAGAGTTAAGATCCAAATCCAGGCCCTGAGACTCCAGAGCCAATGCTTATGCTAAGGTATCACATTGTTCCACCATCCTGGTCCTCCTCCTCTGAATTGCATTCCAGTTTGCTAATGTCCCCCCTAAAATGCAGCTTCCAGATTTTGGTCAAGACCTGTTATTTCCTTGGTGCAGAGAATTTTCAGTGAGGAAATCCATTCTACCAATGACTACCAGTAATCATTTACCATTGCAAAGAGCTTCTTGAGGCATTGGGGGTTAAATGATTTACCCAGGATCACATAATCAGTATATTTCTGAGGCAAGATTCAGTCTTCCTGACCCCATGGCAAACCCTCCATCTATTATGCCATATGGCCTCTTGTGGGACCTAGAATTGAAAAATATATGCTACAATGGCTTCAAATAAGGGGTATAATGAGCCTGTGACTTTCCTTGAAAAGAGGATTCACATTCCTTATAGTAACATGAGTGGGAAAATCTCTCTAAATTTTCAATCAAAATCTGTTTCTCTCATAAGTTCAGTGCTCTAGATTGCCATGCTCCTGACTCTGTCCTCTACGGACTAAGAAGAAAAAACAGGAGAGCCAGAAGGAATAGCCTCATCAGTGATGAAAGACAGCTACAAAAGACTTGCAGGTCGTTCAATGATCTGTGTGAAATGATACAGGTCCCCACTGACTTCCTCCTTGAAAGGTTTGTGCTGGAAAGCAATTTTGTGGTGCAGAAGAGGAGACATACATTACCAGTGCTTTCTATCCAGGTAGTTGCAGCCAAACATTGTGATTGACCTGAAGGTCTGATGCTGATCAATAACCTAAGTAATAGGCAATAATCGGAATTTAGATGAAGCCAAGAGAGTTACAATCTCCAGTCAGGGGAACTTCAGGAGACATAATAACAGAGAAAACAAATAGAAAGAAAGAGAAAATCTTCCACAAATGTCAATAGGATCATAGTCCTTTAAAACAAAATCAATTTTCCTGAGAGGTTATTTAATGGGAAAGATAGATACCATAGAGAACAGATGGAACACTAAATGGAACACGAGAAGAGAAGATCAAGAGCATGGGACCAGTAAACTAATTGGATAAAAATGTTAGTTATCTATAATACCACCCAGCTGAGGAGGCTAAGGGAGTCACCAAAGGTCAATCCAAGTCGAATGAAAGAAAGTTTGAAAAAGAAATCCAGCTCATCTTTGTCTGTCTTTTTAAACAGTGAAATCTCCTCTGATTTAGAATTCACTCAGCTGCATATCTGAATCATTTCCCAGAGTAGGTAATGCTTCACACAGCGGGCATGAGGACACATGAAGGTGAACAACAAACAAGGAAGCAACAGGATAGGAAGGTGTTCATTCCATCCAACCCGGAGGAAAAGATAGCCAGGTCCCATATCAAATCCGAGCATTGACGCTCTCACGCTATCTCTGAAAGGGAAAGCAGAAGCAGCTCCAGAACAGTTTCCTATAATCCCCTCCATCAGACTATTACAAAGTGGGGACTGTGAAGTGACAGTCAGGAACTGTTTTCATCCCCTTTACCTTCAGTGATTCATCATCTCACACTGGGAAGACAATTGGTATCACAAAGAATTAACATAAACCCTCTTTCTGCTGGAGAAAGGAATCCTTCCTTACCATAAATTCTAATCTCATTGGAATATCACTGAAAAGAAGAAATAATTTCCACTTCTTCCACTTTTTATTTACTCTCATTAAGCAAACTTGGCAAATGGTTAAATGAAAATTCACGTTCTTTCAATTCAATTCAATTCAGTTCCACAAATATTTATCAAGGGCTTCCAATGCTTATGAAGCTACTTGCAGACACAAATAAAACAGTCTCTGACCCCGAGCTGAGTATAATGTGTTTAGAACCAATTTAGGGGTTCATGCCTTCCAGATAGTCTCCCTGATCCCCAAATTGGAAGCTATTTCTCCCTACTTGAATCTTCTAAGTTTTGGGTTCTCTTACGTAACTAATCCTATTCTAACTCATAATAGCTACCATTCATCAGTAGTTTAGGCTTGGCTTATACTTTTCACATGAACTAGTATAACAAACTTTGTTGGGCTCCCTACCTCCATTCTTTTCCTTCTCCAATAAATCTTTCATACAGTCACCTAAATAATCTGCCTTCGGCATGTGTGTGATCATGACACTCTCCTCAGTAACCTTCAATGACTCCCTATCATATGATAAAATAGAAATTTCTTAGCCTGGCATGTAAAGCTCTCCAAAACCGAGCTCAATGCTACCTTTCCAGGATTATTTCAGATTATTTCCCTTTAATCACACTCTATTTTAGCAAAACTTCACTATTATTTGTTTCTAAAATTGAACATTCTATTTCCTATCTTGATACCTTTGCTCCAGCTATGCGTGGAAGGTCCTCTCTCCCTATCTCCACCTTTTAGAATTCTTCTCTTGCTTTAAGAATCAACTCAGGTGCTGCCTTCTCCCTGAAGCCGTTACTGATTAACACTATCAAGGCTCCAGGTGAAGTCCATCCTCAGATTCTTCTAGAGTCGTTCGTCTTTACATCTGCTTTGTTCACATCCTACCTTGTACTGTGTCTTATGCTTATCTGTCATACCCCCTTTCTCTCTGTTCCTTCAATAGAAGTTAAGCTTCTTGAGGCGGAGGCTGTCAGTATTTTTTTAAAATTTTCTATCACTCAGACCTAGTGTATCAGAAGTGCTCTGCACATAGTAATATTTAGTGCACATGTTTAATACACCTTTAGTAGAAAAAAGTGAATTGAAATTAATCTGTAAAAGGATTCATTTGGATCTATAAGTTCTTTTCTAGAACATTAGCCCTATGATATCTTTAATGCATACTCTGCAGTGCTCTGGAGCAGATGTTATGGAGTATTCAAAGAAACAGATGATCTGATTCCTGCCTTAAAGGAACTAAGATTCTCACTGGGGAGACTAAACATTTGCAAAGCAACATGTCAGCAAGGTGCAAATTAACAAAGTACAAACTGAGAGCATAAATGCTGAAAGGATTTAAAGGAGAGATCTGGGTCATCTGGGATAACTCAGAGGAAGTATCTTAGAGGAAGTATAAAAAAGCATGGTGCTTGTGGATGGCTTTCATAACCAGCCCTTTAAAAGCATTTAAAATATGCAGCCCTCAGAGAGCTTTATGTACAAATGAGTGGTCCCTTTTCTATTTGAGTCTGATACCTTTAGTGTAATCGGTAGAGTGCTGGGCTTGCAGTCAAGAAGATGAGTTAGAATTCTGACTCAAGCACTTACTGACTGTGGACCCCTGGGCAAATTACTTAACCTCTCTTGGTCTCAGTTTCCTCATCTGTAAAATAAGGGGGTTGAATCTAATGACCACTAAAGGTCATGAGCTCAAAATATATGATCTTGTGACTTAGATTGGGACCCACATTTTAAAAAGCAATGTCTATATTTTATTGTATTTTAATTTTATTAAATATTTCACAATTATAGTTTAGGGTTTTAGGCAGCAAGCTAGAAGTTTGACACTTCTGCACTATACCATACATCTTGGTAAGTATGTCCTTTCTGATAACTCTTTTCAATACTGGGAGATGGGAGGAGAACTACAAACAACTTGATTCTAGAAGTCTGCTGCCCATTGGTAATCCAGCATGACAAAAGATAGTATTTGGGGACAGAATACAGGAAAAGAGGAGAGTCTGTTTTATAATCACTTAGACTGAAACAATGAGCCAAGTGATTATATTCAATTAGAGCCTAGGTAACCTTATCAGTCGAAGATGCTGGGAAAGTAACTGTCTCATTGGATGGTTGCTTAAACTATCTGATCTCTAAGATCAAATTTAAGATTCATGAGCCATTTCTAAATTTTCTATAGAGATTTTCAACCTAAGTTCTATTGCAGATAGAACCAAAGATACTGAAAGAAATCCAAAGCCCTTTCTTTGTGATCAAGTCAATCCCCCCCACACACATACACACATACACAGGATGAATCTAGGCCCTGTGAAGTCACGGGCTGGAACCCTTTGTGGGAAGGGGCTCCCTGGACCACAGGTGACATCTTGACATCGATAAGTCACTTGATCGTAGATACAGAATGATCAATATCACTTCATAAGGGTCCATTTAAATGTTTCCAATTTCACTAGGGGCCTTTGGCTGCAATTTTCTGGCATCTTTTCATGGCTATCTTTCTAGGTCCCTCATTCACAATAAAATGTGCAAAATATACACCCCTTGTTGTACAGTATGCAGACCTTTTAATAACCATAAAAGTCTGTCTGTCTGTCTGTCTGTCTGTCTCTCTCTCTCTCTCTCTCTCTCTCTCTCTCAACTAAAAAGATTTTTTATTTGTTTTGGAAGAGCTTACTTTTTTTAGGAAAATCATAGTTTCCTGAGTTCAAGAACTAAAAAGTCATCTGATCCAAACTCTTCATTTTACAGAAAAATAAACCGAAGCTAAAGGAGGTTAAGTGACTTGCTTAAGGTGACACAGGTAGCAAAGGGTAGAATTGGGATTTAACCCCAGGCCCTCAGACTCGAAATCTAGCACTGTTGCATTTATTTATGCAATGACACTGTCGAAGGGTCATCCTGCATGAAAATTCTCTCAGCGATGGCAGCAGTGGATACAGATGCAGGTGTGAGAGAGTTCCATGTGCAGCAACCTTAGAGATAAAATTTGTTTACCCACATGTTTTGTTTGTAATGACACAAATATTTCAAAAACATTCTTCTTGATCAAAATATACTTGTAGGTGGCATACTGTGTTTTCTAAAGGGCTTCTATACATCCACACCTCTTTAGAACACATCGTTTACCTGCAGGCTGTTGCCTCTGTTTACTAGGTAAAAATGTATTTAAATGTCATACAACAGACTCTGGAAACATAATGAAGCACACCTGCAGAAAGATTCAGTGGTAGATTCAGTAGAGAAATTAATCTTTTTTTTTCCCCCAGAGTCCTTATCAGGAAGTCCCTCTAATGTGATAGTATTTAATATGCCTTAGGAGAACATCAGACTCTCTCTCAATTGCGCTTCTTTTCTGTGAATTCCTTTCAAATGCAAGATATCATTAGCTTCACCAACTATTGCCCTGGATTCTTTAAAAACAGGGTTGATCATTATCTGTCTGGGACAAGGTGTCTGTAGTGCCGTCTAAACTGGAGTAGGAGGAGGAAGGTATGTTAAGAAGGGAAGATGGAATAAATGAGTTTTCACGTTCCCTTTCAGGTCAGGAATCTATGATTCTAAAGGTATATAAACTCTATTATCTGGCATTCTAGTCATTGGAATTCTCTGTGAAAACCTCCAAATTCTACAATAAAAATTGGCATTGATAATGATATTCAGGTGGCACTTCAAAAAGGCAATGCACCTTCTTTATCATTTAGTAAAGATTTAAATATATGTATTAATGGTTCAGTGTTGAGGACTCTATCATTGATCAGCAAGTATTTATTAAGTACTTACTATGTGCCACACTGCTAAGTAGTGGAGAGATTTCTAAAAAGGCAAAAATACAGTCCCTGCCCTCAGAGGGCTTATGTTCTCATGGGCTAGACAACATGCAAACAATTGTGGACATATGAGATATTTGCCATGTAAATGAAAATAATCTCAGAGGGAAAGCACTAGCAGTGAGAAGGGGTTGGTATGGGACCAAGAAAGGCCTCCTTCTGAGGCTTGAAGAAAACCAGGTAAGCGAGGATATGGAGTTAAGGAAGGGGAGAACTCCAGATATAGGGGACAGTTAATAAAACTGGTTTGTGGTGGAGGGTTGTATGAAAATCTCCACACATCTCTCTGGAGGCAGCTAGGTGGCACAGTGGATAGAGAACTCTAGAACTGGAGTTAGGAAGACCTAAGTTCAAATCTGACCTCAAACACTTATTAGCTGTTTGACCCTGGCCAAATCAAATAAATTCTGTTTCTCTCAGTTTCCACAACTACAAAATAGGGATAATTATAGTATCTACCTTAGAAGGATTAAATGAAATAATATTTGTCCCATTTGTCCCATTTTTTGTTGTTGTGGTTCAGTCATTTCAGTGGTGTCCAACTCTTCATGAACACATCTCTGAGGATTTTAGCAAAGATATTGGAGTTGTTTTCCATTTCTTTCTCCATCTTATTTTACAGAGGAGGAAACTGAGGCAAACAGGATTAAATGAATTGCCCAGGGTCACACAGCAAGTAAGTCTCTGAGGCCATATTTGAACTCAGGAAGATTCTGACTTCAGGACCTTGATGAGTTTTCTTGACCCTTGGCCCCGCACGCTACTCACCATGCCACCTAGCTGCCCCCAGCTAAATAAACACATGCTTATTTTTCTGATTACCTAGGGGAGATATAAATGAATGCTTACACTCTTCCCCTCTCTCCTCGAACAATGAAAATAGTAATAATACACATGACGAGCCAGCCAAGCAATGTAGTGACCTTGAAGCCAGCAAGGCCTGAGTTCAGGTTTCAACTTTGGCTATGTGGTGCTGTGCAAATCACTAACTTCTCAAAATTCTACAACTCCTTAAGTCTGTTGAGTCACAGAGAAGGTGCTGACCTGCATAACTCCTTAGGAGACTGAAATTGCAAGTCCATTTCATATGCCTAACATGAAGGTCAAAGAACTGGTTAGTATATATCTAGTGAGGGAGCCTTTTGAAGGTTTACATGGAGGAGAGAGATGATAATATGAGCAGCATAATCTGGAAGTGCCATTTGTGAACTTGTCTAGGGTGGAGAGTGCCAAGGACTCTTTATGGCACTTTCCACGGAGTACTCTGATGGCTGCCCTTTGATGGACACAACTCAGAGGCAGATTAAGCAGAAGGTCCACTAGCAAATAGCAAAAATGTGAATATTTTCAATTAAATCACTTTCCACATTTAATTAAAAAGAGCATACAGAGGCATAGGGAAGTATGTGCCATAGGTTGTCAATAATGAGAAGAAGCTTCTTCCCTCCTGGACCCTCAGGCCTGGCTGTCATATAGGAGAGAAGGACTTGGAATTTTTCTAAATAGGAATGTGGCTAGTAGGCAGTAGAATCGAAGAGGGCCAAGTTGATGGCTGCTAAACCAGTTCCAGGGCAGGAGTTGTCAAATTTGGAGGTATGGGTGTCACTTATGTGTGCTTTTGTCCCCTTTGTCTCTGCTTCTCTTGCCTCACACCATTGGGTATCTCATTAAGCCACTCAGACTTTTTTTTAGGTGAATTTAAATATTCCAAATAAAGGGCCTTTGTTTGTGTACCATTGGCTGGTCTAATTCTTCTCCAAGATCCCTTCTAAATATTAGGGAAGTTACAATGAATTAGGAAATCTGCTTAGGACCAGAACATATCTCAGAGGATGATAAAAGCATAGGTAGAGGCAATTAGTTACCATCCATAGATAGAAGTAATTAGGTAGGCTTTTTCGGGAGCAATTGGGATGGGGGAGAGGAGTGGCACAGGACAAGGGCAGAAGAGGAAGAGAACAAATACATCCCAATGTAGCCCAGTCTAAGGATAACCTATGTTCCCTCATTTTCCTACAGCCCCAATCCCAAGACACTTTTTCCTTCATAGAATTTTATGACTTACTAAGCTCTCTCTCATTACCCAGTCTTAATGGAGAGTTGAATTGAAGGGAGAAAGAGGTAATAATGAACAATTAATGATGAAATTGAATTAAATGGATATTTAACAACTAATGACCAGTATAGAAATTGCGTGTTTCTGCATACCTTACTTCAATGCTCTTTGACTTATAAGGAGAGCATAGGAGGCCAAGTATACACATCTCCACAAGGCTCTGGGACTGATCTCTCTTCAGTAGACAAGAAGGGTACAAAATAGGGTGCTATCAAGTCATCTGAAAAGCTTTTAATAGAGTTCTTGTGATTTCCTTCTTAGCTCAGAGTATACTGCGAAATTCATTATAAATGGAGATTTATTCAGATTCAAATGCAGAGGAATTTGATGGGTTTTGGCTGGTACTCCTGGGTCCCTTTGGGTAAGCAATAAGGGCCTTGAGAAGTTCTTATCTACATAAGCAAAGTGTTTGTCATTGATTCAGAAACGGGACAATTGTATCCTTAGTAGACCTAGATAAATCTTATCATAAAACAATCTGCATGCAGGAAGAAACATCAAGAGCCTGATTTTATGAACTTCTGAGAGATATAATTTCAAGGAAATAGTGTTGCTTTCTATTTGTCCTGGATCAGATTCAGTACTCTTTGGAAGGGTACTCAGAAGCAGGGTAGAGAATTTTGAACTGAGCTATAGGCACCATTGCACGGCAGGTGACAGTGGCTGTGAAATTGTCCACCAGAAGAAATGTGAGGAGTGGTAATAGTGGTGCATGTGATGAGAAAGAGTAATACTGGAAGAGATCATGGAAGAGACCAAGGGATGATGGGACTTGAGCTGAGTCTTGAAGGAGGTAGAAGTGAGGAGAGACAATATTTTGATATTACACTGGGGACAAATAGTGAAAAGGCAATAGAAAAGGAGTGTGGTATAAAGGACAAGAAAATATATTCTCTTATTCTCTACTCCAAATTTTCTTTCTCCTCTTATTTTTTGTTACATTTTAAGTTCCAAACTGTCACTTTCCCTCTCTTCTCACCCCACACTACAGAAGGCCACCATTTTACAGACATGTACGTATACATACATACATACATACATACACACACACACACACACATATATATATACATATATATATGTGTGTGTGTGTGTATATATATATATATATATATATATATATATATATAAAACCATACTATGCATACTTCTTTTGACCAGTTCTTTCTCTGGAGACTGATAGCATCTTCCTTCATAGGTCATTTGTACTTGATTTGAGTATTTGTAATACTCAGAATAACTTAATTCTTCACAATTATTCTTTGAACAATATTGCTTCTACTGTATACAACCAAGACAAGGTCAAAACAGGTATATGGGAGGGCGGAGCCAAGATGGCGGCTGGGAAACAGTGACTGGCGTGAGCTCCCCACCAAGTCCCTCCAAAAACCTATAAAACAATGGCTCTGAACCAATTCTAGAGCTGCAGAACCCACAAAGTGGCAGAGGGAAGCAGGGCCCCAGCCCA
>CM053623.1:87288098-87312295 GCA_028646595.1 Phalanger gymnotis | reverse complement strand
GGGCAGACTGGGGAACAGGGCAACCAGAATGTACGCCATCTTGGAGTGGGGGGGTTAGGAAATGGGGAGAAAATTTGTAATTCAAACACCTGTGAAAATCAATGCTGAAAACCAAACATGTCGAAAATAAATTTAAAAAATAAATAAAAAAACAGGTATATGAGTTAGACATAAGGGGTGATATCACAAGCAAATTAGAGAAGCATGGAATAGTTAACATATCAGACCTATGGATAAGGGAAGAATTTATGACAAAAGAAGAGAAAGAGAGCATTACAGCACATAAAATAGATAATTTTATTTACATGAAATTGAAAAGGTTTTGTGCAAACATAACTAATGAATCCAAGATTAGAAAGAAAATGGAAAACTGTGCAAAAATATTTACAGCAAGTTTTTTTTTCTGATAAAGTACTTATTTCTGAAATATATAAAGAACTGAGTAAAATTTATAAGAATTCAAGTTATTGGTAAACGGTCGAAGGATATGAACAAGCAGATTTCAGATGAAGAAATTAAAGCTACCTAAAGTCATATGAAAAAATGCTCTAAATCACTATTAATTAAAGAAATGCAAATTGAAATCTGTGGTACCACTTCACACCTATCAGATTGGAAGGAAAATGACAAATGTTGGAGGAGATGTGGGAAAATTTGGACACTAATGCACTGTTGGTAGAGCTATGAACTGATCTAAGCATTCTGGAGAGGAATTGAGAACTATATACAAAGGTCTATCAAACTGTGTGTACCCTTTAACTCAGCAATACCACTACTAGGTCTGTATCCCAAAGAGACTTAAAAAAAAAGAAAATGACCTATATGTACAAAAACATTTATACCAGCTCTTTTTTGTGGTGGCAAAGAATTGGAAATTGTGGGGATGCCCACCAATTGGAGAATGGCTGAATAAGTTGCGGTACAGGATTTTGAAGAAATATTGTTGTGCTATGAGAAATGACAAGCAGTATGGTTTCAGGGAAACAAAACTTGGGAAGACTTAGATGAACCAATGAAAAGTGAACCATGATAACACTGCACACAGCAATGGCAATATTTTTAGGATGATCAAGTATGACGGACTTAGCTACTCTGATAGAAACAATGACCCAAGACAATTCTGAAGGACTTAGGATGAAAAAATGCTATCAGCCTCCAGAGAACGTGGAGTCTGAATGCAAATTGAGGCATACTTTTTTTAACTTTATTTTCTTGGGGTTTTTTTTTTGGTCTGTATTTTCTTTCACAATATGACTAATATGGAAATATTTCTCATGCCTTCCCATGTATAACCTATATCAAATTGATGCCCTTTTCAAGGAAGGCAAGGGGATGGATGGGAGAAAGGGTTAGAATTTGGTATTCACTGTTTAAAAAAGAATGTTAAAAATGTTACATGTAACTGGAAAAATATTTTTAAAAATAAAACACTATGGAGTATAAAATCTGAGATTTGTGACTTACTATTATTTTGTGCTATGTCCACCAAAACATATCCCCATTAAGTACCATCTTTAAACAAGCTGAATAACTGACCTTCAGCAAGTGGTACATATTTTATATTTACCTAAGTGGGATAATTTAGGTGAATGCTATGTTTAACCATTCCATTGCAGAGTTTCAAGGTAGTTAACTGGTAAGAAGAAATAGGGAGTTATATCTGTCACTGTTGAGTAGCTACAGTGTTGATGGAATATTGTCCATTTCTGAGAATACTCTGTAAGTAACAATTTGTTTTACTGACTGCACCTTAGAAGAAGTATGGATATTGCTATTGTCATATTCTTAATATAAAGAATCAAAGATCGTTTTTTTTGAGCCAGACCTCCTCCAAATTTTTCAATAAGCTGCCTTAATATTTGTTATGCCCAGAAAATTTAAATTTAGAAGCCTCTTTCCTAGAATTGTCAATCTAAATTGTGACAATCAATGCCTATGAGTATGCCCATTTAAATATGTTTAAGATAAATCCAGGAAGGGTCATGGCCACCAAAGGAAGATGGTAAATGACTAGACCTTCAAAAGCAAAGGTCAAGGTGGCATTTAGAATGCTTACTTACAAATGAGCCAAAGACTATTCAGAATTAATTACACCCTGAGATTGTAGCCAAAACTCTGCGATGTGCTGTCCAAATGTTTTAAAACAGACATTATTGAAAGTACAAAATGCCAACCGCTGGCACCATGGCAGAAGCAATCAAGGGGCAGAAAGACCTGCACTGCCTGAAATGTCTGAGTAATTTCCCGAATTGCCTTGAGCTCATCTCCTCCAAAGAGTGATCCTATTTCAATATAGTGAGGATTTGGGAAAGATGATGGCATAATGAAATGGAAATTTGATGTCCTCTGAGAACATCTACCTTCCCCTTAAAAGAAAAAAAGACATTTTAACATAAAAGAAGGAATTTGAGTAGCTTCATGGGACCCTTGTAATAACATTTTTTTTAAAAAAGAGTCAGAACTAGAATGCAATCTAGCAAGGTGCCAAGCCCATTTCTGTCTCTATAAATATTTGGACTTTGGTGCTTTGGAATGTATTGAATGTAATACAATAAAAAATGTATTAAATAGTTAACACAAAACATTGTTAAGAACTAAGGATACGAAGATGAAAAATGGTGCCAATTACAATCATCAAGGAACTGAGTCTCTCGTTGGAGTTATCTGACATGCACAGATATAATCAAAGTTATAAGGTCAAAGGACAGCCATTTGAGGAGTAATTGAAGGAAGTGGTAATGTTTAGCCGAGAGAGACTTCAGTGGGGAGAAAGTAGTGCCCATAAATCTTTAAAGGATTCTTCTATGGAAGAGAGAATAGACGAGTTCTATTTATCCCAAGAATGCAGAATTAGGCACAAAATGCAAACATTATGAAGAAGAAAATGTAGGCTTGGTAAAGTGAAAAACTAGCTAACAATAGTAGATTCATCTTCAGTGAAGATATTTGAGTAAAGACTAGAGATGGCCACTTTGAGACTTTACTGTAGATGTGATTATTGTTTTCTTATGAGTTGAATTAGATTTCTTCGGAATCTCCTTCCAATGCTGAGTTTTTGGCATTCTCTAATAGAGCCAGACAAAATATGATAGGGAAATCTGATGCAAGGAATATCACTTTCAGTCTCCATTTCTTACAATGTGAAATGGGGAAGGACTTACTGGGAATATTTTAGTGCTCTTAATAGTATAAGGAAAGTTTGGGGGGAAAAAAGCATGGTTTGAGGAGAAGGGTAATGAGTTCTGTTCGAGACATATTGACTTTAAGATGTCCATAAGACATCCACTTTGAATTGTTTAATAGATAGTTATAGATGTAAGACCAGAAGTTAGCAGAGTGGTTAGGGCTAGATAAGTAGATTTAAGAATCATCAGCATTAAAAAAGGATAATTGAATCCTTGGAAGCTGATGAGATCACCAAATAAAATAGTACAGAAGGAGAAGAGAAGATCCAGGACAGATTCCTGTGAGATATCTATGTTTATCAGAAATGACTTGGCTGATGACCCAACAAAGAAGACTAAAGAGAATTGAGATATGTAGGAGCAGAAGTAGGAGAAATTAGTGTAGCAGAAACCTATTAAGAAGAGAGTATCAAAGAGAAAAGGTGATCACCAGTAAGCTGCAAATAGGTCAAAAAGGTTGAGAACTGAGAAAAGGCTTTTAGATTTGACAATTAAGAGATCATTGTTAACTTTGGAGAAATTGGTTTTGGTTGAATAATAAAAGAAGAAGCCAGACTATAGAGATTTAAGAAGAGAGTGAGAAAAGAATAAGTGGAAGGACATTTTGTAGATAGCCTTCTCAAGAAGTTTAGCTTAAAAAATTAGGAGAGATACCAGATGATAGTTAGCCAGGGTGGATGGATCAATTGAGAGGGTTTTTGGTTTTTTGCCTTTAGCTTGAGTGAGACATGGACATATTGGTAGACAGTAAGAAAATAGTCAGTTGACAGGGAGAAATTGAAGATAACTGAGAGGGTGGGAATAATAAAAGGAACAATTTTGGGGAGGAGGTGGAATATAATGGGATTATTTCTGCATGAATTGGCCTTGGCAAGGAGAAAAACTACCTCATCATGTGAAATACGGATGAAGGGAGAGATAGTGACAGAAGATAACTGGGTGATATGATTGAAGTAAGGAGTGAAGAAGAGGCAGATCTCAATGGATTCTATTTTTTTCAGTAAAACATGAGGAAAAGTTCTCAGCTGAAAGAGTGAGGGGAAGGAGAGTCGTGAGACATTTAAAGAGGCCTGAAATGGCTTGAAAGTACCTCTGTAGTGAGTGGCATAGTAAGTAAATTAGGAAATTATGAAAGGATTGCCCAGCAGTAGTGAGGACCTGGTTGAGGTTATATTCAGTCAGGATGGTTGCCTAATTTTCTCCACCTTTGTTCAGAAACACATGTAGAGGATCAAAGGCAGCAGATGATGACAGTAATCCAAGGCTGAGGATTGATAGGGTATGATCTGTGATATTATAAAGGGCCAAAAGACTCAAGAGAAATGGATGGTATAGAGCTGAACTGACTCACCAAGGTGTCAAGATGAGGAAAGCAGGAGAGTGTAGCTAGTCCAGGATGTTGACCTAAGAGAAAACAAAACAAGTGGAGAGATTGGAGATCATAATGTGGACAAAGAGAAGAGTTTGATATTGGAAGACAGCAGGAAAGTCGGAATGCCAAAGACTGATCAGATATGGAAATTTTGAAGTTCATGAATGTGGAAATCATGTATTTATGGGTGACGTAAGATCAATAGTATAACCATACGGGGTAGTCTTGGTACTGGAGAAACTGGAAAATTAGAGTGTTTGAGGGAGTGTGTGTGTGTGTGTGTGTGTATACACACATACCTACATATATATATGCATATATGTATATATACACATACATATACATATAAACGTATATATACACATATACATATATGTGTGTGCATATACATACACACAAACATATATACATACACATATACATATATACATACATACACATATATGTATACATATACATACATATACATACACATACACATACACGTATACGTATACATACACATATACGTATACATATACTTAAGTCCCTTAGTATGAAAGCAAGATTTGGGGAGGCAAGAAAGATTGTGAGACAGGTCTTGAACTCACTAAGAAACAAAGGGGAGTGTCCTGGAGGTCTATTGACAACAACTACCAGGATTTTGATTGGGTGGTAGATGTGAATTGTGTGAACCTTTAAAAGAGGAGAGGTTACTGAGTGACAGTGGTAGGAGGACAATCTGGAAGTGACAACGGGTAGCAAGGAATATTCCATCTCTCCCACCTCAATCAGTGCGTCAGGGGGAATGTGCTGGAAAGGGTAACTAGGGAGACTTTAAGTAAGAAGCTTCTATTTAGGAAACACCAAAATATATTTTCAAGTTAAGATCTTTACTGGTTTAATTTTATCTGTGCTCTTTCCATGCTAAGTGTAAAATTCCCTTACCTAAACAGAGCTTCTGGAATCTCTGATTGAAAGCCACATTACTGAGCAGCTTTTGAGTAAGCTTTTGAATTGTATGTTTTCTCTCTTTTGTATGCAAAAGTCCCACAAAAGCCTCAAAACAACATTGCATTCATGACTACATTGGCAGAGGTTTTCTCCTCCTTTTGGCAAGCATCCTTTCTCTCTGGGGTTCTTGCAGAACTCACGCCAAACTTATTCAGTTTGGTTAGTCTGTGTTTATGAAACAAGCTTATCTTCCAGAATGAACATATGGCTCTTAGGCAGAGGAATCACTCAAAGCCTGAGACCAGCTAGCATTTGCATTAACGGGAAGCTGTCTGGTTTCAGCAACTTTAGTTTGAATATCAGATAGGAAGCAGCATCCAGGATTTTAGAATTCTAAATCATGGGAGCAAGGGGGAACTTAGAGATAAATGCAACTCCATTTTTTCAGAGGAAAAAAGGGAGTCTAGGAGAAAGTGGCATGGGAGATGTAACAATTAATAGATGGCATCTTATTTTTGAGATCCCAAAGATTCATATGTAACAAGCTATATCAGTTTTAGACATCCCCATTCCTCATGCTTAACACTGTGGGTTTTTTTAGTGAAATTTTAATAATCTGAAACCTTCTCTGTCCTACATTATACTCAACCAGACTGATTCAATCCCTTCTGTATCTCTAAATGGCATCAGAGGTGGGAAAAGCAACCAGCTAGACCCAGGTGAGACCCTACTCCTTTATCCAACATCCATAGTCTTCATGTGTTTCATTCCTGCTCCATAAGGTTTCCTGGACTTCTCTTATGTAGACTTTCCTCCTGTGTGTGCAATTTCTGCTCTTTTTCTTAACTTTCAAGGTTTCAGTTGAATTTATTGTCCTGCAGCGAATGGGGTGTTGGGGAAAGACAAGCACCTCTGGCATGAGGGCTTACTGAGCCCTGTTCAGGGCTGTTCATCCACCTTTGGTTTCCACCTGCACCAAACTCTTACCTGTGGCTCTGAGAAGCTGTAGCACGAGCAGCGGCCATACTCAGGTAAAAGCATCTTGGCAAATGGGCTAAACCAGGTTGAGTATAACTGATGGGGCTCGAGCCCGTAGGTACTTCGAGGAATGCTTGTCCTAAGCGTATGCAAACTTCCCCTGGTGGAATAAGTGAATGAGAACAGTTCCTTCCAATGGCCATGAAGCCAGATGAAGTAGGTGCTGTGGAATGCTTAGAGCTTGGTCAGATATCAAAGATGCCAAGGTAATCCATTGAATCCCAGGGCCTTGCCAGTCACCTTGACTTTTGTTCTGCTACTATACTTCAATAACCGTGGGAGAGGGAGTGAGGCTGCCAACTCTGTGTAACTCTGCCTCACTTTAATCCTCCTGACATGCAAGTTAAGCCATGATCCTGTCACGTCACTGGTTCTCTTTGAAAATGAACATGAAAATGAAAATGAACAACAGCAACATGGTCCTGGTACCAGACTGATTAGGAAGCCATATTGCTGAGGTTGAGAGCATATCCAGCCTTGTCAACAGGGCTGTCCTGGAACTTCCTTATTCTTCCAGCCACTGCCCTAAGACCATTACACTCAATGGCTGACAACGGACCTTGTACTTGAATCTTTCCCTTGTGCTCCTGCCTTGCCTCTTCTGCTTTGATACCCTAACTTAAGCCTTAGAGAGCATAAGTTCCATTAAGATTCCTCAATTCCATGGAGAAACAGGAGATAAAATGCACATAAAATAAAGGTTCAGCGCCATTGGGCAGTCTTACTCTTTTGTAGAATTTGCACTACTACATCAATCTGGGACACACCAATACATCCAAATTCTTATCTTATGCCCACTCCATTCCACAAATGCTTAGCATGACCCTCCAAAATGAAACAACCCAGCAACTATAGCTGAGCTTGCCACTCTATCTCCAAGTATGCTGTCTATCTGATTCATACATTCCCTGGAGGCAAAGTATATGGCTTGTTTTAAAAAGGACTGTCCTGGTAGTCCTGTGTAGGAGGACATTGACTTCTTTCTCACTGCCTTGCAGGCTATAGGCTATATTAGTTATTTCTATTCAATGTTAGCAGAAACTGTAGTAAGTAAAATTATTTTGGGGTGAGATTCTGAAAAGAAATTTCAATAAGAGTAAGAGTCAACAGCATGATAATATCAATAGGATTATTAAACAACGGTCCACAATCGAATTTAGTCACCAGAAGAGGCAACAAGATCTACAAATTAGCTGAAAACAGAATGCTCCCTGACTCCATTAGTGATAATGAATGAATTGACTATTGATAACCAGAGAGGGGAATCTATGGACCTTAATCACTTTCACTTTGGGTTTTTGTTTTTCCCCTAAATGTAGCCTTCTGAGTCTATCTATGCACAAACCTGGAGACAGAAGATAATAGAATATTCCCTCCTCAGGACATTTCCTCTACAATATAGGTTTTTAACAACCAAGTCCAGCCTTTGTTCTTCCCACTGGGAAATTCCTACTCCTTAGTTTTTGCTTTCAACTACACTCCTGCAGAGTGCATTCTCTTGCTGTTTATGGTTGGAATGGAAATGAGGAAATGTGACCTGAGTCACATTTCTTTGTCCTTTCTCTGTCCTAAATCACAAAAAAGGGGCTTTGACATTATTAGTCCAGCATGAGTTTAAAAAAACACCCTAAAAACTAAAAATACAACCAGATCAATTTTAGTTGTGTCTTTTGTCACATTTATTAACAACAACAACAACAATAAATTACAACACAAAACTCTCTCTTGATTTGTCCCAGCCCCCAGCCAGAAGAATGTCTGACCCTTTTTTGGATAAGGATTTGAGCACAACTCCTTCCTATATCTCTTAACATCAATAACAAATATTGTTCCTTTCTGTTGTTACCACTATTTTTGCAAATATTGAAATACATAGTTCAAAAGCAATCAGAATCAATCATTTGTATAAACTAGTCCAGCTTGATATGTAAAACATCAGATCAATTACTTTAAAGAGCAGAAAACTTTAGGTTTGACTATCCATCCTTTGAATTAGCAAGGTAGAAAGAAGAGAAGAAAGCAGCATTTCACTGGTTGCCTGAATTCCCATCCAGAAAATTCATCATTAATTGTTCATTTCTCGTGTTCTTATTACAATTATCCATTTGCCCTCTTGGATAAAGGTGCTAGCTCCCCTAGCTAATCGAACAGCTGCCTCTTCCATGATCTCTTCCAGAATTACTCTTTCCATCACATGCACCACTGCTGCCACTCCTTGTATTCCTCCTGGTGGACAATTCCACAGCCACTGTCACATGCTGTACAATGTTGTCTCTTTGTCAGTGGATACTTTCATAGCCACAGCTCAGTTCGAAATTCTCTACACTGCTTCTGAGTACTCCTCCAAAGAGTACTGAATCTCATCTAGAACAAAAAGGAAGCAACACTATTTCCTCAAAATTATATCTCTCAGAAGTTCATAAAATCAGGCCCTTAATGTTTCTCCCTGAATAAAGATTGCTTTTTTATGATAAGATTTCTCTAGGTCCAGGAGCGGTAAATTGAAGTGCCCCAGTATTGTAGTTTTATTCTCTATTTCCTCCTATAATTCACTCTTTCAAGAATTTGGATGCTATGGCATTTGCTTTATTTATGTTCAGTACTGGCATTCATTCATTATCTATGTTACCTATTACTAAATATAGTTTCTCTGATTATATCTTTTAATTATTTCCATTTTTGTTTTTGCTTTGTCTAAGATCATGATTGCTATCCCTGCTAAAGCAATAAATTCTACTCCATATGATCTGATGCTGAATGAACTGAGCATAACCAGGAGAACATTGTGTACAGTAAGAGCAACATTGTGCAATGACCGACTTTGATAGACTTAGCTCTTCTCAGCAACGCAAGGATCTAAGACGACTCCAAAAGACTCGTGATGGAAAATGCTATCCACATCCAGAAAAAGAACTATGGAATCCGAATGCAGATTGAAACACAGTATTTGCTTTCTTTGTCGTTGCTGTTTGTTTCTTCTTTCTCATGGTTCTTCCCACTGGTTCTGATTCTTCTTTATAACATGACTAATGTGAAAATATATTTAATATGAATGTACATGTAGAGCCCATCTTGGGAATGGGGGAGCGGAGAGGGAGAAAATTTAGAACTCAGAATCTTGTGGAAGTGAATGTTGAAACTAAAAACTAATTAATTAAAATGTAAACAGACAAAATCTGTCAATACATTGACTATATTTCAAAAAAAATTCTGCTCCAGCCTTTTATTTTAACTCTGTGTGTATATCATTCTGTTTCAAGCGTCATTCTTATATACAACATACTGCTAGACTGATTTCTAATCCATTCTGCTATTTTCTTTCATTTTATGGATGAGTTCATCTCATTCACATTCAGAGTTATGATTGCTAACTGAGTATTTCCTTCCATCCTATTCTTTAACAATTATCCTTCTCTTTTTTATCTTGTCTCCTCTTCAAGGTTCTGTTTTGCTTCTGACCACAGCCTTCCTTAATCTATTTTCCTTCTTATCCCTCACCTTGTCTAAACTCTTTTCTTCCTACTTTCCTATTGATTAAGATGAACCTATGTTGCCAAATACGTGTTAGTATAATCTTTCACATTTGAATCAGTTCAGATGAAAATGTTGCCCATTCCTTCTCCCCATTTTCACTTCCTTCACATAAATTCTTCCTTGACCATCCCTTTTATGTAAGATAATGTTCTTTATTCTTCCTCTTACTTCCCCCCTAACCCTAGGGCATCCCTCTTTCTTACCCTTCCATTCTTCTTTTAAAATCATCCCAACATGATAGAATCACATTCATGCCCTCTGTCTAAGTACACTCCCTCTAACTGTTCTATTGTTGATAAAGTTCTGTGTGATTACAGGTATTATCTTCCCATTAGGAATATAAATAGTTTGACCTTACTCAACCCCTTAAGATTACTCACTCATGTTTACCTTTTTGTGCTTTTTTGAGTCTTGTGTTTAAATGGAAATGTTTCTATTCAACTCTTGTCTTTTCATCAGCAATACTTGAAATCCCTGTATTTCGTTGAATATCCATTCTTTCACTGACAAGATTATACTCAGTTTTGCTGAGTAAATTATTCTTAATTATAATTGTAGTTCCTTTGCCTTCCAGAATATCATATTCTAAGATCTGTCTCTTAATTGTGCGGTTGCTAATTCTTGTGTGATCCTAACTTTGGCTTATATATTTTTTTTCCTGAATGCTTGCAGTATTTGCTCCTTAACCTGTAAGTTCTGGATTTTGATTATTATTTTCCTTAGTTTTCTATTTGTATTTCTTTCAGGAGGTGACCAGTGGATTCTTTCCATTTCTACTTTTCCTTCTGATTTTAAAATGTCAGGGAAGTTTTCCTTTATAATTTATTTAAATATTATGTTTATGCTTTTTTGTTGTTGTTCATGACTTTCAAGTAGTACAATTCTTAGATTATCCCCTTCCCCCAATCTATTTTTGAGGCCAATTGTTTTTTTTTTCATATGAGATATTTCACATCATCTTCTATATTTTTAGTCTTTTGACTTTGTTTTATTGTTTCTTGAGGTCTTGTGGGTTCATTTACTTCCACTTGAGCAATTCTGATTTTAAGGAGTCATTTTCTTTAGTATTTGTGTACCTCTTTCACTAAGCTATTATCTTTCTTTTCATAGTTTTCTTCCACAGCTCTCATTTCTTTTCCTGCTTTTCCTCTACCACCCTTAATTTTAAAAAAAATCATTTTCTTTATTCTAGGAGTTCTTATTGGGTTTTTGTCCAATCTACATTTTTCCTTTGAGACTTTGCTTTTAATATTTTCCACGTCATTGACTTTTTGTTTGTGTCTTGAGCTTCTCTGTCACTATAATGGTTTATTAGGCTCATGTCTTTCCTTCCTTCCTTCCCTCCTTCCTTCCTTCCCTCCTTTCTTCCTTCCCTCCTTCCTTCCTTCTTTTCTTCCTTCCATCCTTCCTTCCTTCCTTCTTCTGCTCATTTTTCTGTTCTACTTCTTGACTTTGGGATTTATGTTGGTGTTGGGTTCTGCCTCTATGTGAGGGGTAGGGGTGGGAGAGCAGTGATATGCAGCCTGAATTTTTTTTTAAGTCTGTTTGCTCCTTTACCAGTTCAGTCTGGTGATGGGTATGCTTTGGGTGCTTCCAATGTTGTGTGATCCAGTACAAGATCTGTTCATTGCCCTCTTAGTCTTCACTTCTGAAAATTCCTCACTAATTCTATTGGTTTATGTGTGGTTGAGTTTCTGAAGTCTGTTGCTAGATATGGTTATACCTAGCATGCTAGGAGGTTCTGTAGGTTCAGAGTTACTAAACTATTCAGTCCCCCTTGGTTTTGTTCCCCTGTTCTGGTTCGTTTGATTTCAGTCTTATGTTTCAGGCTAAAGGTTAAAAGTGAGTCCTCCCTCTGATTTTGGGCTCAGAGCCACACAACTATGTTTTTGGAATTTGTTCCTTGCTCCTTCCCTAGGTAATGCCCTGCTTCCCTTATGACCATGACTGTTCTTTTCCACCCTGGAATTGTGACCTGGAACTATAATTGCTGCCAGACCTGCCAGATGGCACCTCTTGTGGTGCCCAATGTTATTATGGGGCCCTCTTTGATTGCTTTCTATCCAGGTACTCAGTTTTCCTTACCATCACTTGGTGCTAGGCTGTCTCCTGCTATCACTACCACAATAGCCTATTGACATTCCCACTTGCTACCATGTTAAGAGGGCTGTTGCTGTCACACTGTGCTCATGACCAGCTCCCAACTCAGTGATCACAGACCTCTCTGTCTATCTTGCTGAGCTTCCTTGGGCTGGAAAATTATTCCCTGTGACATTTTTTTTTTTTGCTTTCCCAATAAAATTTGTTTTGGTGCATTTCCTAGGTCATTGTTGAGGATTTTGTGAAGGAATTAAGGGGAAATGGCTACCTTTTACTCTACCATCTTGACTCTAGGCCCCAACTGCCTGTAGATTTCTATCTCAATGCCCACAAAACACACATATGTATTCACAATTTATCTTTAGGTAGTATTGTTGATATCCTTTGATAAGTCTAAAAAGGATCTTACAAAAGAATAAAATCACCACCAACAATAGTAATAATAACTAACAACTATATGGCACCTACTATTAGTCAGGCACTTTACCAATATTACCCTGTCATGTGATCCTCACAACAACCCTGGAAGGTAGATGCTATCATTACCTCATTTTACAGATAAGGAAAATGAAGCAAATAGAGATTAAGTGGGGCTAGATTTTAACTCAGGTCTCCCTAACTTCCAGTGCTTTATCAACTGTGCCACCTCACTTTTTCAGGATGAAATCTTATTATGTTGTAAAATTAAAGGAAATCCATATGGCTTAAAGCAAATCCACGTGACTCAGGAGAGGAAACCCAAGGGAACACAGAAGAGGAGACAAGTGCAACAAGGAAAGGCTATTAAGCAATTGATAGCACCATACCAACCTCCCACATAGGGCTAGACCTAATACCACCAAAACAGAACAGGTAAGCAAGACAACCTCTGAGGTCAAAAGGAAAGCTCCACCATCATGGTGTTTAGGTTATGGCAAAGGGAAAGAGTGCACAATGTTCCTGAGAAAAGCTCCTCCAAAATATTTAGAGAATCCTTACACCATGCTCTCACTGGGACTCCTAGCCCCACCTTCACTACATTCATTAGAACTTCTCTGGCTGCTCAGGGCATAGGAGAAATAATGGGGTCCTAATCAAAAGGATCTCATTGGTTTTCTGCCTCTGAGATCACAGACAGAGAGGCTCCAATCATCTAGGAAACTGGAAATAATCCCTGAAAAACTTCAGAAACAGAACACTTCAAATAAGATAGGTTCCCAGAAAGAGAAAGAAGAGTAGTCATGAAGAAGGGAACCAAGCTACTAGGTAGGAGAAAAGATCATGGCAAAGCTACTAGATAAAGAAAACTTAGACATAAAAAAGAAGTTACTCAAGATTACAGTTTTCAAGGAATTTCTCCTTACCACAAATTTATTCCTCCTTTTCTTGTACAGTACTGCTGCATTTAACATCTACCACTTGAAATTTTTGGTGTGTAAGGTACTATCCCTTTTTCATGTGAACAGTTTCGTGTAAGGACACATACTTAAATCTACCCGTGAGGAAACATAATCAATCTCACAAAAGAAATGTTAGGAGAGACACAGACTGTTACGGAGACCAGATAAAGAACCGCCTTTAAGATGAATATACTAAAAGGACCTGTTTGAAGTCAGAACAATAACTGAGGTGATGTTAGCTATAGGACATTGTGGCATATCATCTCATTTTCATGTGGCTGCTCTTAAAGTTTTGAAGTTTAAAACTGACACAATTATAAATCACATAACTATTTGGGGACTGCAGGAAAATTATTTAAGTATTGTTTGGTGCATAGCTGACAAGAAGATAGATATCTTGAGCTTTACCTCATGAAGTAAAGATGAGTCATTGACCAACAGGAAGCATGTTTTGAAGCATTAGATGTTGTCAAGGAGCCAGAGATGAAGCTATAGGAAGATATAGAAGCAAATGCAGAAGAGTAAACTGAGCAGAGATGGAGACACAAGCATAGCTCCATCTACAGGCTATAGACTAAAAGAAGGTATAATTCTTAGGGGTGGATGCCTGTGGTGCCTACTCCTACCTTCTCTGGTTTGAGAAGGAGAAATAAGGGAAAGACAGGTTTTGGTTTTAGTTTTGGTTTTGTTTTCTGTAAGAATAGGCTCAGGGGTGATTGGACAAATGAGAATCCCCTGCTATTTGCAAATCTGAAGAACTTGGCAGTTCTCCAGCTTAAGAGAACTGTCTGTCCATCTACACCCTATTAAGGGTGGTTGTGAGTGAAAAGAATCTATTTTATTAGCTCAAGAGCTAAAATAAAATAAAAAGCAAATGACTTTGCCCAGGAAAAGAGTGGTAAGGATTAGAAGGAGAGCAGCTAGAAGAGAATCAGCTTCATGTGGTATAAATTATTTCTAGAGAGGTGAAGTATGGGGTGGATCCAAGATGGCAAAGTACAGGCTGAACTCACCCAATATTGCCCTCCAAATAACATTAAAATAACACTTCAGATCAAATTTTGGAGTGGTAGATACAATTAAAGAGCGGAAGGAGACATCTTTCTAGCGTAAGAAAATTAATTAGGAGATCCATAGGAGAGGTATGTAACAGTGGAGCAGGCAAAGGCCTAGAGCATGGCAGAAATGCCAGCAGTAGACCTGGGAGGCAGCTGCAATAGCAACAGCAACAGCAGCTTTGGAAGCTCTCAGCCCAGAGAAAGCAAGGAGTTTGGACAACTGATCAGGAAGATATTACAGGAGACTCTTTGTTGACATTGGATGCATCTGGTGCTTATTGGCAACTCTAGTGCCCATAAACAGTTCTTGATCACAGAAATGATGAGTGGTTCAGAAAAACATCACAAGACCTACATGAACTGATGCAAAATGAGGTGAGAAGAACCAGGAAATCGTTGTGCACAGTAACAGCAATAGTATAATGATGAGTCTTTAAAAGACTTGACTACTTATAATGTTAATGGAATAGGAAGATCTTCCCTATCCATTAATAGGCCTCTGTGACCTATCTTGAGCTCTGGCCCAACTCACAGCTATAATACATCCTGAGTCACACAGAGCTTGTTGGAGGAAGAACTTACCTAAGAGGAACTTGCCTAGGAGGAAATTGCCTAAAGGGAAGCTTGCTTAGGGGGAAGCTTGTTTACAGGAAGGCTTTCACACCTTTTGGTACTAAGCTAATTAGGCACTGAGTCATGAGGGTTGTAATGCCTTCTGGCTCTGAGTATATTAGCCCAAAGAGCATATGTGTCAGGAGGTGAGATTTTGCTTTGGGGGTTTCCCTTATGATAAGGACCTTTTGATTCCCTGGATGAGACTCAGAGTAGTCATTTGTTCAGAGCCCCCTCCTCCCACACTACTCAGATGTATCTGTGCTCCCCTGATCTGGTGGTGTATGTAGGTGGTTGTGTTACCTTGTTCAGACAGCTGGAGCCCTATCTGTTGGTCTTTGTGCTAATTTCTCTGCTGTATTTTCTTCACATTGAGGGTGCTGACCAAGGTACTGTAATTAAAATAAGATTGTTGACCCCTTTAAAAAACTTTCCTTTAAAAGAAGATCAAAGAACCTGTGCTAGCAGGCCATCCTGGATGTGTCAGGGTCCTTGCTGTTACACTACTCTGATCAATATATTGATCCAAGACAATTCCAAAGAGCTCATGATAAAAATAATGCTATCTCCACTGAGAGAACTAGTGAACTCTGAGTGCAAATTGAAGTATGTTTCTCAATCTTTTCTTCCCTTTTTTGTGATATGGCTAATATGGAAATATGTTTTACATGATTTCACATGTATAATTGATATATTGTTTGCCTTCTAGTGTTTTGGGTGGGAGGAAGGGAGATAATCTGTAGCACAATATTTAAAAAGGGAAAAAAAGGAAAAAAGAAATAAATATTTTTAAAAGAAATAGATAACCAAGAGCTATTTATAATCAACCAAGTGATTCATATAACATTCTACTATGAAGTTTTCTGCTTTTGCCTGATTCTGAGGAGAAAATTGCTATACCATGATAGTATAATGACCTCTTCCATATATAAATATATATATATATAATGCTATATGAATGTATATGCATATGCATATATATATAAAGATAAAACAACTATAAAATATATTTTGACATTTATGGTTATTGAATGAAAATAGGAAGGACTTTATATATTTCTCAGCTGTGCAAAGCACCGCTGCAAAAATCGATCATATGGAGAGACTTTAAAGAATCCCACAAATAAAAAAATCAGAAATATTCTACACACCCTTTAGAGACTACAACTCAATAGAAATTTTATTATCAAAGGAACACTTAAAAAAAGTATTAAAATCAATTGGAAACTAAATAACAGTATTAAAGAATTCTGAGATCAAAGAACATAGATGGATTTAGAGTACAGAATAGAAGAAATGTCATAGTGGATGAAGTTCTGGGTCTGGAAGGAAGATTTGAACTCAGGTTCAAATCCAGCCTCTGACACTCAGCTGGGCAAGTCACAAACTCTGTTTGCCTCAGTTTCTTTCTCTGTAAAATTGGAATGATAAAGCACCTAACTCCCAAGTTTCTTATGAGGATTCAATGAGATAATTATAAAGCTCCTAAAACAGTGGCTGGCACAGAGTAAATACTAAATAAATATTAGTTATCACTATATTATGCGAACTCACATACACACAGATACAATGAAAGAATTTGTTTTCTTTGACTAGGGATGTTTTTACAAGCAATTTGTTTTTTATTTTCTTTTTCAATGGAGTGGGAGGTTGAGAAAAGAGAAAATAGATTTATGTTAATTTTAAAAAACTACTGAAAAAAACAAGTGAAAGATAGATGCTACAGGTGTAGGTCATGCACTTTCAGATAAGGTTACTACATTGTTACTTTCACATAAAAGCTTTCCTTTGTTAAAAGAAACCTTTTACAGAGTAGGAGTAATCTGTAAATTTTTGTAATGTAAAAACAAAATCCATCAATAGAACTTTTAAGAAACATTACCAACCAAAAAAAAAGGCCAAGGCCATCACTTCCTTATGAGCACTGTGTGCATTGGTGGAATGATAGGACCCAAGTTTATGAGTAGATTTTGTTGTTTTGATTAGTTTTGCTTTTTCAGTCTTTTAATTCAATGTTATCATTGTTTTTCCTTTATTATTTCATAATGTTTGATTCAATGGTACCATAACAATTGATATTAGGTAAATAAAAAGAACACGGGTGGGGTCTGAGAAGCTATAGTAATGAATCATATGAGAATCCTCTCCATCACAAATACATATGCCAGGTTTATACCTAAGAACACAAGAAAGTGTAAAGATTACTAGCAGTGACTTCCGGGGGTAAAGCCCAGATGGTGGAGTAAAAAAACTTCAGCTAATCTCTACTAATATTCCCTTCCAAAATTTTAAATAATGCCTCAAATCAAAATTGGGAGTGGCAGAACCAATAAGTCAGAATTCAACATTCTTCCAGGCCAAGACAACTTAGGAGGTTAGAAAGAAAAATCTGATCACTGTGGTGGGGGCTGAACCTAAGTTCACGTGGATGAAATCCCAATGATGGGACTAGGTGGTGGCAATGGAATCAGCAGCAGTTTTAGGAAATCTCATGCCAGAGATACCAAGGGGATCTGACAACCGGTCAGAGATGACAAAGGACCCCTGTGCTAGCACTGGACACCAGACCAGATGCTGTTTGACAACTCCATTGCTTAGAACCTCTTCTGAATCATAGCTTACGGGCAGAGAGGAGCACTTTCATTCCAGAGGGAGTGGGAGCCCTGAGGGCCAGTATTCTCTTGGTAACAAGAAACAATATTACTTCTGGTCCCAAGGAATCAGAAATGCTGAGTCACAAAATCAATTATAACCCTGAGGTGCACAGAGCACTTCTGAGTACGGACCAAAATAAAGACTAGGAGACCAGTGATCATGCCTCTTTTCAGATCACATTACCTTGGAAGTACCAAAAATTTACCAATCCCAAGAACTAGCCCTGAAAGCAACAATGTAAAAAAACTAAAGCTTGAGACAGTGGAGGGTCACAAGCTCAGCAAAAATTCCCAGAAAAGGTAAAAAAAATTATTATTTTCAAAATCAAGTCAGTGGTAGAGGAAAAAGTCAGTAAAGAAATGAAACTAAAGGAAGAAAATTATAAGAAGACATTAACATGGTAAAGGAGTTGCCCAAATGTAAAGAGGGGTTTAAAAATTCACTGAAGAAAAGAACTCCTCAAAAAGCAGAATTGGCCAAATAGAAAAAGAGGCACAAAGGCTCAATGAAGAAAATAATTCCTTGAAATTGTAATTTGGGCAAGTGGAAGCTAATGACTCCATGAGACATCAAGAAATAATTAAGCAAAGTTAAAAGAATGAAAAAAGAACAAGAAAATGTGAAATATCTCATGGAAAAATAACTGACCTGGAAAATAGATTGAGAAGGGATAATTTAAGAATTATTGGACTACCTGAAAGCCATGATCCAAAAAAGAGCCTAGATATCATATTTCAAGAAATTATCAAGGAGAACTGCTCTGTTATCATTGAACCACAGGGTAAAATAGAAATTGAAATAATCACCAGATAATATCTTGATACCCCAAAATGAAAACTCCCAGGAATACAATAACCAAATTCCAGAGCACCCAGGTCAAAAAGAAAGTATTTCAAGCATCAAGAAAGAAACAACTTAAATACCATGGAATCACAATCAAGATCACAGAAAATTTAGCAGCTACCATGTTAAAGGAGCAGAGAACTTGAAATATGATACTCCAGAAGGCAAAAGAGCTGGGATTACAACAAAGAATAACCTACCTAGCAAAACTGAGTATAATCTTTCAAGTGAAAAAAAGATATTTAATAAAAGAGAAGACTTTCCAGTATTCCTGATGAAAAAACCAGAGCTCAGTAGAAAATTTGACCTTCAAATACAAGACTCAAGAGAAGCATAAAAAGGTAAACATGAAAGAGAAATCATAAGGAACCCAATAAGGTTAAATTGCTTACATTTCTATATGGGAAAATAATACTTGTGACATCTAATAACTATCATTATTTGGACAGTTAGATAGATTCTACCTATTAATAGTGTACAGGAGTGTGTTGATTATGTTAGGATGATACAAAAAATGCATAGGCAAGAAAGAGGGATGCCCAAGGAGAAGGGAGAAGGGAAAGGAAGCATGGTAAAAATTATTTCACATAAAAAGTCATGTAAAAATTTTTCATGTAAAAAAAATCCAAGAGCTTTTATAGTAGAGAGGAAAATGGGGGTGGGAGGAGAGTCAGTCAATGTTTGAACTTCTCTCATATCTCTAAATTGGTTAAAATTCTGGTGAACAATTTGGAACTACTCCCAAAGAGCTATAAAACTGTTCATAAACATTCACCCAGCAATACCATCATTGAGTCTGGATCCCAGATATCAAAGAAAAGGAAAAAGGACTTATTTGTACAAAATATTTATAGCAGCTCTTTTTCGTGGTGGCAAACAATTGTTTACTGAGGGGATGCCCATCATTAAGGGAATGGCAAAACAAGTTGTGGCATATGATTATGATGAAGTGCTTGTTATTGTGTTCAGTCATGTTTGACTCTTCATGACCCCATTTGGGGTTTTCTTGGCAAAGATACTGGAGTGGTTTGACATTTCCTTCTCCAGATCATTTTACAGATGAGGAAATGAGGCAAACAGGCTTAAATGACTTGCCTAGTTTAACAGAGCTAGTAAGCTTCTGAGGCCAGATTTAAGTTCAGGAAAGATGAGTCTTCCTGACTCTCAGGCCCAGCACTCTATGCACTGCACCAGGTAGTTGCCTTGCTGTGATGGAGTATCACTGTGCCATAAGAAATGATGAACAGAATGGTTTCAGGAAAACCTGAAAAGACTTACATGAACTGATGCAAAGGGAAGTGAGCAGAAACCATGAGAACATCATGTACAGTAACTGAAACATTGTAAGGACCATTAACTGTAAAAGACTTAGCCGTTTTGATGAAGACAATGATCCAAGACAATTCCAAAGGACCCATGATGAAAGATACTATCCCCCTCCACAGACTGATAAACTCTGAGGACAGATTGAAACATATTGTTTTTCTTTACTTTATTTTTGTCTGGGTTTTCTTTTGTAACATGACTAATACAGAAATATGTTTCACTTGATTTCACATGTATAATCAATATGAAATTGCTTGCCTTCTCAAGGAGGTGGGAGGGATGGGAAGAAAGGAGAGAATTTGAAACTCAGAATTTTTTAAAAGATGGAAGTTAATTTTTTTACTCACAATTGGTAAATATTTAACAAAACAGATACATAGATGATACATGGATATAGATATAGATTAGGTATAGGTATACTCATAGGCATAGGCATAGGCATAGGTACAGGTATAGGTATAGGTATAGGTATAGGCATAGGTATAGGCATAGGTATAAGTATATACAGATATATTTTTTAAAAGAGTAGTAACAGTATGGCACACTCCTCTCTGGATCTGATAGCATGTGCTTCCATGAGTGAGCCAGCTCAGAGGATGAGAATAGGGCTGCATGCCAAGCAACAAATGTAAACAAGATCTTAAACTATGGGGATATTTCAAATTTTACACTGGAAAATTGTCTTCTAGTTTTCCTCATCATGAATCCCTAAAGACAGTGGATTACAAACTCAACAAGCTTCCATTCTTTTCTGGGCCTTTTGCTAATTTTTCCTATGAGTGATTTTCAGTGATTGGGTCAGGAATGATTGTGATTAAGGTCAGCCTTTTCAAAATGTGCTTCTGGCCCAAAAGATTCCAGGAGAAGATAAATCATCAGGAGAAATGCTGAAGAATCAGCAAGTTAAACAGCTTGGACACCCACTGTTGCTACACAGGCATGTGAAATGTTTCCATCTGACTTAGAAATTAAGTTGTAAAATTGTCATCTGGGCTCAGGATTGGAGTTTGGCCTTAAAGAGATTTATATTGAGTGTTGGAAAAAACTATGGCACTTGAAAGTCACTGCTTGAATAGCTGGAATTAGTGAAAGAAATTCCAGTAAGCAAAGATGCTGCTGGCAGTGTATGTGAACATGAAGGGAAAGAAAAGCTTTCTTCTAAGAAAGCTAGATCACCCCCAAAATGTGTAGTGTTTCATGAAGTGTTAATAAGGTGTCAACCAATTCAATTAATTTCACAAAATACTATGTGCACAGTAGGTGGTAGAGCATTCTTACCCTCAAGAAGATAAGTGAAGAAAATTTACTTCAACTTGTTAAACTTCTACTTTCTTGTTCATATCTACTGAACTTTTCTCCACACATTTTTTTCCTACTCTCTTCTCTATTGGCTTCTGACCTCCCTGTGTACCTATGCTTACCTTAGGTCTTGGTAGACTTATGAAGTGAATCTTACCTTACGCTAGATAGGTAGATTGATTGGTAAATAGATAGATAGGTAGTTAGATAGATAGATAGATAGATAGATAGATAGATAGATAGATAGTTCGATGGATAAATGGAAGGATGGTAATGATGTAGGGTAATGTAAGGTAATGATGATGTAAGGTAAGCTGATGTGTATGTGTTTGTGTGTGTATATATTCATGAACAAATTTGAGGTAGGGGATATGTGTGTATATTTCATACCATACTCTCTTCAGTTATGTACATATATACACATACATATACACACTATACATATATATAATGAATGTGTACATGTGTGTGTCTTAGCGATCCACTTCTCTAATCCTCTCTTTCTACAGATGTAGAAACCGAAGTATCTGTAAACTGACTTGCTGGTAAAATGCTCAAATGGACCAAATAATTTCTAAAATCTCTTCTGGCTCCATAAGTCTAAGACACTTTTTCTTTGGCCTGGAGAAGAGATTTAGGAAAGACTTGGGAGCTATCTTCAAGCTTCCGCCAAGCTGTTATGTGGAAAAGAATGTGTGTGTATGTGTGTGTGTGTGTGTGTGTATATATGTATATATAGACACACATATGTGTGTGTGATTTATTCAGATATACATATATGTATACATAATACATATATATGTACTATGCGTGTGTGGAAGAAAGAGAGAGAGATAGAGGAGATATATATGTATGAATAGAAGATAGTATGAAATTCATGAGGAAGTTTGATGTAGGAACAAAATCCTTGGCTTTGGAAGGAAAGTTTCTAGATTTGATCCCCATTCTTATCTGATTAGCCATAGGTAAATCAATTCACCTCTCTTTGCTTCGGTTTCCACATCTATGAAAAGAGGGTATTGGAGAAGTTGGTCTCTAAGAGTTCTTCTGCCTCTTAATCAATGGGAATTTCAAAGAATAATAACTTCTCAGTTAGAAAAGACCTCAGTGGTTAGCTAATTCAACCTATATTTAAACAAAAATCGCTGTAGTATCATTGAAAAGTGTCTATCCAACCTCCACTAAAGACCTCTAGTAAAGGACAACCCACTAACACATTTTAGTAGCTGAATTAACTTTTGGAAATAAAAAATTAGTAGGAAGTTTTCCCTTACATTAAAAAACCTCTCTAAAATTTCTAGCCACTGCAAATATGTACATTTGTTCTAACCAGAACTCTTTTCCATATAATAGCCTTGCAGAGACTTGAAGATAGCTTCCAAGTTTCACCTAAATCTTCTCTGATCTAGGACAAAGATAAAATTTCCTCAACTTATAGAACTGGAAGGGATTTTAGAAATTATCTGGGCCAATTCCATCATTTTACAAATGAGGAAACTGAGGCCCATTCAGGTGAAATGGCTTTAGTATTTTGCCAGCTAATCAATGGTCAAACTTTTCAGGTCTTCTGTGGTAAGATTTTCAGTCCTCTCACTATCTTGGCCACTATTCAGTTCCCCAATTTGTCAATGCCCTTTCTAAAGGTAGGCTATACAAAACTGAATTCATACATGCCTCATATGTGTTCTGACTAGGGCAGAATGCAGTGGGTACATCACCTTGTTCTTTATGAATACTACACCTCTTTTAATGTAGGATAAATTTGCATTAGCTTGAGGGGTGGTCTATTTTAACCTGCAGTGAGCCCCACAGCTCTTTCAAATGAATTGTTGTACAACCAACCTTTCCTATCCTTTTCATGTGAAGTAGCTTTATTTTCAAAACAAGTCTAAGATTTTATGTTTGGGCCTGCTGTGTATTATCTTACTAGAATCACTCCATTGTTCTATCCTGCTGAGACTATTTGAATCTGGATCGTTCTGTGCACCTTGATTCAGTTTTCTGTCATCAAGAAATTTGATGTGTGCTATAAATTCCTCCATCTGACTCATTGATAAAAATATGAAACAATGATATCAAGAAAACCTCTCTGGAGTCCCATACTAGAAATGCTTCAGTATGCTAACGTGCATTCACCTATTTTTTATTTAGCCAACACTAATGGATCTTGTCCACAATTTCATGAAATATTTGTAAAATATTTTGCTAAAATCCATCTACAGTGTGTGTGTAAAGTTCTTGTATTCTGAAAAATTCTATCAACTCAACCAAAACAAAATTGAATCTAGAGTGACTTATTCTTCATGAACCCATGCAATCTCTTAGTTTAGGATATTGTGAGAATGTGAAGTTAGGCACATTATCCCATAATTTGAAGGAGCCATAGATAATGAGAAAATTTTAGTTTCATCAACAGATATGTGGAATTTGAAGAAGAGTTGGTTTGGGATATGGAAAGGAATGATAAGCATTATTCTGACATGATGAATTTGAGGTGCCAACAAGACATCCAGGTCAAGATGTCTACAAAACAGTTGAAAACGTGGAATTGGCAGTCTCAGCTATATGAGAGGCTGATGCTGGTGGATCTCTTGCACTTAGAAGATCTGAGCTCCAGTGGAGTATGCTCATCAGATGTCTGCACAAAGTTTTTCTTTAATATAGAGATTCTTCCTTCCCCATCCAACGTGTGGAAGGCATCAGGCTGTCTAAAGAGGGTTGATCCCGCCCAGGTCAGAAAGGAAGCAGATGAGAGGTCTATCGGTATCAGCTACTGAATTTCTAGCCTGGATGAGATAGGGAGACGGACAGAAAGACAGAGGGAAAGAGGAAGGAAGGAAGGAAGGAAGGTAGGAAGGAAGGA
>CM053623.1:87251138-87280983 GCA_028646595.1 Phalanger gymnotis | reverse complement strand
GATAGGTTAGGAAGGAGCAAAACATAGCTAGTCTTTCACAACATGAGTATTGTGGAAGGAATTTACATAATGATACACATGTGGCCTGTGTTGAATTGCTTGCCTTCTTAGGGAGGGTGGGTGGGGAAGGAAGAGGGGAGAGAATTTGAAACTCAAAGTTTTAAAAACTGGAGTTCAAAAACAAACAAATAAAAAGTTTTTGCACGCAACTAGGAAATAAGATACACAGGTAATGGGGTGTAGAAATTTATCTTGCCCTACAAGAGAAGAAGGGAAAGGGGGATGGCAGGGGAAGTGGGGTGACAGAAGGGAGGGCTGACAGGTGAACAGGGCAACCAGAATATATGCCATCTTGGAG
Organism: Phalanger gymnotis; assembly: GCA_028646595.1. Lineage (NCBI taxonomy): Eukaryota > Metazoa > Chordata > Mammalia > Diprotodontia > Phalangeridae > Phalanger > Phalanger gymnotis. The sequence goes on along the minus strand of CM053623.1, from coordinate 87,280,625 downwards.
TGTGTGGGAGGGTAGAAATGGGGAGAAAATTCGTAATTCAAACTCTTGTGAAAATCAATGCTGAAAACTAAATGTATTAAATAAATTTAAAAAGAAAAAAAAATAAAGACAGATAAAAAATGTTAGATTGACTTAGACCAACACTTTCCTCAGGTTATTTACACATACATCCTTGTGATTCCACTCTTATGGGCAAAATATGTAGAGATTCAAAACTTGTACATAGAGGCAACACAGCTCAAACCCAAGTATCACCATGTGCTATGGTTATAAGGACAAGTCTCAGATTTAGACCAGAGTAACTGATCATAAACATCAAAGTACTGAGTTCCACTGTGTAAGCTCACAGAACCATAGGGACTCATTTTAATAATTACCAGTGCTGAATGACTTCAACTAGTGCCTTAAATACTAAACCTGTGCTCCCTCTCACCCACAGAAAGGCAACTGTTCCTACATTATTCATGAGTTACTCCTGCTTCTATAAGGATGATCCATTGCAAAACTCTTTTCCTACTTCTATAAAGGATAGTATCATCCTATCAGTCACCCAACTTTACAACCTGAAATCATCTTCAGCTTTTCTGTTTTTCAGCCCCCACATTCACACAATCAATCGCACAATCTTGCCCACTCTGTGCCCACAATTCTCACATCTGTTTCCTTCTCTCCATTCACATAGTCAATAGCTCAAGCTCACATCATCTTTCACTTGTGTTGTCATAATAGATTCCTAACTGATTCTCCTGTTTCCACTCTCTTGCCATTCTGATTCATTCTCCACATAGCTCTAAATTAATATTACTAAAACAGAATTATGATGATGTCACTCACCTCCCTACCACTTTTAAGCTGAAATTCAAACACCCCTAGCATTCAGAGCCCTTAACAATCTGGTTCTAGCCAACTTTTCTATAATTCCCCTTTATGTATTCCAACCCAGCTGGCCTCCTTACTCTTCTTCATACATGAAATTCCAACTCCCATCTCTGTGTCTTTGCACAGGAAATCCTCCGTGCATAAAATGCACTCCCTCCTTACCTCTACCTCTTAGATGTCCTTAAAGATAAGCTCAGGTGTCACCTCCCATATGGAAATTTCTCTGATCCAGCCAGGTGCTTCATCAATTTTTTTTTGTGTTTTGTTCGTATATGTCTAGTATTTACTTATATGCATATTTGCTGTGATAGAATATAAGCTCCAGGAAGGCAGACACCAGTTTGTTTTGACTTTGTGTATCTACCACTTACACCAGAGACAAAGTAGGTGCTTAAATGGTTGTTGATTGATTGATTTAGATAGTGAACACTAATGGTGGAGAGCAATTTTCTGTGGCTCGTATTATCATATTTTCTATCACTCTATTGAGCTCTTATCCTTAAACCTGTTCTTTTCAACATCCTTATTGATTGAGTTGATGAAACCGTATTTATCAATTTCTTCAAATTTTGGTGAAAACAAAATCCTAGAAGACTAGCTCAGATTTCATGTTATAAAATCAGGGTTCAACAAGGTTGCAGCACACTGGAACGATGGTCAAATGTAACAAGATGAAATTTAATAGGGAAAAAACATAGTGTCTTGCACTTATTTTTGAAAACTCAGAAGCACAATAAGCAGCCACTGGAACTTTTCGTGCAAGAGATGTGAAGAGACAGCAGTTCATACAGAAAAAATAAAAATACACAAACAAATACAACTTGACATTTTTAGTTGATTGCAAAATCTTTATGAGTCAACTGGGCATGGCAATAACTAAAAGAGCAAATGTAGTCATAAGCCATGTTATTAAATTACAGTGTGCACAACCAAAGAAATAATAGTTCTGCTGTTTGCTTTCCTTGTCAGACCACACCTAGAGTTTTATGTTCAGTTCTGGGCACCACAATTTAGGAGAGGTATCAAGAAACTAAAACACAAGGAAACAGTGTAATGAGACCACTACGTTTTGTGTTAGAGAACATTCTGGTTCTGTGTGTATTATCTGTTTGATGGGGGGCAAGTCATATATCCTCTCTGGGGCTCAATTTTCTCAGCACAAAATGATCTGATTTGACTAGGTCATCTCTAATTTCTTCTCTAGACCTAATCTAGAGCTAGGAATGTTTAGCCTAGGAAAGGAGAAGGAGGAAATAAATATTTTATATAGCACCTACTATGTCCTAGTCACTGCTAGATCTTTACAAATAAAAAGAAGACTCTTGTGGAAACATGGTATCTATTTTCAAATGTTAAAAGGAATAATCTTCATATAGAAGGGGTTAGGTTTATTCTGCATAGTTACAAAACACAAAACTAGGACCAGTAAATAAATTAAAGCAAGGGTGGTTTCAGTTCAGTATGTGAGACTTATTAGCATGTAAAACATCCCAAATATCTGTATAACCTTGACTAATTAACTCACTTTACTTTGTTGGAGCACAATTGCTTCATATGTAAAGTGAGATTAGAACAGTTGCTTTCTAAGACCCCTTTTATCTCCAATATTTATGATCTAAATTTCATAGAGCTCTCAAAGGGAGCACATTCTCCTTTCTCCTAACAGAGAAGCAAATGTTAGTACAATGTGGGAGAAACACCCTACCAAATGGATGGGCCCAGGAGGTTCCATGGATAGTGAGGAGGGTTTGGAACTCTGGCATACCTGAATTCAAATCTCACCAGATCCAATTTTGGGTCCTGTCTCTGAAGTAGTATAAAAAGGCCAGAAAAATTTAATTTCTTAGGTAGCATGAGAAAGCATAAAGCATTGACCATGGAATAAGAGGCCCTTGGCTCAAATCCTATGTTTAATAGTTACTGCCTATAGGATCTTGGTTAAATCATGTATCGCTTGATCTCACTTTCTTTATCTGTAAAATGAAGGGGTTGAATTCTCTAACTTCTAGCATCCCTTGTAGTCCTAAATCTATGAACTTATACTCCTAGAGTTTTCCAAAATGAAATGCGCTATTTTATTAGGTAGTAAATTCCTCATCACTGGAAGTGTTAAGCATAGACTAGATGCCTATCTATTAGAGATGTTATAGAAGGGATTTCTAAGGGTAAGAAATGGACTAGATAAACTCTAAAGTTTTTTCCAACTTATAGTTTTAGAATTTTTGTCACAAATTTTCTGTTTTATTTGGTATACATTTAACTCTCTTTTTATATCCTGTCTTCATAATTTGTTGTTTGTATGACATCACCGATTCAGGATTTTAAAAAATGAATGAAGATTTGTTTCTAAATACACTTAGAATAGGTTTGGTAGACTGTTCTCCAAAAGACCGTAGTGTACATGTCCTGCCATCTCACTTTACTCTGTCCTCATAAAATTATAGATTAGATCTAGAAGGGGCCTTAGAGATTATCTATTTCAAACTTCTCACTGTATGAATAAGAAAAAGCCTTCATTTTATAGGGAGGACCACTTGAATTCTATGTTTTTGTTCCTTCTGAAGATTTACTGAGAAATTTCAGAAGATTTGTGGAGGAACACAAGAGAAGAAAACATGGACTGTTCAGGAAGGATAACTTTGGACTTACTACTTCTTTTCTGGCTTCTGGTTTCTCTGGAGCACTCAATAAATGTGATAATTGAGTAATTGATTAGAGGCAGAAATAGGGAAGCTGGTTGGGCAGCCTTAAACCTAGGCATCTTTATAGGAGAGATATGCATCAAGTACTATATTTGTCTCTCTCCTGCTATGTCCTATAAGTTAGAGGTGCCCAAATCTTATGTTATTTTCCTTCTTAAATAATAGTTTAGTTATGATTGGATTGCCTAACTTCGTAAAAAGAGTCATATTGAGTTGAAGAGTGAGTTCAGAAATACAAAACCAGAAATTATTAACAGGCCATAATTAACATCAAGGAAAACAACATATTTTCTATAGTTGGAAAAAGCATTTTCACTTGAAATGTTCTTATATTCACAAAAAATGTCATTTGTCAAATTATCTGTTCACTTTTTGCTTTATATAGTGGAAAGCATTCTGAATTTGGAAGCCAAAGAGTAGTGTTGAATTAAGGGTCCAAAAAATATGAGCTATGAGAGATTGGGTAAGTCATTTGACCTCTCCAAGACTCAATTTCCCTAAATGTAAAATGAATCTAAGAATGTTTACATCCTCAAATATTGTTGTAAGGAAAATATTGTATACTACTTAAAATACTATGTCAAAAATGTTTTACATAATTGCACATGTATAACCTATATAAGATATCTTGCTGTTTCAGGGACAGCAGAGAGGAAAGAGGGGGGATAAAATATGGAACTCAAAATTTAAAAAAATAATGTTAGAAATTGTTTTTACATGTAATCGGGGAAAAATTAAATATTATCTTAAAAATACTATGTCAAAAAACCCAGAATTAGAAGAGACCTCTAAAGCCATCTGCTCTTAGCAGTACCTGATAAACAAAGTCCTTAGAGAGCAGACAATGGAATCATTGAACATTTGGGCATCCATATCCAGTATCAATAGGATAATTATAGCAGTGGTTAAGATGTATTACCAAATCACCACAATATGAAGCATGCAGGCTGCTTCAAAAGACAATAATATTGAATTTATACCAGTGCAAAAACCTTGTGCGATACAACATACACACTGTCACGGAGCCCTCAACGCTTAAGTTGTGGCAAGTGAGATCAAGGCCAAATGCAGTCAGACTAAAGGTTTTATAGCAGTCATGTTAGGGCAGAGGCCCAATACTTGAGTAAACTATTTACTATCTATAGTTTTGCTTTAACGTTAGAAATACCAAGCACATCAAATGATACAAAAATGTACTTAATCTTCTGAGGTATTTTTAAATTCTGATTCACCTTTAAAGGACACATTTTAAATTTGAGTAGTGATTACTTAAGTTATTACAGGTTCCCTTAGGATCATAGATTTTAGAATTGAAAAGATTCTTGGGCCATAAAGGCAGCATTACAGCCAACATTGAAACCCAGGTCCACCAGTTATAAGTCTGGTGCTCTTTGAACTTCACTGCATTGATCATCTGCTCTTCCTTTAGGGTAGAGATTCTTAACATGGGGTCTTCAAACTCCTAAGGGCTCCACAGGCAGATTTCAGGGGGCCCAAGTATTCGGAAGAAAAAAAATTATATCATTATTTTCACCATCCTCTAATTGATATTTATTTCTTTGATATTTCCTTCAATTATTTAAAAACATTATTCTGAGAAAAGGTCCATGAATTTTTTCCAAACTGTCAAATTGGGGTATGACACAAAAAAGTTAAGAGCCTCTGCTTTTGGGGGAAATTCAATAAAGACAATCTTACTGGTTGTCATGATACCTCTGAATTCATGACCCTAGAAAGTTGTTAGACTTAGAAACATGTCATTGAGAGAGAGGAAAAGATCTTTCAACCTAAAAATGGGCAAAATTGGAATGGTCATAAGGAATTAAGAATGCTCAGAATGGACCCTGAATACCTGGGATTGAGTCCTGGCCCTATTACTGATTATCTGGGTGAACTTGGATATGTCTCTCAATCTCTCAGGGAATCTGCTTCTGCCTCTATAAAATGAATGGGTTGGACTAGATGATCTCTAATAGTCCTCCTAGCTTTGAAACCTATGATTTTTAGGGTGAGACTCCATAGTTCAAACATCCCAGTTTCCCTGTTTCTGATAAAGGCACCAAGAGAAATATTGAAGTCAGGCAACATTATTCCCGCCGTGAATCTCAAAGGCTTGGGATATATCCTCAAATATCCTTGTTTCTCTTCATAACCCATGTAGAAATCTGTCATTTGGAATTTATATCATTTTCTTTTGAAGCTGTTTGCATGCTCATAATGAATTTCACGTCTAGAGGTAATAAGGTCCATGAATTTAATATCTGTTTTGTAAAGTAGTATTTCCTATCCTATCTCTGCAACCTTCATCCTGATTGGCAGGGAAAACAATGTAAATATTTACAAACCATACCACCACAAGGGAAAATCTTTCTAAATGTTCTGATGACTATCAAAATATGTGAACCGAACTCTCAAACTGCTTCCCTGGATTTTATAACTTATTTAGAGTTTAGGGATGGATGCTACTGAATCAAAATTTTTATACATATACATATATATATATATACATATAGATATACATATAGATAGATAGATGTACATATATATACAGATAGATAGATAGATAGATAGATAGATAGATGTACATATATATATATACATATATATATATATACATATATATATATGAGCCATTTCTAGAACAATTCTCTTGCCTTTGGAAACATTACGGAGCTATTTCAGGGCAGGGAGGCTGCAGTTTTGAGGGATGTTAATAAAAATCAGTTTTTATAAAATCCAGAATGAGTAGGCACTTTGTAATTATCTGTTGATTCCTAAAAAAAATAGTGAAAACAGTGGTCTTATTTATGGTTCGCCAGGATTCTTTCTAAGATTTTACCAGCATCACTATTGATGCTTTCTCTGATGCTGAAGTATTACACACAATTTTACACACAATTCTAAATCAACAGACCTGAAGGTGGTTCCTCACCATACATTCAGAGTGAACTTATGAATTTGTGAAAGGCATCTTCATCATTGCTAAGAGGTTTTTGTTTGTCATTTAGATTATGTAACAACAATGCTACTTGCCACTACTGTGGCTGTGTAAGACCAATAATACCAGCACACAAGAAGGCTGCTGTCACAGGTTCTTTAATGTGCTTTTCTAAGGAAAACAACTTTAAGGGGTTAACAATCTCACTTTAATCAAACATACATATATCATCCACTTAGTTCAGGAGGAAAAGCCAGTACCCTGAACTTCAGAGAAAATACAAACAGAAATTACAAACAGACAATATAAACAGAGCAAACACACACAGTCATCAACAGACAAGCCTCTAGCTGTCTGACCAAAGAATTACATAGTTACCGGAAAGAGAGGCACCAATATCTGGGTTTTGAAAGCTGGGGGTTCCAGCGGCTACCTAGAGTCTTGTCTGATCAAATGGCACAACTCTCTTCCAGTGAATGAGAGCCCCAAACAAAAGGCTGCCCTCTGAGTTTATATAGCCTGTTCAGAGTCAAAGGGCATCACAACCATGCGACTCAAACCTATGTGAACTAGGCTTTCTTGTTTCTTATTCAAGTCATCAAAGACTCCCAATTTAATTGAAGAAACAAAGGCCAGACTCATCAAAGGCACTTGATTACTTCAGTGCTCCAAAAGGGAAAACAGTAAAAAAAAATCCCACCCTAATTATCATTACAGATTATTAATGTATTTTGTTTTTCCATCACCTTAAATCCCAAGTAGTTCCTCCTCCTTTCCCTCCATAAAACACTGTAACCTTAAAAAAAAGAAAGAAAAGATAGTTCAGCAAACTAAACAATATATCAACCCAGTCTAATAGATTGTTATATGCAACAGTCCACAACCAGAATCCCTCCACCTCTGCAAAGAAGGAAGACAAGTGTTTTTTCCTCTTCTCTTTGGGAAATAGCTTCATAATCGTAATTACACAGAATTCAATTTCACTTTTTGCTCTTTGTTTTTGTTAAATTATTACCATTTTCTTGGTTCTGTTTATTTCATTTTGCATCAGATCATACATCTTTCCTGAATTTTTTGTAATTCATAATTTCTCAAAGCGAAACAAAAATCCATTATATCCATGTTTTGTCTTTCCCCAATCAATATGCATTGACTTTTTTCACAGTTCTTTGCTTCTATAAAAACTGATACTTTGAATATTTTTGTGTATGTGGGACCTTTCTTTCTGTCTTTAATTTCTTAGGCTATATGACAAAAAAACTGGGGGTCCCTAGATCAAAATGTATGGGGCATTTTAGGTGCTTTAGGTGCTTAAGATGCTTTTTTCATTTACTTCTAGACTGAGCACTGTTCTAATGATTAAGGTTACTGGAAGTCCTACATTCCAATAATTGAGGTATTACTATATTTGACCTCCTCTTTTCAGAATTTGTTTTTTTCTCTCCTAATAAGTAAACTCACCAGAGGAAAGTGGGATTGCTAATCAAAATATATGCCCTATTTCTGCAGATATTGAAATTTTTGATTCTGAGAAAATCCTCATTTAGAGAGGAACAATTCTGATTGGCTGGTTGTGTTTCATTTTCATTTAATCATCTTTTCTTTTTCTAAACATTTTACTAAAATAAATATGTACAGTTATACTGGATGAATGTGCTTTAGAGGAGTCCAAGATTTTGAAAGTGAGACTTTACTTAAATGAGGGAGGGTCTTGAAAACTATCTAGTTCAGCACGTATTTTTACAGATTAAAAAAAAACTAACCAACTAATTCCCAGAGAGGTTAATGACTTACCCAATGTCACACCCAAGCGGCAGAAACAGAACTTTGAAGTTGGGTGCTCTTACTACAAATCCAAAACTCTTTCTGCTATACCACACTACATTTTGAAAGAACCAAGGAAAGGGAAAACACATGTAAAAATGTTGCTGAAAATGTTCCACTCCACACGCAAGTGCATGAAAAAAGATGGAGAGGCAGAAGGAGGTAAAAGTGGCAGGATGCTTGAAACATTGCACAACAGCTTGATGAGTTTCCATGGAAACAGCTACAGTTGAATGCATGGGTGCATAAGCCAGTCATACCAGGTGCCTGTTATTGGTTTGGAGGAGGGAAAAATTATATTTCCATGACAGTTACAGATTAGCTGAGCAAGTAGCTTTCTAAAGTGATGCACTTGCAAAAAATAGATAAACGCTGTCCAGAATGAAAATGTTTGTATTCTCTAGCTCCAGCTGGGTAATTAGATCTCCCCTCAGAAAGGGCCAGATTGCAGTTTCTGCTGCCTGACCATTTTGCCCAAGATAGCAGGATCTTCCACAGAGAAGCAATTTTCTGGAAAAAAAATCTCATAAAATTGTAGGTAGAGAGTGAGAAAGAAAATTGAGAATGAGAAAGAAATTGCCCCCAAAGAAAGCTATCCAGGCATCTCAGAGGTTACTAAAATAAGACAAGAAATAGAAAAGTGTGTATGTAAACAAAGGAAGTTATGAAATATTTATAATGAGACACAGGGCCAATTCACAGGGAACTGCAACATATATATATATGTATACATATACATATATATGTATACATATATATATGTATATGTGTGTGTGTGTGTGTGTGTATATATATATACATATATATGTGTGTGTGTATATATATATATATATACACACACATATTCTATGGGACTTGGGATTGGCTGACACAAAACATCCCCATCAACCATGAGTCAAAATGTATGTAAGAATGAAAGACAAAATCTATAACACTTGTTAAAGGAGCCATGATGAGATTCCCATAGCATGGCTACCTATGTATTGACTGGGATACTGATGAAGCCCAACGGTAGATCTGGAGGCTTTCAAAATTGTAATAGCTCCTGTTAGTAAGGAAAACTTTCAAAAAGTTCTTGCTAAACAGTGCCACTGACTGAGTTAAACATTTATGGCATCCTACTGTGTGCTCTAGAAAATGTACAAAAAAAACCAAGATAAAAATTATGCCAATCCCCACGAGGAGTTTTAAGTATAACTGGAAGACAAGAATACACATACAAAAATGTGATAGCAATTAAGGTCAACTCGCAAAGTATATGATAGTTCTAGGCACTGTAGTACACTCCTGTAATTTCTGATACTGGGAAGGCTAAGATGAATGGATCACTTACACTCCAGAGTTCTGAGTAGCAATAAGCTAAGCTGATAAGGTATGTAGTCTATCACCAAACATGGTAAGCCTCCATGAGAGGGGGGCCACCAGGCTGCCTAATAAGAGTCTCACTAGCTTATGTATGAAACAGAGCAGGTCGAGAGGTATAGAGAGTTGGCTCTGTGAGTGCCCATTGTACTTCCAACCTGGGCAAATATGGAGACCCACTCTTGGGGAAAATCTGAAAAAAGGAAAAGGAGTTGGAGGAGAAGGAGAAGGTCAAGGAGGAGGAGACAAAGGAGAAGGAGTAGGAAGTGGTACTCTTGAAGGAAAATGAAGAAAAGAAGTATAATAGTTTAACAACTTTAATCCCCAAATGCTGGGAGATATAAAACAGAGGACTGACTATAGTGAGGCTATCTGGAGGTGCGGAGTTTTGATATCAGTCTTTAGAGAAAGCCACATATCGGTGAATAGAAATTAGCAAGCCACCCCAAATGGGAAAAATACTGTTTCCCTAGACAGAAAACTTGTAAACTTTTTTGAGTACATAATCTACATGGGATCACAGGTTTAGAAGTATAAGAGAGCTTAGAGGAATTTTATTCTAGCAACCCTCATATTGCAAATGAGGAAACTAAAGCCAAGGAAGGTTAATAGCTTGGCCAAGGTCACTCATAAAGACAGTGGCGAGATTTGAATTTCAGTCCTCCGACTCCCAAGCTAGGGCTCTTTCCATTTCATAATGCTTCTCAAGAAGCTAAACATCTGGTCCAGTTAGAGGAACTAAATAGTTTTACTCCCTGAATGCAAACTCTATATGATTTCAGATAGATTTTAATCAGGTTTCTCAATTCTTACAATCATTTAGTAAGTATTTATTCAGTACCTGCTTTGTACAAGACACTTAAATCATTACTTCCATGCCCATCCTAGTTCACTCCCTGATCAGTTAGCTACCTTCGTATCCTGATATCTTTGATAACAGCTTCCTTTTTCACAGTTCACTCATCTCCACCCTATAGCCAACATAGGAGTTTGGCAGTCACAGGAATGAGAGATATGAGACAATAGCTTGAAATGGCGGCAGAATATCTGGGCATATGCATAGGTTGTAAAGAATAAGTTGGTAAAAAAGAAAAGAGAGATACTAAAACTTAGACAGAGAGGAGGAATAATTGAAGAGAAGTTTCCAAAAGGAAATAAAAGGAATGAACAAGTAGGGTGACTGATGTTGGCAAGGAAAAGGGCCATGCTATCTTCCAAGACTGGAGCAAAAGAGAAAAAAAATGGAGACCATTACTGAGGGAATGTGATGTATGATATGGAGGAGAAGAGGACACTTGCCATCGATAACTTCCTTTTTGTTAGAACAAAGCTTTAGTGATCTTTACTCCCTGAATCACTGCAAAAGCAAATTTCTTTCCATTTCCAACCCCAATTTAATGCTTTAGTTCTGCATTGAAACTGTTCTCCTCATTACTTGCTTACCTGAACTCCAGTTTGGTGTATTCCCTGGATTCTGCTCATAGAATTTTGCTGAGCAAGCTTTTTTTTCTGGGCACACAGTGCCTTTATTATTCCAAGCATCATAATTTGAGTCGGTCAACTGGGGCTTGGCTGGGGAGTGTACATCCTCCTTGAAGTGGTCCTCCAGACTAAAATTCTTATATAATGCCCATCTCTTGGCATTCTTTCTCTGCTATCATGTAACTTGTCTGCCACTTCTACCATGCTAGAGGATTCTGGGGTTAGACTGCAACAGCAACCACATTGGCATACCCAGGATAGCTGGTAGTGCAGGTTCTTTTATCTGCTTTACTAAGGAAAGATAGCTGTTTCAGGGGTCAACAATCTTTCTTTTTTAATCACATAAAATACAAGCACAGGAAATACAGAGAAGAGAAATAAAGACCAACAGACAGGGCTCTACTGCCTGAATGCAAGCTTTACATCCACCACTGAATCAAGAGAGCCTTTACCTCTGAGGAGTTGGGGAGCATTGAATGTACAGCCACTCAGAGTCTCGATCAGGGAATCACAACGTCTTTCTCATAAGAGAGTCCCCAAAGCAAAAGCTCACCTCTCACAATATATACTCTTTGGGCTCAATTCCTAATTAGAAATTAACAAAAGGCATGTAAGCCTTCCTGCAAATAAGGAAGCTTCTCTTAATGGGCTCCACGTGATGCCTATTGATGGGCAGGGAAGATCTTATTCCCCATTAACCTTACAGACTCTCCCAAGGACAATTCATGCTATGTCCTATTTTGAATATACATTGTCAATATGAATCTGACCAGAATCAACTATCTCCTTTTCTATCGCATGCCTACCCCCACAAACATGCACACACACCAGCTCCTGGCACCAAAATTTCTAATTAATACTCTAATCATTTTCCCTAAGCCTCCTTTACTCAAGGACCTTCTTGAACCCTTTCTCACTTGCAGTTTCTCTCAAAGATCTTTCCAAGTTCCAGTCTTCCTTACCTTAGCCCAATTTTGTCATTCCAGGACTTCCAATTTCCCATGCTAAATAATAACGGTCCCTTCCAAGGAGTCATCTATCTAGGCATTCAGCTCCTAAGCATTATCTTTTCTAAGAGAAGCATTAGCATAGAACACTAGCACCTATACAATTTGATTATATCCCCTGATTGTTCTGGCCCCAGCAAAACTCATATTAATCCATACCTGATTTGTTGGGAGGAACAGATTGTTACAGTTTGCCTTACATAGTAAAATTTAATGAGGCAATAGAAACTATAACCACAGTGGCTATTGCCATTTTTGAAGAGGCGTAAAGAGGAAATATCATAAATGGTGCCTAGATTTCCAGGCTGATCCATAAAATTCCATTTAGCTCATTCCATGCCATTGCATTATTATGTCAGCTATAGCTAGTTCCCATTTATAACAGGTTTTTGTTGGAAAATACTTTCTGAGATGCAGCTTTTAAAGACTGTGTGACCTTGGACAAATTGCTTAACCCCTGTTTGCCTCAGTTTCTTCATCTGTGAAATGGGCATAACAATAGCATCTACATCCCATGGTTGTAAGGATCAAATGGGATAAAAATTGTAAAGTGCTTAGTATGGTACCTGGCACACAGTAAGTGCTACAGACATGTTTGCTATTATTATTGTTTTTTAATTATTCTTTTTGTTATTATATGGAACAGAAGTAGTGCCTCAACTCTAAACTTCTACATCTGCTTCCTAGATCATTTACCTGGAATTGTAACTAGGGTTTGTTGAACAGACCTTTGCCTGAAGGCTCTAAAACTTAGAAGGTGGTAATAGAATTTGCAGACTTTCAAAGACCTAGAAACCACTAATCTAATACCTAGTTTGCAAGAAAAGTTGAAATGAGAAATGACCCCATGGTGCTTCCATACTCACTCTTTCCTCTTCTCAGGTGATAGCCTCTCCAGAAACAAGCAGCCTTGCAGTGTCTAAAAGTATTCCAACCTCTCCCCCCCCCTCCCCGCCGCAACTGAATTTGCCTTTAAAAGGTAATTTGAGGGTGAGTGGGTTTTTTTTTGTTTTTTTGTTTTGTTTTATTTTTTGTATTTGTCATCCAAGTTAAAAAAATTAACAGCTACATGTTAATATTTTCCTCTCTGGTATTACAAATTTGGGAACAAAGAACAATTACCCTCACAGAAGAAAAAAATCCAGAATCAGATTCCCATTGGAGTCCATTTGAACACATGGCTCATTTATAAATTAAGTGTTCAAAAGCTTTGTTTTTAAATTTACCTGATGCATAGAAAATTTTGTTCTAGCTCCTCATGTTTATCCTGTGCATTTATGGTTTTGTATCTAGGAGTGTTATTTTTTTATAAGCAACGTATCATGCAGTTTTATTTTCTTATTCAATTTATCATTCTTTCTCATTCCATTGGATTGCTTAATTCATTCACATTTCACATTATGAGTTAGGTTTATATTTCTTCCATTGGTCAGTAATAGGTGCTTTCTCTGAAATAGAATATCTTTTTGTTCCTATTCCTCTGTAAAGTCATTACTTTGTCTCTCTAGCTATTTTTGCCTTACATACTTTAAAGTATCATTTCTCCTAACCCTCAAGCATCCCCTCTTTTGTCATCCATTTACTTACTTTCAGAATTTTGCTTAGCACATTAATTCCTTATTATTTTTCTTGCTTTTTATCTGGATATCTAATTCTTCCTCTCTAGTAGTCAAGTAAAATCTTCTTTTCTCTCTTCCACTTCAAATTGCTTTTCTGGTTACTTCATTTCATTTTCTGTTCCTTTTTCTTAAATTATTTCTGTCGTTTTCATTTTTTTCTCTTCCCCTTCTTTTTTTTTACATTTTCGATTAATATTCCTTATATTTACTTATTCTTTCTTTATTCTCTCTCTTTGACCTTTGCATTCTTTGTAGAATTAAAGCTTTTAATATACCTATTTGGAATTCCCTCTTCAAGGTAGTTTCTATGGTATTTCCTTGTAGATCTTTTCTCCTTCGCCTTTTTTTTCTGTTGTGTCTCCTTATTGTAAATCTCAATTCCTGGAAAAAGAGGAAAGGAGGTAATAAACATTTATATATATATATATATAGATAATGTATATATAAATATATATACACACATATACAAATACATATACATATTACATGTCAGGAATTGGGTTAAGTACGTTTTTTACAACTTATCATCTCATTTCATCCTCACAAGAACTCTGAGAAATAGGTGCTATTATTATACCCATTCTACGTTTGGTGAAACCGAAGCAAATAGAGGTTAAGTGACTTTCCCAGGATTACTCACCTAGTGTCTGAGGGTTAATTTGAATTTTCTTGACTGTAGGCCTAGCCCTCTATCCACTGTACTATGCATACATACATACATATGTATATGTATATATATAAAAATATATATGTGTATATATATATATATATATATGTACATGTATCTGAATTAGAGAAGGCAGAATTATTCCCTCATACTAGGACTCTATGTCCTTGATTCATTACTACTAGTAATTACTACTGCTTGCCTAACCTATGATTATGTTTCACATGGATTCTGTCTATAGAGGGAGGGACAATGCTCTCTCAAGGGTCATGGCCTCACTAATCAACAATACCTAAAAATTATATCCATTATAAGATCCCCTATTATAGGATATCCTTCTGTCTCCATTCTTCTGTTCTTCAGTGTTCCCTACTCTCACCACTAAGTTGAGATTACCACCTTTCTTTTCCCTGATTTAATTCCTCCCTTTGCCACTGCATCCATTCCCCTGTTGTCACTCTTCTTTCTGAGACACTAGTAGAGTTATTTCCCATCATCATTTAATGCTGACTTCACAAGAATATATCATACTTCTTCTTCCTCTATAACACTTTATGTGTTCTCATATTCAGCAATTTAGTCAAACAAGATAACTTTGATTCCCCTGAAGGTAGGATGTTGTGAGGTTTAATCCATGGTGTTTCAAATGGATTCCTCCACCATTAGTTCTTTTATTTGCATTTTGCTTTCACCTTGTTCTCCTTGTGCACTTTTTAGAACGGAATCTCTCAAAGTTCCCTCTGTCATTATTTTGTTTTGTTATTCTTGCTCTTGTTTTCATTTCTTAGGTCTCTTTCTCTTTTTATAAGTAATGTTACCTTTTCCTTCCTTTATCAGTATATTGTTTTACCTTTCTTGTATTTCTGTTGTTTGGACTGTTTGCAAAGCAAATAATCTTCTCAGGTCCCATTTTATTTGTAAAAATGCATCAAATACTATTTTAAAAATTGAATGACACATTTTTCATTGATATTTAAGGTAATTTTTGCATGGTATTTCATTTTAGATTTCATCTTGGGTTTCTTTGATCTGTAAAATACATGATTTTATTTCCTCTTCCATTTTCTGCTGTGTACAAAGTCTTATGTCGTTTGAATTTTATTTACTTTATATTTAAAGAGCTTTATTCTGATTACTTACAGAATTTGTTATTTGTCACTTGAATTGTTCAATTTAAAGGCAACGTGTCTTGGAGTTAGCACCAGATATGTTGTTGGTTTTGTTGTTGTTGCTGTTTTCCCTGGACAAGATACGTGGATTCTTTTGATTGGTGCTTTGTTTTCTGTGTTTACAAGTTCTGAGATGTTTACTTGAATTATTTCTTCCATTACAGTGTCTAAGCTGTTCTGATTTGTCATTTTCTTCTGGTAGATCTATAATCTTTAAGATATTTCTGTGAACCCTGTCTTAAAAATCAATATATTTTGCTTACATGGTGATTACGTTTTCTTTAAATTTCATTGATTTTTGCTTCTCTTCTTCTATACTGTCCTTAGGATACAGTCCAATAAAAATGTCTTGGTAGACAGGCTAAACCAAGTCAAGGGTAACTGACAGGCCTTAAATGGCACAATGAGATCAGGGATGTGTACCCCAAGCATGTGAAGACTTCGCCTAGTAGAATAGGTAGAGGAGAACAATTTGTTCCAATGGCCATGAAGGCAGCTGAAGTAGGTACTACAGAGTGCATAGAGCTTGGTCAGCCATTGAAGACACCAAGGTCATCCACTGCATCTCAGGCCATTGCCAGTCATTTTGATTTTTGCTTTATCACTCGACTTCGGTGACTCTCAAAGAAAGTGTGAGGCTGACAATTTTGTACAACCGTGCCTCCCTTAAATCCAATTCATGGGCAAGATATCACCCCCATGATATCAATGATCCTCTTTGAAAATGAAAGAGGAAATAACTTCTGTGAGTTTGCATTTCCAATCAGTTGTTCTCTTTTGTTTCTTTGGTGAAGGTTACCATTGTAGTTTCAAGTTTTGCTATTCTGCCAATTATCTCTGCTGTGCAATCCACTGATTCTGCTTTGATAATTCTTATTTCTCTCTTTAATCATTCATTCAGGAAGATCCTTCTGTGGTTCCATGCTCTCTTGAGAATCAGCAAAATTCTCTGCCTCTTAGGTGTTTAATTTTTCCTTTTGCCTGAAATATTTATTTAGAGATACTTGGACTCATTTAACCCATCTGCAGGTCATAATCCTTTCCATTAATAACATTTGTCTTACTCTTTTATCTGCTTATATTTAAGATCTTTAATTGAATTTTCCCCTTCTTGAGATCTTTGATAATTGCAGCCTTTTTTTCTTATATTCTCCTATTGCACACCCTCTAGCTCCTTCCTTTTTAATGATGATTTCACCAGGTAATGAACCTTTAAGCTTTCTTAGTTTCCTCCCTTCCTAGGGAATATAGTTTTGATTCAAATCAGTCTGTGCCCCCAAGTGACTTCTAGGGGACAGAATTGGCTTCTTCTGAATGTCAGTCAATCTCATTTCTTCTGCATCTTGTGGAGCCCACCCCACATTTAAGTCCTGTCCCAGTTTCCCGTGGTCCTCAGTTCTATGACTGATCACTGTTACTCAGCATGCTGTCATGTTGCCCTCTAAAGCAAAGCATGATTCTGCCTTTCTCCAAAATTGGGTAGGGGATAGAGGCAGATAGGAGTTCTTTTGCTTGCCCTTCCAAAATGTTCTGGTCAACCTGAGAGGGAGTTGCTGAGTAAATGCATCAGGAACTAGGGATTAGCTTTCTCTGTTGTTGGTTTATTGGGTTGTTACAGTGTTAGGCTTATTTGTTTCAGACTATGGAAAGAGATGAAATTCCTGTTTCTCCTATACATAATTCCTACTTTGGAGAAATTCCAAGTCAATAAGGATCATAGAAATTCCAAGTCTCCCATCTCCTGAGGCTGGGAAATAATATCTTTTGTTTTCACATCACTTTAATTTCCAAGATGTCCCTCCCGTACCTGCAGAACCATTCTTTCAATGAAGAATAAAAATAAATAATAGGAGGGGGGAAAAAGCAATTCAGTGAAACTAAACAATACATGAACTGAATCTGGTATGCAAGGCACCACACCCACTGTTTCCTCACTTCCACCATCTCTGCAAAGAAATGAGAGAGAATTTTCTCATCCCTTTTTTTGAAGCTGAAGTGTCATAATAATTACACAGCATTCAATTTTATTTTGGCTCCTGCTTTTTCCATTTTTATAGTTAGCATCACATATATTGTTTTTCTGATTCTGGAAATCTGTAAAACATTCATTTCGTATAAATCTTCTCATGCTTCTCTATATTCTTAATATTAAGAATTTCTTAAAATATAATATTCCTTTATAGTCCTGTACTAATGGGTTTTTTAGCCATTCCCCAATCAATGGACATCGACTTGTTTCCAGTTCTTTGGTTTCTGAAGGACTTTGAGCAGAAGATTGATGTGGACAGTCCTGTGCATTAAGAATATTATTTTTGGCAACTACGTAAAAGATGAATTAGAGGAAAGACTAAAGAAGCAGAGTGATCAATTAGGAAGCTATTAAATAGATCTAGAATTCTAGACAAAATGGCATAAAGGCCAAATGATGGACAAATGAATGGAGACATAGGAAGAGATTTGAAAGATGTTGTGGAGATTGACAGTTATTGGGAGATACGATTTAGGTTAGCTATGAGATTAGAGGAAGAGTGGGAGTCAAAGATAATTCTTGATTACTTGAAGGGTGTTGGCATCATAAGCAGAAATAGAGACATTTGTAGAAGAAAAGAGAATTTAATGGATATATGTATATATATACATATATATATACATAAATAGTGTATGTGTGTCTACATGTATAATGAAGGCAAAAGGTAGAGTAAAAGTTGGATTGAAGGATGTCCCGGGATATAGGATTTTTCAGAAAAAAATTGGGTTTTGATAAATGCAAATAGAAATAATGTCAAAAAGAGAAATTAATGATGATAGAAAATTTGTTATCATTTTGTGTTGGTATACCAAATGAGAATGGAAATTAAGGGAATAGAAGAAAGTAAACTGAGACCTGGTAGAATTGAAGTAAAGGAAAATAATAATGATGGAATAGAATTATTAATCCCAAAAGAAGGTGAATACGAATCACTAGCATTAGGAGAACAGAAAGTAGAAATTTCTCAGTCATATACACTGATTGGAAGCCAACGTTCTTTGGTCCTATGATGATGGAGAGTAGCATAAGTGTATCCAAGTGGAGCAGATCAGAGAGCAGTGGTATAAGAAAGTTGAAGCCTGAGGTCTGGGTCTTTAGATATTTCTCTAAACACAAACGTGGAAACAACTCAGTACCTCTGTTCTAAGATGGCAAAGGAAGATGCACACTCTGAAGGTGTCTCACATGTGTAGCTTGCTCCTGACTCTAGTCCCCTTGGTGTTCATTAGAGTGTCACTAGGTCACATACTGAGCTCCCAATCTTTCCAGATAAAGAAGAGGACAGATACAAATTATGCTGTAGAGTTAGAATAGGCAATAAGTCAACTAATTGGATTTAGGGGGCAGGAAGTAGAAAAAGATGAATGTCTAATATGACTCCGAGATTTCGGGCCTGAGTGACTGGAAAAATGGTGATGCCATCTTAGATAATGAGGACATTTGAAGAAAATATAGGTCTAGGAGAAAATGTGATTTAATTCAAAAAGCTTTTATTCAGTGCCTATTACATGCCAAACAACGTAGTAGAGTCTGGTGATAAAAAAAAAGAAATAGTATCTTTTCTCAAAGAACTTGGATCCTTCTGGGGACAAAATAATATGTGTCTAGATTTAAAAAATATAAACACTTGAAATATATATATATATATGCATATATATGATAAATACAAAATAATTTCATTGGGAAAGAAACAACTGAGCCATGAGAAAACTAGAACAGGTGGTGAAACTTGAGCTAAACCTTGAAATGAACCAGAAATCTCCAGAGGTCAAGCTGTGTGTGAAAAGCATTCTAGACCTGAGAAGGGGCTGAGGCAGAGAGTCATAATATAGACCATCATGAAGAGGATGAGTTCATTTAGGGCATTTTCTGTTGGAGCTGATGAGAGGGCATACATGATCAAATATCCAACAAGCAGCTGGCGATGAATAACTCGAGTTCTGATTGGAGACTATTACTGAATTTATAGATTTTGGACTCATCTGGGTAGAAATAATCATTGACCTTCTTACAATGACTAAGCCTTTTTGGCTCAGAAGCTTTCAGTACATTCCAAAACCATTTCGTTTTCTCTGCTTTTCCTGAAACTAATTCACTTTTGCTATGATGAAGAGATTAAAGCCAAGATAGAGATCAAAATGAAAGTTACAGTACTTGGACAGTGCTTATCTGTCTTTTTGTCATCAAGTCATTAATGTTACAGTGAAATATCAGTCTGACTAGAACGATCGAATCCAACTGATGCATGAGTTGCTTTTAATATGAAATGTGTCTTCCACAGGATTGATAGACAAGGTAGTAGAATTTATTCAATCATCTGAATCTTTCAGTCAGTAGAGACACTTGTCCTGGGGTATAACTCTTTTTTTATAATCTTGATGGTTTATAATGTGCTTTCATTTCAATAATTAGAGGTTACAAAGTGAAAAAAATTATTACTGCCAATTCACACATAAGAAAATGAAAAGTTTTGATAAAGTTCTGATTGGTTAGTGATGCATCCATAGCTATAAAGTTAGTAAATGCTGAACACTGGAATTGAACTAGGTCTTCTCACTTCCAGTCTAAGAGCTTTCCACCTATTGCTCCAATAGAATACAAAATTGAAAATTAGTTTCTTAGGTAAGAGAGCTGGTTGAAAATCCAAAGATATTATTTGACTTGTAATGAAATTCCTGGAATAAAAAGTTGCAAAAGCTGTACTTTCTGGTTCTTTCTTAATTTGTTGTGTGAGGTAAGGGAAATTAAGTAAGGTTTAAGTTTCTCTCTCATTGAATGAGGCAGCTACGTAGTACACTGCATAGAATGGTGGAATTGGAGATTAAGAGGTCCTGACATGAATTCAAATCCTGCTTCAGACATGTTTTAGTTGTATGGCCCAGGGAAAGTTATTTAACTTCTCAGCCTCAGTTTCTTTATCTGTAAAATGGGAGAAATAATAACACCTACCTCATAGGATTGTTCTGAGAATCAAATGAGATAGTATTTGTAAACTACTTCATGAAGCTTAAAGTGCTATATAAATCCTATGTTTTATCACTCATCTGGAAGCTGTTCTTTGCCTATACATATTGAATTTAGATCTGGAAGAGATATTATAAATCGTTTAATGCAGCCTCTTCATTTTCCACATTAAAATACCTGAGGTTCTTTGACATAAAATGACATGTCCAGGGTCACCCACTCTTTAGGTGGCAGATTCAATTTAATCACAGCTCACCTTGGCATAGGGTATAAAGATTTAACAGAGTATTTTTCCAATTACCCAGTGAGTATCCAAGTGTCATTATATCCTTCTTACAGATAAAAGAACAAACACTCAGAGAAATTAAGTGACCAACCCAGACTCAAAGAACTAGTAAGTGTTGGCACAGAAATTTGAACTCAGGTCTTCTGACACCAAATCCATTATCCTTACCACTATATTATTTGCAGCAGTTTAAAACAGAACTTTAAGAGTGACAGCTACTAACCCTAAATGAGGACAACCATTGCAGTTTTCTGCCCTGCTTCAAAACATGAACTATTTTAATGTGCAAATTGAACATGCAAGGGGATAGAGCAATTGTTTCCAAATTGTTCTCTGTATCCACAGAAGCATTAGAGTTAGCTCATCAATATTTATAGGTGCCAAGGACACAGGACTGACCAGAAGATGACTACAACAGCACTTAAAGCAATTGCTAGAATAATAAAATATTAGAAATTTCTTGTCCTCCATTGACTCTGTCTGTAGAAAACTGTGTGGTCCAGGACTATTCAAGACCTAGAGACAGAATGTTCTTGCCTCTAAAAGTTTCAGACTTGTGGCTCTAGGCCTCAGAGATCCCATGTTATAATTAATATATCTAATTGATACACATATGCTAATGTTTAGCAAAAATAGGAGATATAATAAGATCTCAAAATTGCTTACAGTTACCTAAACACAGAATAGTAAAAATCGTAATAATGTTGCTATTGTTTAATTTAGAGGGAAAATTGAATGAATGTAGGATTTGTAAAGATTAAAGTGAACTTTTCCCCAAGAGTTGTTCTATCAGAATTTTTTCCAAGATGCAAGGAATAATGCCACACAAGACTTTCTATGGATGTTAAAAACTCAGAGATTTCACAGTTCTGGATCTGATGTTCCTGCATAATTTTTTTTTAATCTCTCCTTCAGATACAGTTTGACGAGGTTCAGGCTTTGATAACACTATCATCACTATATCTTCCATTAATGTTCCTTTGTGACTATCTCTCCCAGTGGTTCAGAAATCAAGACATAAACTGTTGGGTTGGGGTTCCCATCCCTTCAGAAGAAAGAGAAATGGAGACTCTGGATACTGAAGATTTCAGTGCAACCAAAATGGTTAGAGAGAAAGAAAAAAAAACAAATATATATGTATATATGCAGATATATACATATCTGTGTTTGTACATGTTTGTGTGTATTTACATACATATGTTACATACATACAACATGCATGCATTATGTGCATAAGTTACATGTGTAAGTTTCATACATATAACAAAACAGGAATGAGTACAAATGGAACTCAGCCCTGTCCAATAACAAGGAACAAATTCACAAAACTATGAGGAAATTTCCTGAAACAGAAAAGGTAAATAGAGGTGTTAGTTGTTTGGTAAAAGCTGTATTGTTTTCCTCTCTTAGCCTGAGACCTCCCTGATGCCAGGTTCCACTTAAAAGGGCCTATTCAAGGTGCATTTGTCACACACGCATGCACACACACACACACACACACACACCGCAACACATTGTCATCACCCAATCCTACCTCATATTCCATCTTCCACAGAAGGTCATTTCTTATTCTTCCCTTGTCTCATTGTTAGTTCCTTTCCTCTGAGATTATGTTGATCATGTATATATCTTGTAGCAGGTTATTTGTTTGTTGGATTCCCCATAGAAATGTAAGTTCCTTGAAGGTAAGGATCATGGTTTGTTTGTTTTTGCTTTTTTCCCACTTTTGCATTCCTACAGCTTAGCACAGTATATGTAGCACTTAACCAAATGCACATTGGTTGACTGACATTCGTATACACAGTCCATCTTGGCTGCTATGCCTCCCAGATCTTATCTCAGGAAGCCTTTGACACTGAGTAGCTCCATTGCAAGTGCCTCTGCTTCCCCAGCAGCTAAGTATTCCCCTCATTCCTTCCCTTTTATGTCACTGAATAGCAATTGTTAAAGCTATACCTACTACTTTTAGTGATCAGGTTACATGGCATATCCCAGGACTGCTCCCCAATTCTCAACCTTGTATGTAAAAGAGAACTTGCCCTTTCTGACATGTTTTGAATCAGGATTGCATCCAATTTCTCTTGTATCCTTGCTCCCAAATAGAAGGTAATTCTTATTTTAACATAGCTCAGTCTCTGACAGATCTAAAGACCAATGGAGACAGGAGCCTCCTTTTTCCATAATATGAATTAGTTTTAGTTCAAGGAGATCCTATCCTATGATAAAAGAAAACCATTATCTCAGCAAGCCTGGCTCATCTACTCTTTCCAGGGGTTTATTATACCCGTTAGTGTCAAATGCGTAAAGATGGTTCTATTCCCCTCCTCCCTTTCCAAAATGCTAGAAGATAATATATTATGAGGGATTTTGCCAATAATAACTGAGAAAAAGGCCACTAATGTGATGAAACTTATTTCCACTTATATCAATATGATGTAGTACTATGTAATAGGCTAGCACTAAACACTGAAACTCTGAGCCGATACATGTTTTTGTTATAACAGATTCATGCTCATAGCATCTGTCTCCATGAAGAATTAGCAATATGATTTGGGATATGACACAAATGGTACAGTCATGAAGGCTATCTTCAGTTCCAGAAGGTCCCCATTTACTCAACATTCCAACTGTATGGCATCCCATTCCTTAATAATTAAGTGAGTAGCTTGACCAATCTATTGTTTGGTGTAGTGGATAGAGTATTGACCTTAAAGTAAAGAAGGTCGAGTTTCAAAGTCTCTCTCGCTACCTTTCTGTCCACAGCCTAGTATCTTCACCTTTCTGATCATCCATTTTCTCATTTGTAAAATGGGAATAACGAAAATAGCATTTAGATCATAGGTCATTGAGTGAAACAAAGTCTGAAAAGTGCTTGGAAAAAACCCTACTCTAGAAAATACGAGTTATTGTTATGATTGTTCATCCCAATAGCATCATTGTCATAACTTTTATGGTCTCATTTTTCCCCCAGTGGGGTTCAGATAGTTTTAGAATTGCAATGATGCTAGAACATCATCATTCTGGCATTATTATTTTATATACAAATGCACAGTGGATTACATTCATGACTAGTGATCATCCCTCATGTTATATTCCAAACTCTATGGTCACTGAATCATGTTTATTAAAATAATACCTAAACATTGCCAAGAAGTCAGTTCTAAAGCACCTATCATCTCCCAACAAGGAGTATCTTCCATCAGAGGAAGAGCCTAATGCTTACTAACTCTGAATTTCCTTAATTCAATGTCTCCCTTGCCTGATGTATCACGAATTTGGAAGGCTTTGTCTTCAATGCTAGTTCTCACTGACTGAAATTTTCCATGGTCACTCTCATCATATTATGAATATGGGTGGAAATAGATGCAGCAAGACCAGAAAATGATGAGTCTACAATTTACTGTGGCACTAGATAGACAAGCACAATAAAGTGGGTCGATACTGTTAATGTCACTCTTAAAGTCATTAATTAGAACTTATACGAGCTACTCAAAGAGTATGAAAACATTCCGTAGAAGGTCTATGACAGACACAGGAGAAAGGAGGAATGCTATCCACAAGGCTAGTAGTAATCTTAATACAAATGAAACTCTCAAATATACCCCCAGGTTGATGGGACAGTGTCTGGAATAGCTATTGACCCACATTTTCAGTCTATACTGCAAATCTTAAAAGGGCATTATTGTGACAAATTTGCCTGTATTTTGGAATGCTAATCCTACAAATCCACTGTGGGAAATATCAAGTATATACTTGGATTCCCAAGGGAAGGACAAACGAAGGAATGACAGTTACACTGCCTCCCTTCCTATGGAAGTCTACTATAAAAAACACAGAAACATGCCCACATCAGAAAGACCCTAGAGGATCCCAAGTAATACAGACATGTGCTTCTGACATCCTAAAGGCTTAGCTGGGTCTGAATCACATTCTACAAACTGATCACTGTTATAGACTCTTTGGCTGATTCATTCTGATAACCACTTAACTTTTCACTTAAATGTTCACACCATATAGTGCACCAAAATATCCACAATGACCACAGAACCCATCCCAGCTATGGCTAGCTTCACTATTTTATGAAGCAAAAGAGATAACCAAGGTTGCTGCTACAATTTTTCCTCTACCCCTGGCCATGGTACTGATAGCAATAGGCATTGGCAAAATGCAAAAAACAAAATGAAAAACAAACCAAAAAAACCCCAACCTTTTTTTCCACTTGAGACAGCATATTCTTTCATAGCAGAAGTGTACTTTCCAAGCCCCCTACTCGCTACTGTATGTTAGTATTCCCGTGGGCCCAGATATAATCCTTCTTTAGGATTCCCAAGGGTTTCACTGCATGTAACTACCAATATTTAGACAGAATTGTACAATAAACAAAAAAGAACATTACAAGAAATTCCAAAATATCATCCTTTCCTTCAGTGAAATATCTTCTTCAATATATAATATATATGTATATATAAATATATGTATATATATATATATATATTAAGTTAGGCCTAATGGTCTCCCTTAGGTCTCCCTTCTTCCTTTTATGAATAATTCTTTTACTTGTTATCTTAGAGCCATCCTTGAATCAATCTTAACTAACTTGGAAAAGAGACCAAATACTCAGGCTCTTAGACCTTGGCAAATTTGGGAAGGTAAGGTTACAAGACTTCTTTTTTCTGTTTTAATTGTTAATTTTTATTACTCTAAACTTTACAAGCAACAGCAAATATGAACATTTTAAATACAACAAAGAAAAGAGACATCACAATTTTGAATTATACACTTTTTAAAAAGTGCATAATGAATTTAACATGTCAGTTATAAAATCCAATTTGTGAGTATTTTACTCTGAGCCTCTTTATCTTCTCTCTTTTTCATTTAAAAATATATTTCATTGAAACTCTTTTTTTTCATGAGCATCATTATCACTACCCATTTTCCCTTCTCCCCCCCAAAAGAATCTTCCTTTATAATAAAGTTAAGAAAAACAAGTCTACACATTGGTTATGGGGGGGGCGCGGGGCGGGGGGCTAATACATAGAATGAGATTAGAAAGAGGCAGCAATAGAGAGAGACAGACAGATTCTATATAGGTGGACTCTAATTCATCAATCTCTATCAAGAGGTAGAAAGCATGTTTCATCAAAAATGCTCAGGAGTCATGGATGGTCTTTGAAATGATCATTCTTGATTCTTTTACGTTATTTTTCTTTACAAGATTATTGTATAATTGTAGAAATTGTTCTTATGATTCCAAGTTCAGTCTATGTCAATTCTTAAAAATATTTCCAACTTTTTCTAAATACATCCCTTGTATCATTTTTTAAAATATTTATTTTTATGGTATTTTTTCAAATTATGTGTAAATACAATTTTAACATTAATTTTTTATAAAACTTTGAGTTCCAAATTTTCTCTCACCCTCCTTCCTGATCCTCTCCCACACCCAAGACGGCAAGCATTTTGATATAGGTTATATATATTCAATCATGTAAAACCTATTCCCATATTAGTCATGTTGTGGAAGAAGAAACAGTTTGCAAAACAATTACAGTTGGCAAAAGGAAAATAAAATGAAAAAAATTAAGTGAAAATAATATACTCCTATCAGCATTCAGACTCCATCAACTGTTTCTCTGGATATAAATAGCATTTTTTCACCATGAGTCTTTTGGAATTGCCTTGGATCATTGTATTACTGAGAAGAGCTAAGTCAATCAGAGTTGATCATCTCACAGTGTTGCTGTTACTGTGTACAATGTTCTGGTTCTGCTCACTTCACTTTGCATTAGTTCATATAAGTCTTTCCAGGTTTTTTTCCCTGAAATTTGCCTGCTCATCTTTTCTTATAGCACAATAGCATTCCATTACACTCATACATCACAACTTGTTTTGCCATTCTCCGGTTAATGGGCAACCTCTCAATGATCAATTCTTTGCCACCACAAAAAGAACTGCTACAAATATTTTTGTACATATCGGTCCTTTTCCCCTTTTTATAATATCTTTGTGATAAATAATTTAGATCTGTTTTTATTTGTGTGAAAAGTGTTTTGTAATTGTGTTCATATAAGCCCTGGGTTTTTCTTGGCAGATAGCCTCCCAAGTATTTCATATTATCTGCAGTTATTTTAAATGGAATTTCTCTTTCTACCCCTTGCTGCTGGATTTTGGTGATAGTATATAGAAATACTAATGCTTTACATCGGTTTATTTTATGTCTTGCAACTTTGCTGTTAGTTGTTTCAACTAGTTTTTTTTAGTTGATCTCCTAGAGTTCTTTAAGTATACCATAACATCATCTGCAAATATGTTTCCTAATTGCCCAATTTCTTTTTCTTGTCTTATTGCTATAGCTAGCACTTTGAGTAAAATATTGAACAATTATGGTGATAATGGACATCCTTGTTTCACTTCTGATCTTATTGGGAAGGCTTCAAGTTTATCCCCATTACAAATAATACTTGCTTGTGGTTTTAGATAGATACTACTCATCATTTTTAAAAAGGCTCCATTGATCCTTATGCTCTCTAATGTTTTTAATAAGAATGGGTGTTGTGTCTTGTCAAAATATTTTTCTTCATTGTCAATATAATCATATGATTTTTGTCGCTTCGTTATTGATATGGTCAATTACACTGATGTTTTCTTAATATTGAACCAGCCCTTCATTTCTGGTATAACTCCCATCTGGTCATAGTGCATGATCTTTGTCATATATTGCTGTAATATTCTTGGTAGCTTATTATTTAAAATAGTTGCATCAATATTCAATAAGGAAATCGATCTAATTTTCTTTCTACTTTTCTTTCCCTGGTTTAGGTATCAAAACCACATTTGGATAACAAAAGTAATTTGGTAGGACTTCTTTATTTTTAAAAAAAAATAATTTCTATAGTTTTATGATTAATTGTTCCTTAAATGCTTGGTAGGATTTACTTGTAAATCTATCTGGTCATGAGGACTCTTGGATCTCACTTTTGACTTGTTCAAAAGCTTTTTTTCTGAGATAAGCTTATTTCAGTATACTATTTCCTCTTTTGTTAATCTGGGCAATTTATATTTTTATAAATATTCATCTTTTTCACTTAGATTTTTAGTTTTGCTGTCAGGAAATTAGTTTAATAACTGATTTAATTTAATCTTTATTATTGACTTAATTTAATCCTCATTTGTGGTGCATTCACACTTTTTATTTTTGATACTAGTAATTGCTTTATATTCTTTCTTTTTTATCATGTGTTGATTTCCCTTTTTATTGTATTTTTACTAATTACAAATCAAAATGATTTTTAAAATTCATTTTACAAGATTTTGAGCTCCAAATTTTTCTCCCTTCTTTCTCTTCCCTCTTCCAAAACATTTTATATAGGTTACTCATGTGCTATCATGTACAACAGGTTTCCATATTAATGACAGTTGTGAAAAAAGAAACTGATACAAAGGAAAAAACATGAAAAATAATAAGTTAAGTGAAAAAAATATGCTTCAATCTGCATTCAGAGTCTATTATTTCTTCATTTGGATGTGGTAGCATTTTCCTTCACAAATCCTTTGTTCTTGTCTTAGATCATTATGTCAATGTGAAGAGCTGAGTCATTCATAGTTGATCCTCATACAACATTGGTGATACTGAGTACAATATTTTCCTGGTTCTGCTCATTTCACTTTGCATCACTTTGTACAAGTCTTTCCAGGTTTTTTTTTTCTGAAATCTGCCTGTTCATCATTTCTTACTACACAATAGGATTTCATTACATTCATAGACCATTGTTTTTTCCGTCATTCCCCAATTGATGAGTATCCCTTCAATTTCTGATTCTTTGTCACCACACAAAGACCTACTATAAATATTTTTGCACGTGTAGGTTCTTTTCCCTTTCTTATGATCTCTTTGGCATATAGACTCAGTAGTGGTATTGTTGGGTCAAAGGGTATGCACAATTTGGCTGCCCTTTGGGCATAGTTGCAAATTGCTCTCTAGAATAGTTGGATCAGTTTGCAACCCCATTAACAATGCATTAGTGTGAGGGGGCGGAGCCAAGATGGTGACTGGAAAGCAGTAACTGGCGTGAGCTCCCCACCAAATCCCTCCAAAAACCTATAAAAAATGGCTCTGAACCAATTCTAGAACTGCAGAACCACAAAGTGGCAGAGGGAAGCAGGGCTCCAGCCCAGGACAGCCTGGATGGTCTCGGGGTAAGGTCTGTCCCATTGAGAACTCCCAGCCCCCAGCTGAGGGGAGCAGAGCTGAGCCCAGCAGAGCCCAGCAGAGCCCAGCGCGTGCAGCACGGCGCGGCAGACTGCGGACCGACGAGACCAGGAGTGGAGCGGAGAGTGCCCTAGCATGCTGAATTACTGAACTGTGGCATGTACCAGACCTCACAACCCACAAACAGCAAAGACAGCAGAGAAGGTTAGTGGGAAAAGCTGCGGGACTAGACGGAGTTTGCGGTTCGGCTATCCACCCCTGGGGCAATGGAGGCGGGGCAGCTTTAGAAATTCAGCTGCAGTTGCTTCTGGCCCCAGGCCCACCTGGTGGGAGGAATTAAGTGGCTGATC
>CM053623.1:87232278-87250638 GCA_028646595.1 Phalanger gymnotis | reverse complement strand
GAATGAGTGAATCTTGCCCTCATCAGATTTGACCTGAAGAGGGAATACCATACATACTCAGTTGTGTATCTTACCCCACAGGAAAGAAGGAGGAAGAAGATAAAAAAAGGACGGGATGATGGAAGGGAGGACAGATGGGAATGAAGATAATAAAAAACAAACACTTTCGAAAAGGGACGGGGTCAAGGGAGAAAATTCAATAAAGGGGGGTAGGTTAGGAAGAAGCAAAATATAGTTAGTCTTTCACAACATGAGTATTGTGGAGGGGTTATACATAATGATACGCATGTGGCTCATGTTGAACTGCTTGACTTCTTGGGGAGGGTGGATGGGAAGGAAGGGGGGAGAGAATTTGGAACTCAAGGTTTTAAAAAAATAGATGTTCAAAAGTAAAAAAAAAAAGAAATACTTAGAACATAAGAAGGCTCGAAAAGGGTCACAGACATGCAGGACAATTTTTTTACTAACACATTAAATTTTATATACACCTCAAAAATAAATTATATGTAACAAAAAAAAACAATGCATTAGTGTCCCAATTTTCCCACATCCTCTTGCACACTTATCATTTTCCTTTTTTTCCATCACATTAGTCAATCTGATAGGTGTGAGGTCATACATCAGAGCTGATTTTATTTACATTTCTCTAATCAAAAGTGATTTAGAACATTTCTTCTTATGCCTATTGATAGCTTTGATTTCTTCATTTGAAAACTATCTGTTCATATTCTTTGACCATTTATCAATTAGGGAATCGCTTGTACTCTTAAAATTTGACTCAGTTCTCTATATATTTGACAAATAAAGACTTTATCAGAGACACTTGCTATATATAAAGATTGTTTCCAAGGTTTCTGTTTTCATTCTAATCTTGGTTGCATTGGTTTTGTTTGTGCAAATGGTTTTCAATTTGATATAATCAAAATCATATATTTTACATTTTGTTATGCTCTCTAGCTCTTGTTTGGTCATGAACCTGTAACTCACTAACTTCTCTTTTAAGAATCTGGATGCTCTACTACTTGGTGCACATATGCTTATTATTGATGTGACTTCATTTTCTGTTGTACCTTTTAGCAAGATGTAGTTTCCTTCCTTATCCCTTTTAATTTGGTCTATTTTTTATTTTGCTTTGTCTGAGATTAGGATTGCTACCCCTGCTCTTTTTTTTCTTACTTCAAGTGAAACATAATTGATTCTGCTTCAGCCTCTCACCTTTACTCCATGTCTATCTCTCTGATTCAAATATGTTTCCTTTAAACAACATACTGTAGGATTCTGTTTTTTGACCCACTCTTCTACCCACATTTTATGGCAGATTTCATCCCATTCACACAAGTAGTTATCATTATGAACTGTCTATTTCCTTCCTGTTTGTACTCTCTTTCTGTTCACCCTTTCCCTTCTTGACAGTATTTTTGCTTCTGTCAGCGACCTCCCCTGATCTACTCTCCCTAGCGTCAGTTCCTCCCCATCCCTTTTACTTAATCTCCTCCCCTCTTAATTCTCTGTTGTGTAAGATAGATTTCTATATTCAACTGATTGTGTATATTATTCCCTCAGTAAGCCAATACAGATAATGAGAGTATAGTTCAAGAGATAGCCATTGCCCACCTTCCCGTCTTCCCTTCCACTATAATAGGGTTTTTGGGCCTCTTCGTGTGAAATAATTTACCCCATTCTACCTTTCCCTTCCTTCTGCACCCAGTATACTCCTCTTTCTCACCCCTTAGTTAATTTTTTTATGTCATTCCTTCAAATTCACTTTATACCTGTTCCCTCTATCTGTGTATATCCCTTCTAGCTACCCTATTAGTGGTACAATTTTAAGAACTGTAAGTGCCATCTTCCCGTGTATGGATGTAAACAGCTCAGCTCCATTGAAACTCTTCTGTTTTCTTTTTTCTTTTTCATTTTTAGGCTTCTCTTGGGTCTTGATATTGGAGATCAAATTATTGTTAGATTCTGGTCTTCTCCTTGTGAAAGCTTGAAATCCTTCTATCTCATTAAATGACAATTTTTTTCCATTGGACTATTATGCTTAATTTCACCATGTAGGTGTTTCTTGGTTGTAGTGCTAGCTCTGTTGCCTTCTGGAATATTACGTTCCATGACCTCTGATCTTTTTATGTTGCAGCTACATAATCCTGATTGTGGTTCCCTGACATTTGAATTGTTTCTTTCTGGCCACTTAGAGTATTTTTTCCTTGACCTGATAGTTCTGTAATTTGGCTATAATGTTTCTTGGAGTTTTTATTTGGGGATCTCTTTCCTGAGGTGATTGGTGGATTGTCTTAATGCCTATTTTCCTCTCTGGTTCCTGGATATCAGAGAAGTTTTCCTTGATAATTTCTTATAATATGCTGTCCGTGTCCTCCTTTTGATTATGGATTTCAGGAAGTCCAATGATTCTGACATTATCACTCCTGGATCTATTTTACAAGTTAGTTGTTTTTCCCATGAGGTATTTTACATTTTCTTTCATATTTTCATTCTTTTAAATTTGTTTGATCTATTCTTGATGTCTCATAGAGTCATTAGCTTCCACTTGCTCAATGCTAACTTTTAAGGAGTTGTTTTCCCCAGTCAACTTTTGTACTCCCTTTTCCATTTGGCCAATTATGCTTTTTAAGCAGTCGTTTCTTTTTAGAAGCTGTTGACTCTTTTTTTTATATAACTCTCTTTCATCACTCTCATTTCTTTTCCCAAATTTTCTTCTACCTCTCATATCATTTTAAGCTCCTTTTTGAGCTCTTCCATGAGCTCTTTCTGGGTTTGAGACCACTTCCCATTTTTCTTTGTTTTGTCATTGCTGTCCTCTGCTGAATTTGTATCTTGATTTTCCCTATCACTCTAATAACTTTTTATGGTCATATTCTTTGTTGTTGTTGTTGCTTGCTCCCTCTTTTGGCCTTTTTCCTTTCTTTTAAATTTAAGCTCTGCTCCCAGGGTGGAAGGCAAACTGTTTTAGGCTTCTTGTGCCAGTCTCTGAAGGCCCTGGTTATTTACCTGGTGCTGCACTGGTGTTGCCCTTGTGTCTGATGCTGTGTTAATGGGTGGAGTGGGAGTTGGCTGATGCTGCTGAATGCTGTAGGGAACTGGCAGCTTACCTAGGGCTGAACTGGGGTCCTGGTAGTGGTGTCTGGCATGTGCTGAGTCCAGTGGGGTGTTTTTAGATTCCCCTGGATCTATACTGAATTATGTGGTGGTCTGGCTATTTGCCTCGGGCTATGCTGAAGCATAGAGGGGCCCGGAGCTGGCAACTGCCTCTTTGCTTAGGTACCTCTAGGACTGGCATCTACCTGTTTGCCTAGGCTATGTAGAAGTATGTGGAGGTCTGGCTACTGTAAGGTGCCTGTTTGCCAAGGCCTATGCCAAAGTATGTGGTGGTTCTTGGAGCTAGAGTCAACCAGTTCTATGCTAAGGCATGTGGGATTCCTGGTGTTGGCCTTTGCCAACTCCACCACACTGGGGCTCAGGATCTGCCACTGATTTGCAGAGGTGTGGCTTGCTGTTGCCTTGCTAGGATGTTCTCTATCCTGGACTGTGTTTCCCCTTTACCTGAGTGAGACAAACCTTTTTTGCAGATCTTCCATGTTTTGTGCACTAAAAGTTTGTTTCACCCTGTCTTTTTGCTGATTCTACTATTTCAGGATTTGTTTTGGGGCACTTTTTAATGTTTATTTGGAGGTGAATGTGAGAGAGTTACAGCAATTTGCTGCTTACTCCATCATCTTGCCTCCCCTATCCTTTCTTTCTTTTAATCAAATTAAGCAATGGTTTATCTATTTTATTGGTTTTTCATGAAACCAACTCCCAGTTTTATTGATTAGTTCAATGGCTTTCTCATTTTCAATTTTATTAATATCTCCTTTGATTTTTGAGATTTCCAATTTGGTGTTTAATTGGGGCTTTTAAATTTGTTCTTTTTTTAAGTTGCATGCCCAAATAATTTGTCAGCTCTTTCACTCTTTTATTGATGCATGCATGCATTTTAGTCATTTTTCAGTCATGTCCAACTCTTTTGACCCCTTTTTTGGGTTTTCATGACAAAGATACTTGACTGGTTTGTCATTCCAGCTCATTTTACAGATGAAGAAACTGGGTTACAGATGAGGCAAACAGAATGAAGTGGCTTGCCCGTGGTCACATCTAGTAAGTGTCTGAGACCATATTTGAACTCAGAAATGGCAGTCTTTCTGATTACAGGCCTGGCACTCTATCCACTGCACCACTTAGTTGACCCCAATGTATGCATTAAGACATATATTTTCACCTAAGTTCTGCTTTGGTTGCATCCCACTAGTTATGGAATGTTGTCATTGTTGTAATTCTCCTTAATGAGATTATTGATTGCTTCTATGATTTGTTCTTTGGGCCCATCATTCTTTAGAATTAGATTATTTGGTTTCTAATGAACTTTTAATCTATGCTTCCATAGCCCTTTATTAAACACAACTTTTATTGCATTATAACCTGAAAGTGATGCTTTTAAGATTTCTGCTTTTCTGCATTTGATTGTGAGGTGTTTTATGCCCTAATACATGGCCAATTTTTGTGAAAGTACTGTACACATCTAGAAAAGGCATATTCCTTTCCTTTCCCATTCTATTTTCTCTAGAGGTCTATCATATCTAACTTTTATAGGATTCTATTAATCTCTTTGACTTTTTAAATTTTTATTTCATGGTTAGATTTATCTGACTCTGAGAGGGGAAAGTTGAGGTCTCCCACTAGTATAGGTTTATTGTCTATTTCCTCCTATAGTTTATTTAACTTTTCCTTTATAAATTTGGATGCTATTTCATTTGGGATATATATGTTTGGTAGTGATGTTTCTTGATTGTCTATGGTGTTTTTAGCAAAATATACATTCCCTGCTTACCCCTTTTCTCTAGGTTTATTTTTACTTTTGCTTTGTATGAGTTCATGACTGCTATCCCCATCTTATTTTGTTCAGGTGAAACGTAATTAATTCTGCTACAATCCCTTATTTTAACTCAGTGTGTGTCTGTTTCAGGTGGAGTAGGATTTCTAATCTATTCTGTCACCTACACTCTTGTGTTTTATGGGTGAGTTCATCCCATTCACATTCATAGTTATGATTACTAACTGTACATTTCCTTCCATTCCATTTTCTTTTATCTTCTCTCTTCTTATTTTGTCTCTCCTCAAAAGTCTATTTTACTTCTGACCAATGCTTTCTTTTATCTGTCTTCCCTTTTATCACAACTCCCCTTCCACTCCTACCTCTCTGTTGGGTAAAATAAATTTCTATTACTTATTGAGTATGTGTGTGTGTGTGTGTGTGTGTGTGTGTGTGTGTGTGTGTGTATACATGTTCCTTGAACCAATTTCGACGTTATTGAGGTTTAAACATTGCTTGCCCCGCAAACACACACAGACACACACACACATTTTCCCCTTCATTGTTAAAGCTCTTCCTTGACATGACTCTTTCATGTGAGATAATTTCCTCTCCCTTCCCTACTTCTCCTAGGGGATCCTTCTTTCATACCTATCCATTTGTTAATATCATCCCAACATAAAGAACTCCTGTACCCTCTTTCTCAGTAGAATCCTTCTAACTGCCTTAATTATAGTGTAGTTCTTAGATGTTGTGTGTAAAGTTAGCACCTTGACTTTATTGAATCTCTTGTGATTTCTCTTTTATGTTTACAATTTTATGCTTCTCTTGAGTCTTTTATTTGAAGGTGAAATTTCCTATTCAGCTCTGCTCCATTTATGAAGAATGCTTGAAAGCAATATACTTCATTAAATATCCATTTTCCCCCCAAAGGATTATATTCGATTTTGCTAGGTAACTTATTCTTGGTTACAATCCTAGCTCCTTTTCCTTCCAAAATGCAATATTCCAAGCCCTCAACTCCTTCAATGTGGTAGCTGCTAAATCATTTATGATACTGACTGTGCTTCCATAGTATGTTAATGATTTCTTTCTGGATACTTGAAGTATTTTCTCTTTGACCTGAGAACTTCATAATTTTGTTATTATGTTCCTGAGAGTTTACATTTTGGATGCTGATTGGTGGATTCTTTCAATTTCTATTTTATCCTCTGGTTCCAGGATATCAAAACAATTTTCCTAGATAATTTCTTGAAATCTGATGTTTAGACTCTTATTATTATGGCTTTTAAGTAGTCCAATAATTCTTAAATTATCTCCCCTGAATCTATTTTCCAGGTCAGTTATTTTTTCAATGAGATATTTCAGATTTCCTTCTACTTTTTATTCTTGTTTTGTTGGGTTTTTTATGTCTTGAAGTCATTAACTTTCGTTTGCCTAATTCTAATTTTTAAGGAATTATTTTCTTTTGTAAAATTTTATGCCTCTTTTCCATTTGGTCAATTTTGTTTTCTAAGGGGTTATTTTTATCAGTGAATTTTTATACCTCTTTTTCTATTTAGCAAATTCTGGGGTTTTTTTTGTTATTTTCTTCAGTATTTTTGTGCTTCTTTTACCAAGTCGTTTCTTTCTTCTCATAATTTTCTTCCTTTGCTTTCATTTTTTGCCTAATTTTTCCTCTAACACTCTAATTTAGTTTTGAAAATTATTTTTAGCTCTTCTAGAAATTCTTGTTGGGCTTGTGTCCAATCCACATTTTTCTTTGAGATTGAACATGGCTGTTTTGACTTTATTATATTTCTCTGAGTTTGTGTCTTGATCTTTCCTGTCACTATAGTAGCTTTTTATAGTCAGGTTCTCTTTCTGTTATTTGCTAATTTTTCTGCCCCATCTTTTCATTTGGAACTTTAAGATAATGGTGGGCTCCACTTGTGGCATGGGGTTAGAGGGGCACTGCCTTCGGCTTCAGGATTTTCACACTGCTGTTTTCAGAGTTAGTTCTGGGAACATGGAATTTTTCAGTGCTTCTAAGGTGTTATGATCTAGGGAAAGGTGTGGTCTCCTTGTCTGTATTCCAATCTTTACCCAGGAAAAACCTCATCCCTTGGGATTGCACTTGATACTGCTCCTCAGGGTCCCTGATTCCTCAATAAGTGATTCTACCCCTCAGGGTTTCCATTTCCTCTTGACAAAAAATGTTCCTCCTTGTCCTTGAACTATGACCCAGAAGTGGGCACAGGCAACAGAGTTGCCAAACAGGTCCTGTGCCCAGTGCCAGCACAAGGCTCCCTTGCCCTCTCTTTATGACCATTTGCCAGGTCTCCTTACCATCTCTGGCTTGGGAGTGCCTGAAGCTGCAGCTGCTTCTGTTGTCACCACATAGTACCCCACATTGGTATTTTGTCCAGTGGGCTCTGGGCCAGCCTCCACTTCCATGTCGCAGTTTTTTTTTTCCAAACTCCTCAGTTGTCTTGGGCTGAAAGAATTTCTTTACCTTACCTTTTGTTGACTCTATCACTTCCAAATTTGATTTGAAGTATTATTTTAAAATATCTTGAAAAAGAATGTTAGGAGGACTTAGCTAAGCACTTTCTTTGCATGGCCATCTTGGCTCTGTCCCCAGAAGTCCGACTCACTTATTTGAAACTTTTTATTCTCCTTTTGCGTCTTGGTTTCACAGCTCTTCTGTAATTTATAATTGCATTTGAATTCTCTTGTGTTGTTTCTTCCAGGCACTCTTGTAGTCTCATGAATAAGATTTGTTTTCACTTTCTTAGATTCTGCTCATATTTTTTTGTGGAGTTGTTCTCCTCCTTTGGGTTTACCTCTTGTGAATCTCTTGACCTAAAACAGTACTTTAGGGCATTCGTTATCTTCCCTTTTCACTCATGCATCCAGCTTTAAATCTCATCCATTTCAACTTTTTTCCAGGCAAGATTCTGCCTGCTTCCATATTTGTAAATGGGGTGATCAGCCCTTGTCTGATCTTGACCTCAGGCTCTCTGTTCCTGCTGGTGGCTTCTAGTTCCTCTGGTGTTCTGGGAGGCTTCAGTGTTCTTGCTCAGTGATTTGCCCTCTCCTAGCCCCTCATAATGTGTCCACAGTCAGGATGTTTCAGTGAGTTTCTGGTATCTGTGATTAAAGAGCTGCTGCAGATTTCTGCCCTGGTTATCTGAACTCATGCTGAATTCCCTGGCAGAGCTGCTCTCAATTGTCCACAGCTTCTGGCTCTTTTTGTGCATCACTGGGATGGATGAAGTGCCTTACTAATTCTTCTCTTTGATCTCTTCATCATTATGTGACTGGGTTCACTTTTTAGATCATTTCTAGATTACATGTGGGAGATCTAGGCTCCTCTACAAAATTTCATCCATACATGAACTTACCGTGAAGTCCAAGGCTGTAAGACTTCTCAATTTCAATTTAATTCAATAAATATGTACTAAGTGCCTACTGTGTGCCAGGAACTGTGCTATGCACTGAGGACAAAAATAAGAAAAATTACAATCCCTATTTTCAGGGAACTTAAATTCTAAGGTTGTATGACATGTAAGACAACTTGCATGTAAGACAACGTGAAAAGGAGGCTGGAAAGCATCAGGGCATTGGGGCACACAAGGTGGCCCCCAGCAAAAGGGAATTTTGTTCCAGGGAGTTAAAATCCGGCAAAGGTGCTAATGCAAAGTGCTTCCCAGAAACTATCTTATTTTTTGATGTAAGGCGTTGAATTAAAGAAGGCATTGACATATCTTCATCCTCCTCTCAAGTCTACCCTTTTTTTCGAGTCATAATTCATTGACCTTATAATTCCTTCTTTCTCCTTTCAAAGAAGTTCATATGAAAATGGTCCCTTGTAGATTTGGTACCCTGACTGGTACTGTGCCATTGCAATAGCATGCAGGGGGGAGCATTAGCTGGACAACTAAAGAGAAAGAACTGACCTTGACTGCTCATAGACTATCACAAAAACTAAGAGCTGGAAGATACCTCAGAAACTCTTGTTCAAATAATCCCTATTCAAGAATCCCCTCTACAACATTACAAAGTGTTCTTCCAGCTTTCATTTGAAGATCCCTTGTAAGGATAAATAATTTGCTAACAAAGGTAACCCATTCCACTTTGGGCCAGATCTAGTTGTTAGGAGAATTTTTTCTAATATTATCAAGCCTGTTTTGTCTTCAATTCCACCCACTTCTTTTTCAGGATCGGAAAAACAAACGTACTCCCTCTTTCACATAACTACTTCTCAAAAAAACTTGAATCTGGTTGTCATGTTCCCTCGAAACCTTGTCTTCCCAAAGCTCCATCCATTTCTTCAACCAGTATTCATATGGCATGACCTCAAAGCTCTTCATCTTCTTTTCTCTTCTCTGAATGATATCAAATTTATCACAGACTTCCTACATTATAGCTCCAGAACTCAATAGAATATGCCAGATGGAGTCTGACTGAAATATTGTGTAATGGAACAATCAACTCTGTGTTGAGAATAGCATCCCTTTCATAATGCTCTTAGGCCATAGGCCATCATGGGAAACAGAATGGTAAGCTTTGCCATCATCCAAGAATCTGAGTAGACATGCTAATTCTCACCTCGAACCAATCAGTGTTATATACTTGCACAAAAGAAGTATTTAAAGAAGAATTTTGTGGAAATATAATAATACTTATATTTTGTGGAAAATAATAAATAATAATTTATATGAATATGGAATGTTAAAACTTGCAACAAATTTGTGAGGTGGATAGTGGAAGTATTTTATTTCTATAATTTCATTGGTGGAGGGAACTTTCAGTGAGTCTTCTTCCTCTATTAATGCAGGTAGGTAACTATGCTGCAACTTATACTCTTAGAGGATTTCCTGGTACACTCAAAAGTGAACTGGCTTGCTCAGGATCTGAAAAGCCAGCATGTGTCAGAGGCAGTACTTGAAAGCAGGGATTCACAATTTTGAGAATGGCTCTCAAGTAACTATATCAGGTTGTTTCCTAACAAAATTATCATCATGTCCATTATTATCATATCAAAGCTCAAATCAGTCAAGTGACTTTCCTCATCACATACCTAGGAAAATAATAACCAGAACTCAAACCAAGGGTGTGCTGAAGCCAACTCAAAATGACTCACAAGAGTTGATTGTTAAATTTTCAGTGTGACCAGTTATATTTCAGAAATTCATAAATAGTACAAGCCAGGGATGGATTTATTGCTTTGATAATTATCTAGGCTTAATAAAATGATGGAGAAAATGATAATAATGAATTATAAAAATAATGAAAAATGATAATAAATTCAATTGTATTGCGAGTACATTTTTGAAAGCCGGTTGTTAAATGTTTACCGCATACCCCTGATTTAAATCCGAGTCTTATGCCTCTGGTACCCCTTCCACTATGTCCTTATGCCTATAAAAATATTTTTAAAATCCAGCGACGGCAGACAATTGTCGCCAACAATAAGAAGAATAAATGATTATGGAGGTGATTGACTTTGTCAGACTAGACTTAAGAGTCCCGAATCTACACATACACTTCACTTCAGAGTTACAGTGCTTGATCTTCATATATTTACCATTTGGTATGCAAGGGAGAATCACATTTACATAGCACTTCAAGCCCTTTCTTCACACATTCTCATGAGGAAGATTTCTCAAGTAGAAATACCCTTATTTATAGATAAAGAAACTGAGGCTTGGGGAAGACAAGGGGTCACAGCCATGCAGCTCAGAAGTGAAAGAGCCAAGATTTGAACCCAGGATCCAGTGCTCTTCCCATCATGACTCCACTTCCTAAAAATCTAACAGAAAAATTGGACGAGGGAAAGGAAGAGAGGCACTAACTGGAGGGAGTAACACAGAGGTTGTGAAATTTGGGAAACTTCAGTCTGTAGGCACTTTTCTTATCTTCACGATCCAAATTCACTCCTTTAAAACTTTTACTCACTTTTCCATGATGATAAAAGCTTTCAATTGTGCCCGTGTTATAGAACCTTTTGAATCTTCTTTCTGTCACAGAATCCGTGGCCTACTAAGGATATCGAACTCCTAGGCCTATTAGGTCTATTGGGTCATGATGTATAAATGCATTTTCTCATGGCTGTTCACTTAACAAAG
The DNA here is from genome assembly GCA_028646595.1 of Phalanger gymnotis. Classification (NCBI taxonomy): domain Eukaryota; kingdom Metazoa; phylum Chordata; class Mammalia; order Diprotodontia; family Phalangeridae; genus Phalanger; species Phalanger gymnotis. Next base: position 87,239,658 of record CM053623.1, on the reverse strand, counting down.
GTCACTCAGCCAAGATCAACACCCAGCTATAAGAGGAACAATGAAATAAATGTTAATTGCAAGAGTCATACACCAAAATACTGTGCCTAGACACTTGCATACCTCAGTCTATCTGTTGGGTTGCAGATGACCCATAGTTGCTGCCGTTGTGTCTGAGGAGTGTTCTTTCATGTTAAAAAAATCTAAAAAAAATCCTTACACAATTGCCACCTTCCTTCTCGATGATGCAGCCTGGACAACATAGAGGGCATGGTATGCGAAATGACTTTAGAGCACTAAGCAGAGTAGGGGCAGTTAACGGTCAAGGTGATTCATGGGCTGTTAGTCACTTGAGCCTCTTCAGCCTCTCTGTAGAAATCTTTGCAGCTTTGCCCATAAAGATGAAAAATATTTGCAGCGGGACAGTGAACTGGAAAATATATTTAAAAGAATAATTCTCTGGCAGTCCAGTGACAAAAGACAGTCAAGAGAAACTAAATGGATTTTTTTCTGCCTCAAATTTCTCAGAATGGAATGTAATCATCACACCAGAAAAGAAGTCTATTTTTAAAGTAGAGAGTTTTTATGGGGCGGGTGGTAGTGGGGAATGCTACAGGGTTGGGGAGTGGTAATTACAGACCTATGAGAGCCAAAGGAGAGACTAAGAAAGAAGGAAAGATTAAGACTTTCACATTGCTCCTAAGTCTCCCCCACCCCATCCCAGGTGCTAAAACATAAACTTATTTAATGTAGTTTGAGTAAGCTGATAAAGACCCATAATGTAGTCTTGGGTTCCCACTGTTAATTCCCACAACTATCTGATACAACTGACAATTTTAGTTTCAAGAATTTACAGTTTCATGATTCTAAGATTTTCATGTAATGTGAAAGAGACTGTAGAAGTTACTTTGAAAATTGGTTTTACCTCATATATGGCTAAGAATAACTATAGAATGAATCTCATGATTAGCAGGCTATATTCAATGGCCATTATCTATGCCCATGTCATAAATAAGGGTCAGCCTACACATGTACAACCAGTGAAGAAGACTGTTATTAATGTAACAAAGAAACATCTTCTGTATTTATTTATAATTCACACACATCAGTCCTTAGTTTTCTGCAAATAGTCCTTTCAGCTCCTAAGGCCACTTGATCCAAAATATTAATGGCATAAGGCTAGATGTTTTTTTCTTTATTTTGGGCCCAGTTTTATAAACCAATTTTGTCTGAACACAGAAGATTGAGTTTGACGGTCTGTAGTGATCCCTCTTGGTTCAAGGATTTTCTATTATGCTATTACCACCTAAATAAAAGGTCAGCATCCATTGAGGATGTCCCATCCCACTAAGCAGTTGGTATCAAATAGGATAAGTTAGAACTTCTTGAGGCTGTATGCACTAGGATCTTTTCATAAGACTTTGCTCACTGTACTACACTTTGGCATATGTTACAGAACTGGGCAGTATAAGAGCGCTTACTTAGTATGATAACCCCATGGTGTAAGGTAGTCCCCTGGGAGAAGATGAAGTGAACTGGCCCACTGATCCACGTTAACAAATAGCTAGTGTGTCATGCACTTATAGGAAATCAGTAGGACCTCTCTGAATCCTTAGTGACATACTCAATCACATACTGAAAAAGGATACTGCCACTAGGATCAGTCATCAACAAAATTCCTTTCTAGGCTACCCACCTCCAGTACACTATGCTTTTTGCATTGTCTCATGCCTCACTACACAAGCTGCCTATAACCTCTCCAGAATATTCAAAAATCTTACCATTCTTGTGATAGGTGGCTATGGCAAAGTCTTTGAAAGTAAGACTTGAATTAATTTTGTTATATCTACTATATTTATTTCTTACAAAGGAATCTATTAATTGGGAATCATTGAGTAGCTGGTGGGTAATGACAAAGACGAAAAAACAAAAACAAAAAAGGATCAATAAAATGTATTAAAACTCAAAAGAAAGCAAAAAGAAATTCAGAAGAGGTACAAATAAGGAAAATGTGTTACCACGATGTTATATTTAATATACACGTTTTATCAAAACAAACATAATAGAAGTTCACAAATTCATATGCAACTCTTTTTTTCTTTGAATATTAGAATGTTCATGTTTGGGGATAATCGTCATGCTGATAATAAAAGGAATATTAAAACACAAAAGAAAGCGAGATTTATGATTCCTTCCCACTCCCCACACCACCAAGATTTTATGGTCTAGGAAGACATACTGGCCACCTGCAATTGAGGAATGACAAGATAGCCTGAAATTTAAATTTACCTTCTTTTTCTATAAAAATTAGTGATGGTGGATATATACAGCAAGGGATGGAGATGATCTATGGCAGCAGATTGGTTTTGAGTGGCATAGTGAGGGCTGCCTGAGGCAAAACTACGAAAAAAGGTGAAATTGTTCTTTCTCACCCTCCCACTCCCTACTGTCAGTTCCCATTTCTTCCATCATATGGCTCCCTCCATCTTCCTCCGCCCCTGTACCTATCTGGTGTATGAGATAAAAAAAAAAAGTTTTAGTGTTCTAGCTAGAAAGACTACATAGTATAGGGGAAAAATAGGATGAGACAAAGAGTTGGGTGACCAAGAACCTAGTCCTGGTTCTAACAATAACTACTTGTATGACATCGGACACTATTAATCTCACCTTTTGGGGTCTCAGTTTCTACATCTATAAAATAAGTAGGATAAACAAGATAATCTCAAAAGTCCCCTCTGGCTGTGATTTGACTCTAATGAATTTTGAAATATTAACTAAAAACCAAAGTACTAACTGATGATGACTTAAGGTATGAGCCTATTGAAGGTATTTGCATTTTGAAAGGGACTTTTAAAAGTGGAAGTACATTTAAACTCCCAAGGAAAGAAGTTCAAATGGTAGTTTGAAGACTCAGTTGATATTTTGAGATATATGACTGACTAACAAGACCTACCGTAAACTTGACAGGCAGATATTTTGAGAAAATCAGAACTCCACCACATTGTCCCACCATTCTACTGTTTCAACTATTCTCTTGACAAGCATCATAGCTATGGAAGGTTGATAGAGACTTTGCCCTAGACAATGAAATTTAGAGGACAAAAAAATAGCATATTTGCTCCCTAAGCCCAGTAGGATATGAGAAGAATGTGAGCTCAGGAAATAGTTTGAAACTACTGCTCTTCCTATATCATTTGAACAAATGCTTTTGTTCACAAATTGATCACAAATTATGTCTACAGATTGACTGTTACAACGGGAGGCACATTAGTGAAGGTCCAGGAGCAATAGAGGTAGTATAGCCCCATGTGGTTACCCCTAGATCCCTGAGACTAACAACCACACCTCTGTGAGTACAAGTTTTAGTTGGAAAGTACCCTCAGAAATGTTGTTACACAATGGACTGGAATAGCTGAAACCCTTCTGTATTATTCTTACTTTCTCCTGATTTTTATGTAGAGGACACTGGATGACATTAGGCACTGGTTCCCATAAGCACATAGTTTCATTATTTTGAAATTTGAAGTTTAAAAAATGATTCTCACGTCCAAGAGAAGGCAAGCCAACTTAACAAAGAAAGCCAACAGAGAAAAGAATCTCTTCAAATCAAACAGGATGAAGAATATGAATTAAAGGCAGGAGATTTTGCTAGAAGTACCACAATATCTTCACAAAATAGCAAAAGGGATGACCAAAACTTAGTTCTTGAGGTTTGAAGCTGGTCAAGTACGAATGTTTTCATGCTTATCTTAAAGATTCAAGTAGTATATCTTAAATATCTGAGACCACTACAGTTTTGGCAGACAGAATCCAATGGCTTGAAATCAAATGCTGAGGTGATATCACATGATCATAGAATTAGAGCTGGAAGGAATTTTCTGAGTCATCAAGCACAACTGTTTCCATTTGACAGATGAGGCAGCTGAGGCCCAAAGAAGTTACTTGGCTTGTCCAAGGTCACATAGCTAGTAATCGTCTGGGGTAAGATTCCAACCAAAGTCTGACTCCGAGTCTGTAGTTTACCTGCTCTACTACTCAGAGGGCTGGATAATTCTAAGTACAAGAGCTAGTACAAGTAAGGAGTGAGAAGAACAGGAGGAGGAAAAACTAATATTTTGAAAAACCTATTTCCTTCTAATCGAGAACCAGAATGTGTCACTAAGACTAATGGAATCGTGTAATTTGACCTTTTGACTCATTATTCTTCCTCACTAAAGTACTTAGTGGAAAACTCCTTTAAAGTATCTAAAGGAGGGGAATGTGCTATTTTCAGGCAGCAGATGAAGACAAAGGTCTGTAGCTTATCCCACAGGTAAAGCTAGAACTATAGGAGAATTGAGTTGAGAGAGGAAAGGTGGTGACAGCTAGATGTCTGAGACCTTAACAAGCCATATTCTGGAGGTTTTTGGTAAAAATTATCACACCTTCCACCTGGTTATGATATGGATATATGTGATCTCAAGTTTGTTGCTGTTGTTCAGTCATTTCAGTCATGTCCAACACATTTAGTCTCCATTCATGGTGTTCTTGGCAAAGATGCTGGAGTGGTTTGCCATTTCCTTCTCCAGCTCATTTTACAGATGAGGAAACTGAGGCAAAAGACATTTAAGTGACTTGCCCAGGGCCATATAACTAATAGGTTTCTGGAGCCAGATTTGAACTCATGAAGATGCCAGTCTCAGAGCTCTATCCACTGCACCAACTGGCTGTTCTTGTCATCAAGTTACCAGGAACAAACCATGTTAAATTGTATCTAACAATAAAACAAAATCTGATTGGACCATGACCATCATGAAGGTATGTTACAATTACAAAAGTTCCTAATGATTAAAAAGACTATCAACAACAAAAAAGAAAGAAAGCTAGAGAAAGAAATTTGTTTATGTGTCTACGGTATGGTCCAAGAGAGAAGGGGCTCGGACCAAGATGTCCATTAAGTTTTTGCCATTCCTAGATGAATTCAAATAGAGGCTAGATGACCACATCAGGTTTGGAGAATTGAACTCTAGGGTCACTTCCCATTCTGAGTGTCTTGGAGTCTGTAAGCTTAGATCACTACATTGAGCAACATTTCACTGGCCCCCAGTGTTATACAGAAATGGTGGAAGTCTAGGCATAATTATGTCAGCATAATGCTTCTATAAGTACGTCTGGCTTTAGGAGTTTGTAGTGAGCCCTGCCAAGGATGTCACTGTGATTTCCCACATATGGCTTCATCCTTAATTGCTAGTGAACCTTTGCCTTGTCTCCCAGGGGGACATACAAACACTCTCCTTCTTTCTAGATTTTATTGGTGTCACTTATTCCTTTGTAAAAACAATCATCTCAGGAAGAAGAATCCAAAAGGAATGATTTCTTTTCTCCTTGTCCTTTCTGGCAGTCTCCCAACCACCCCAGCTATGCAGCTCTGGATTCTGTCTGACACATCTTAACTACTGACATTTAGCAGATGCTCCTTGAAGAAATAGGGGAGGGCTAAGGTGAGGCAGGGTGTGATATAAGTAATTAGAGTAAAAATGTCTCAATTACCAAAATGTTCCCACAGGGTCTCCTTCTGTTGGCAAATCTGGAGCAGAAAGGACTCTCTTTAGGGAGAAGAGTTTGAGTGAAGGGAGATAGTGAACTAGGTCAAAGGTAAATTAAGGCCAAAGAGATAGAAAATCACAGAATCATAGAATTTTAGCACTTGGAAATCACTGCAGAGTTCATCCAGTAGAATTTAAACCTAAATAGAAACTCTTTACAGCATCACTGAACAAGTAGCCACTCAGCTTCCATCTGAAGGCATCTGAGGATGGAGACCATGTCATATACCCAGGCTTCCCATTCCACTTTGGACTAGTCTAATTTTAGAAAGATTTGTGTTTTTGTTCTTGTTCTTGTTCTTGTTTTACAGACCAGTGATATCTTCTCTGCAACTTTCTCCCCTCCATCCCAGCTCTGCCCTCTGGAACTAAGTGGGACCTATCTAATCTCTCTTCAACATGACAGCCCTTTGAATATTGGAATCAACAATCCCAGGCTCACTAAGTATTCTCTTCCTTGGGCCAAGTTTCCCCAGTTCCTTCTACAGACCTTGATGGGCATGATAGATATGTTTCTAATTTAAGCAACTCAGAAAGGATAAATCACTACCTAAAATAATGCAAGTTTCACCTTTGTATAGTAACCAAAATGAACAATAATGGAGGCAATTCCACCATTTGGCTTATTTCGTCAAGGATGATTCAGTCTTTTGTTCTACCATGTTCTTCTCTGGCTAATATCACAGAAAGTTGACCTGTTCTCACAAATTTGTCATACCTCAGTTGGACTGTATGAGTCCAGAGACCCACTTTAAACACTGTAGATTAATTGATTTGTATTTATCAATTCACCAAAGGACCCTGAGGGATGTGTTTATGTTAATAAAAGTCACTGGAGACTGATAACAGTGAAATGCTTGACATTGAGAACTCTCTAAAAGTATTTGTTGTTGTTCCATCATGTTCAACTGACCATAACATAACAGGCCCTTCTATCCTCCACTATACTCCAAAGTCTGTCCAAACTCATATTTGTTGCCTGCATGACAGTATCTATCCATCTCATCCTCTGCTGTCCCCTTCTCCTTTTGCCTTCAATCTTCCCCCAACATCAGGGTCTTTTTTCAACGAGTCACATCTCATTATGTGGCCAAAGTAATCAAGCTTCAGCTATAGTATTTGTCTTTCCAATTAATAGTCTGAGTTAATTTCTTTAAGTGTTGACTAATTTGATCTCTTTGCTGTCCAAAGGACTCTCAAAAGTCTCCTCCAGAACCACAATTCAAAAGTGTTGATTCTGCATCACTCAGATTTCCTTATTTCCAAGTGTCACAGTCATACATTACTGTGAAAAAAACATAGCTTTGACTATACAGACTTTTGTCAGTAACGTGATGCCTCTGCTTTTTAGTATGCTGTCCAGATTTGGCATAGCTTTCCTTCCAAAGAGCAAGTGTCTTTTAATTTCATGGCTGCAATTGCTGTCTGCAGTGATCTTTGAGCCCAAGAATATAAAATTTGACATTGTTTCCATTTCTTCTCCTCTATTTGCCAGGAAGTGAAGCGACCATTTGCCATGATCTTAGTTTTGTTGTTTGTTGTGGTGTTGGTTGTTGTTGTTAAGCTTGCACTAAGTTTTTATGCGCTCCTCTTTTACTTTCATCAAGAGACTTCTTAATTCTTCTTCACTTCCTGCCATCAGAATGATATCATGTGCATATCTGAGATTGTTGATGTTTGCCCTGTTCCCCAGTCTGCCCTACCCTCCGTTGCCCCATTCCCCTCCCATCCCCCTTTCCCTTCCTTTCTTGTAGGGCAAGATAAATCTCTATGCCCCATTGCCTGTGCATCTTATTTTCTAGTTGCATAAATTTTT
>CM053623.1:87214142-87231778 GCA_028646595.1 Phalanger gymnotis | reverse complement strand
TAGAGATCATTTAAACATTATTAGACTACCCGAAAGCCATGATCAAAAAAAGAGCGTAGATATCATCTTTCAAGAAATTATTAAGGAGAATTACCCTGATATTCTAGAGCCACAGGGCAAAATAGAAATTGAAAGAATCCACCAATTGCCTCCTCAAATAGATCCCAAAAAGAAAACTCCTAGGAATATTGTCACCAAATTCCAGAGCTCCCAGATCAAGGAGAAAATACTGCAAGCAGCCAGAAAGAAACAATTTGAGTACTGGGGAAACACAATCAGGATAACATAAGATCTAACAGCTTCTACATTAAGACATCGAAGGGCTTGGAATATGATATTCTGGAGGTCAATGGAACTAGGATTAAAACCAAGAATCACCTACCCAGCAAAGCTGAGTATCATGCTCCAAGGCAAAATATGGATTTTCAATAAAATAGAGGACTTTCAAGGTTTCTCAATGAAAAGACCAGAGCTGAATAGAAAATTTGACTTTCAAATACAAGGATGAAGAGAAGCATGAAAAGGTAAACAAGAAAGAGAAATCACAAGTTGAACTGTTTTGTTTACATTCCTAAATGGAAAGATGATGTCTGTAATTTATGAGACCTCAGTAGTATTGGGCTAGCTGAAGGGAATATGAATATATATATATATATATATATACATACATACATATATATATATATGTGTGTGTGTATATGTATATATGTATGTGTGTATATATTATATATATACATATATACATATATATATGTAGACAGAGGGCACAGGGTGAGTTGAATATGAAGGGATGATATCTAAAAAAATAAAATCAAATTAAGGGATGAGAGAGGAATATATTGAGAGAGGGAGAAAGGGAGAGATAGAATGGGGTAAATTATCTCACATAAAAGTGTCAAGAAAAAGCAGTTCTCTAGGAAGGGAAGAGAAGGCAGGTGAGGGAGAATGAGTGAATCTTGCTCTCATCAGATTTGACCTGAGGAGGGAATACCATGCACACTCAGTTGGTTATCCTACCCCACAAGAAAGAAGGAGGAAGAAGATAAAAAAGGGGGATGATAGAAGGGTAGGCAGATAGGGGGAGGAGGGAATCAAAAGCAAACACTTCTGAAAAGGGACAGGCTCAAGGGAGAAAATTGGATAAAGGGGGATAGGTTAGGAAGGAGTAAAATATAGTTAGTCTTTCACAACATGAGTATTGTGGAAGGGTTTTACATAATGATATGCATGTGGCCTGTGTTGAATTGCTTGCTTTCTTAGGGAGGGTGGGTGGGGAGGGAAGAGGAGAGAGAATTTGGAACTCAAGTTTTAAAAACAGTTGTTCAAAAACAAAAAAATAAAAGGTTTGAATGCAAAATAAAAATAAATAAAATGATACCAAGCAGAATTTCCTCCTGTCCTGTACCTTGTGTAATTGTTGTAAGTTTTAAAAATTAAGAACAAGACTTTGCATTTATTCCTGCTAAGTTTCATCATTTTGGATTGAGCCCAGCTTTCCATCTTGTCAAGATAATTTTGAATCTTGATTTAGTCATCTAGCTTGCTATGCCTAATTTCATCTGCAAATTTGATGAGCCTGTCTTCTACATCTTCCTGTTAGTGATACTAAAATGTTGAAAAGGACGAAGGAAGGACCTTGTTATAATTCAAACTAAAGTAATAAGTATTTATTAAGCACCTACTGTGTGCAAGGTACCATTCCAAGTGCTAGAGATACAAAAACAAAATTAAAAACAGTTCCTGCTCTGAAAGAACTTATTTATATTCTAAAAACTTCCTCCATGATGTCATTGAACCATTATCTAATGTCTTTTCCATATTCAACCATTTACAGAACCATCTACTACTACTATCACCCAGACCACATTTCACCATTTTTTCAACTTGAATATTCTGGGATACTTCAGAGAACACATTGCTGAAACCAAGATATAACGTATCTAGTTGTACTTTGCTTATACATATCAACCTTGTAATTATTTTTTAAAAATGAAATGAGTTTAATTTAACAGATTTTTCTTTGTGAACACTTTACTAATTTTCCTTCAACTTTCTGTTTAACAATTCCATTTTAATTTTTCAGGAATTAGCGTCAACCTTACTATTCTCTAATTGTCAGTAATCTGCCTTAAAAAACAATAGAACATCTGCTTTCCTTCCACCTAAAGGTGGATAGAATTAGCAGATCATTTATTATATATTTAGTTTTGGGATCCACACTCAGAACCTCTGGCTCTAAATTTAGCAATCTCTCCACTGCGCCATGACATAATCTAGGAGTATGTCTTACTCTAAAACGTTTGATGCAATAAACATATTACTTATATTTGTGGACTTTAGCCAAATCATTGAATCAACCATTTAATCTCTGCCCCTCATGGTGACAGGAAAACAAAATAGATTTGAAAAAATCAGATCCCAAGAAGAAAATCAGATACCAAGAAGCAATGGTTTCAGCACTCATGAGTTGTTAGGATGGTTGATCATGAATAGGAAGCAGTTATGTTTTTGACTTTTTCCCTCATTTTGTATGGTCAAAAAGATAAGAAACTTCAATGGAATTTGCAAAAGACATGTATAGTATTGGCAAATCACAATAGAACAAATCAAACACCTGATCACTGATAGCAGGTCAGGATTTTTCATGACAATAGAATATTTTTTCCATCTTCTTATTTCAGCAAAATATCAAGTGCAGATGATAGAGAGGATAGGATTTAGACCTGTGAATTCATTGGGATAGGGGAACTTCCAGTGAGGAAATGCTCTTCACCAATTTAGGTCTGCACATTTGAAATTTAGAGATTTGCTTAGATGACTAAGAGGTTGAATAATTTGCTTTGCTGTTGTTTTGTCATTTTCAGTCGTATCCAACTCTTTTTGACCCCACTTGGGGTTTTCTTGCCAAAAAGACTAGAGCGGTTTGCTATTTCCTTCTCCTGCTCATTTTACAGATGAGGAAACTGAGGCAAACAGGGTTAAGTGACTTGCCCAGGGTCACATGGCTAGTAAGTGTCTGAGGCTAGACTTGAACTCAGGAAGATGAGTCTTCCTGATTCCAGGTCTAACACTTATCTGCTAACTCTCTAGGAATTCTCAAAAACACTGTGTTTCAGAAGCAATACTTGAATCCAAGTCTGACTGTCTTCAAAACTACTACTCTCTGCCCACTATAATATGGTACATATGAAATACATCAATAATTCACATAAATGAATTGCCTTCACAACACAAGCTTTAAACAACTGGAAAAACACATTGGGCCAGATAGTACCAATTAAGAGCTGGTTGACTTCTATTCAGCACATCTTGAAATGCCCAAAGAAAGTGGGAATTTGTCCACTGGCCATGGCCTACCCATATATTGTCATCATAATCACAGAATTTTGAAACTGGTCAAGATCTTGTAGATGTTGTCCAATCGAAAGGGTTCATTTTATTGAAGAGTCCTATAACAGTTAAATTAATAATATGATATAAGCTCCTTCTGTATAGTGTCTGTTTCCTTTATGTTGTTGTACCTCTGGTAACTAACACATTGCCTGACACATAATAAGCACTTAGTTCATATTTGTTGACTTATTAATTGATTGGAGCATTTTCTTTCTTACTAGGCATAACAGAGAGAAGGGGAAATTTTAAAAATAAAGATGCTTAGCTCTGGAAAATCCGTGCTATTATTTGGCAATTAATCAATGTCTTCTCTTCATTTAAAAATAGACATGGACTGGGTTCCCTCAAATACACATACAGTATATTAGCTACCTCTCTCCTCACCCTGTAGAAGTCAATTGTGTTAAACCTGTACCCTCTATGAGTTCTGTAAGTCTTCTATTTATCCTGACAAGTAGCACACACTTCAATTTATCCTCAGCTCACTTAAACCTTTACAGTCTACCACATGTTCCTTAGCTATAGTATCCTGATATGCAGTGAAAATATCTCTACTCACCCTGTCTAGACATTCCATGATATCAATGACTTTGTTCATGTTCTTTCTAAAGCTTTGTCCTAAGAAGCAGTATGGCATGATAGAGGGTTGGACGCGGCTCATGGTTCAGCTGCTTACCTGTTATGTGACCTGAGCATGTTATTAAACTTCTCCTGACCTTAGTTTCCTCATCTGTAAAATAAGGGGGCTAGACTCAATGACCTCTAAGTTGCCCTTCCAGCTCTACATAGCTGATGTTAGGATGATCTTTCCACACCGAAGAATATTAATCCTTTAATCTGTTCACAAATACAAGCCCTTCTATCCATTCCTTCACTTCAGTGATTCTTTGCTGCATTGTCTCCAGCTCTGACATATCTTTCCTAAGTAAATGGCCCCCAAAATGAATGGATGTCCTAGTTATAGATGCATCTTTGGTTGCTATGCTAGCACTTTCTATACACAGCAGTGAGTTGGACTGCAATTCCACTAGGCTCCACTGGATGGAGGCCTTATTGCCATGAATGGTACTTCAATCTGTGCTTAAGATGCCTTTGAAATCTTCTCTTTCCAGCTTTTCAGTCAAGTTAATTGTCATTGCCTAAAGGTCTCACCTCTGCAGCTAAGGCCTTTAAAATATCTAGAAGAAAAGTAAAACAGAGTGAATATAAGAATATTTTATATATTCCTTGCTTATACCTTTGTATTTTTGTCTAGCCATATTGGAAATTGTTGCTCTTAATATATGATGCTCTATCTCCCAACTACGTTGTTTTTTACTTTTAAATACATTTTATTTTCAGAATCATCATAATGCCCACGAACATTTGAAAAAAAGTAATGTGTATTTGTTTGAGATGCTATTTCTTCAGTCTACAGAAAGACAACTTACCTACTTAGGGAATTGCATATTGAATCTGATTCCTTACAATCCAGCTCTATGTTTTTGCACTGGCTGTCACCCGCCTAGAATGTTCTCCCTCTTTACCTCTGCTTTTTACAGTCCCAGGATCACTTCAAGCCTCAACGTTCTATAGTATCTTTGGCTGTTAATTTCTTCCCCTCTAGGGTCACTTTGTGTCTACTCTGTATGTATCCTGTATATACATGTGTATGTATAGTTATGTAAATGGGGCAGCTAAGTGGTGCAATGAATAGGACCCTGGGCCTGGAGTCAGAAAAACATCTTCCTGAGTTCAAATCTGGCCTCAGATACCTATTGACTGCGTGTCCCTGGCATGTCACTTAACCCTATTCCCTCAGTTTCTCCACCCATAAAATGTGCTGGAGAAGGAAATGGCAAACCACTACCGTAACTTTGCTGAGAGAACCTGAAATAGGGTCACAAAGAGTGGGATATGACTAAAAATACTAAACCACAAAAATCCATGTAAATATCATTGACTCCATCAGAATTTAAAGGCAGGGACTGCTTGGGCTTTTTCTTTGGATCCCTAGCCTTTAGTGCAGGGCCTGGCACATTGTAAGCATTTAATAAATGTTTGTTGATGGATCAATTGCTTGATTGATTGGTCTCATTTTGAAAGGTTATAACATGATCTGAACAAAGCCTAGTTGATTTGGGAGAATTGAACTTGGAATATTACCTAGGTGATGAAGGTCAATGTTGCCTCCTTAATGTTTCTATTATTATTAGTTTTGTTTGTAATAGTTTTCCAGATTAGAAATACAGAGAAGAAAAATGTGTTCAAGTGTCTTTAAAAGGATATATACATACATACATACATTCATATAGTATGCATGTATATATATACATTCATATATACATATTTATAAATACATCCCTATATATATGTACATACATATGTGTGTACATATATATACATATGCATATGTATATATATATGTATATTGTATTTTGTGGGGTGAAAGTGGGGCTGTCTGCCAAGTCTATCAGTGAAGTGACAGTGCAGGCAGAGAAGAAATATCTCCAGACTGACTAAGCCCAATTGAAACTGATATTCTATCTCTGAACTAGTTAGACCAAGGGGAGTTGGAGGAGGGAGAGGGGTTTATCTGCAATAAAAGATATATTTTGGAGTGCCAACTAACAACGTGTATGATAGAACAGAATATAAGCTGTAGGCATAGTTCTGACAAGCTAGAACTAGAGATATGTCTGGAAAACGCTCTCAGGAGAATGACTCTAACAGATCAGGTTAAAAAGACTAGCTATCGTGTCTCAGAACTGTAAGGGTTATCTAGTCCAATCTAAATTTGAAGCTCAATTACCATCCATGACAGGCCAGCAAATGGTTGTCCAACTTTAACTTAAACATGTCTAACAATGGAGAATTCCCAACCAGCAGACAGCCCTCGGCATTTTTAGATTGCCCTACTTATTAGGGTGTATTCTTTTGTTGGATCAAGATCCTTCACTCATAGGAAGAAGAGAGAATATGTGGAAAGAGACAGCTAAAGAAACTAATGATGACCCACTGAGCACCCATTATTATGCTAACCTCTGTGTTTACCACTACCCACTTACCTTACCTCGATGTATCTGTAAAAGGCTCTATCTCTCCCATCTATCCACACACAGAATCCCACCGTCTCTTGACATCTGTGGGAATATAGAACCAGAAGGTTGCCTGGACCAAGCTAGCTTCCTGGGATTCAGCTAACTACACGTGAGATTTATTTTCAATATTCTATGTCAAAGCAGGACCTGAGAATGGACATGAGGTGGAAAGCCCAAATGTCTTGTACTTTTTTTTGTATATGTGCATGTACTTTAAAAGTTTGTATACTACTAACAAACCTGTAGATCAATTCAGCATATATCATTGCATTTGTTACTGGAAAGCTCCACACCTGACTAGCATAAGTCAAATCAGCTTTGATCCTTGTCTCTGGCTTTATCTCATTGCCAAGCCATACATTTTGTCAACCTATCATAAAATCAAATAGAGTTGAAATAAGATCACCCAGTATACTTCTATTTTAACAAAAGAGACTGAGGTTTATGGAGATTACAGAACTTGCCAAAACTACACACCAGTTAGTGACAGAAACAGAATTCAAATCCAGATCTGCTGTCTCTATACCTAGTACCTCTCCAATACACTCTGATGCTTCCTTGCTGCTTCAACGGCAATTTGCATTTGTATATGGGCTAGTCTTTCCTCAAAGGAATGATTCTGTCATAGCAGAATTTCAGGCATCAGTTACAGATGGTAGAGGAGAGTTAATTGAGGGGCCAGAGACCTTCCCCCAGCTTCTCAAATCAAATCATGGAAGGAGTTGAGCCCCAATGACTACATTGTAGGATGCCCCTTCGTTTTTATATGGAAATGACAATACACACAGTGACACAGTAGACATAGTATACACAATAATCTAAATGAAAGCAACATGAAAAGGCAGTCATGCTCAAATTTATTGCATTGACCAATCTCGATCTCAAGGAACAGACCTTTCTTCATAGTCAAGAGGTAGAGATTATGGGTATATAATGTCCAATAGAGTCATTTTGTAAGATAATTTTGCTTAACTATTTTTCTTTGTAATAAGGGAGTTTTATGGTTGGAGGGTAGAGTGGGTAACAACCATAGTATTTTTTTTATAAAAAAGCAAACATTAATAAACAATTTTCTTTGTTTTGTTGAAGGGCATTGGGCTCAGAATTAGAAACTTCTCATTTGAAGCCTTGCTCTGACATTGATATGTAACCAGATTAAGTCACTAAACTCTCCAACTCTCAGTTTGATCCTCAATAAAACGGAGATAATAAACGCTCTTTACCTCACAATATTATTGTGAGAAAAGGACTATCATCTATCCATCTAAGTTATATGTGTGTGTATGTGCATGTATGTATGTACATACATGGTATCCCAAAAGTCTTAGTAGAGTTTTAATGAAGTAAAGCTTAAAATTAAACTAAATGGTTAAATTTTTAAACAGCTCTAAAACTTTTGAAACATGCTGTATATGTGTACTATTGTGGATTTTAGAAGAGAAAAGACCTCAGTAATCAACCAGTCCAATCCCAATGGTTTACAGATGAAAATTTGAAGTCTAGAGAGTATCTGAATTACCAAAGATCACTCACAGGAAATGGCAATGCTGTGATTCCAATCCAAGTCTTCTGAATCCAGACCCAATGTGCTATTATTCTTGTTACTTTGGGATTATAACACATTCAAACCTTGTTTTTCTTCCCTTTTTTTAAACAGGAAAATCTATTATCCTTTGGAGACAGCACTGGGCTGGAATCAAGACCTGAGTTCAAATATGACCTCAGACACTTAACCAGCGATATGTCCCTGAGCAAGTCAACCAATCTTGTTTGCCTCCATTTCCTCATCTGTAAAATGATCTAACGAAGGAAATGGCCAACTTTTCCAGTATCTTTGCCATGAAAAATTGGACATGATTGAAACATGAAATATCAACAACAACAACCTATGAAGGTGTTGTCTTTCATTCTCTAAGAGGACCATGACATCAGGAAGGTGATGCTATGACTTGCAAATAAATTGGATTTATGTGAGGGAGGGCTCTGCAAAGTCACCAGCCTCACTTTCTCCTCTGAAGCCATCTGGGTCCAGTGACAAGATATAGATCAGGATGACGGGAGATGGCCTCTCCTATAAAAGTGCTTATCAAGGCAACATACAAGAATTTGATAATGCACTAGAAAGTTTGCTTTGCTTGGTTCCCTATCATTCTTATTTTTTTCTAGAACCATTCATATTTGGCTGGGAATCAGAAATCTGTGGATACTTTGGTTAACACCCAACACTAACATGTTCCAGTTCAATCCCTGTATGCCTCCTTGAATAGAGTGGACCACTTACTTATTTAAGGAAATGTTCTGATAAGAGAATGAGTAGCATTGATTAAACACAGACCAGTGACTATTTATATGCAGTTCTTTCTGCATTTATTTTGTTTTATAATCCTTCTGGTCTTCTTGCCAAATGTTTTTCTTTCTTTCTACTTTTCTTTCTTGCTGTGAAAGCTTCTCTGTACATAGAGAGAGCTATGTCAGCTGCTACCCCCACCCCCTACAAAAATAAAGAAATAAAAATGAACAGGAAATACATTCTTGCTTTTCTCTATATTCTTAAGAACCAAGAAGGTGACTTCTTCACTTTCTCCATATCTTTCAAGGAAAGGAATTCTCCAGGGGTATTTTAAAATACCCTGTTATACCCCAAGGCCCCCAGAAAGACCAGGAACATAATTACACTGGAATTGTACATGGAAATTTGGGAGATATTACTCTATTTTGAGATACTCAGGCCTTAGCTGGCAATCCCCACACACAGTGTTAAAACTGATATTTTATATGGTCTGTAACTATTTCTGGGGTCCCTGGATTGACCTAGACAATCACTTCATTTTGGTTATCCTGATGATTGATGGGAATCATAAAATCTCAGAAGCAGATTCAACCTTGGTAGTCACTGAGTCCAACCTCCAAACTAATGAAGGAACATTCCTAAAAGGAAATACTTTGGAGTCACTTTGTGTAGAATAATTTGCTCAAAGAAGAGTCACAAACCTAAAGAGTTTGTTTTGTTACACTCTGGTTACACTGACACATAGACACATTGCTCTTTCCTTGGAACTGAATGATCCCAAAATATCACTGGCTACTTGAATGGTGGATGCTCTGTGACTTTTCAAGCATGTTTGCTCCCTATAAGTGCTATAAAGGTAATACCTGTAGGGGAGTAATTAATCAGATCCCTTATTGTGAGGGGAAATGGGATCTTACTAATGATGTCAGATTTAAGGAACAATTAACTACAATGTTTTCCAAAAGTGCTATGAAGTAGTTGATGTCATTTCACTAGAATAATTTCTTACTCAGAGTAGCATGCTTGAGAGTGAGTGCAGAGGAGGGAAACCAGAATTGTTCACCTTCTTATGATTACAAGCAAATTACAGTAAACCATTGGGTGACATATTCCTAAATAACCTAGCTCTGTCCAACTTCAAAATGTACCTTGGGCTCACTAAAAAGTAGATCCTATATATTTTGCATGCCTACACATGTATAACTTCTATCAATCTGCTTGCCTTCTCAATGAGGGTGGAGGGTAGGAAGACAATTTGGAACTAAAAGTTTTAAAAATGAATGTTGAAAATTGCTTTTACATATAACTGGGGGGAAAAGAAAATACTTTAAAAAAGTAGATCCTAGTTGCCAATAGTTGCCCTAGGATTGCCTTGTTACCCAGCAGTCCAGTAAATGTCTGACAATACTTCAGGAGATGTTAAAGGCTTTTGTTCTCTATAGCTTAACGATGACTCTCCAAGAAGTTACTGACATCAGCCAAGAGCGAAGATTATTCTCTTTCTTGTTCTATAAATGGGTCACACTATACAGAATCGGATCTACAGAGAGAAGAAATCTTTGCAGAATTGATTTTCTAAAAGTTCATTATTCCTCAAATCACAAAGGGATTAAGGAAATGATTCACAGGATTCCTTTACAGATGAAGCTCATTTAGTGCCCTTGGCTATTTGTTTAGAGATAATCAACTGCTAACATTGAGCTAAAATGTCCATTTATTTACACGTTAATTCCTTCAAAGGATGTTGTGGACATTTGTTATATGTCATGCGCTATGCCCCTGTCAATTAAAGTTCATAAGGATTATTATTAAATCATCCCAAATCAGAGTAGATTACCCTGAGAATAAAAGAGGAAATATATTTTTGAAAATAGTTTACACACATTGATTCTTTTGCACAATGACAATTTAGTTAATAATATTTACATAGTATTTTATAAATATTAGCTCACTACTTAATAACAACCCTGATAGGTAGGTGCTATTATTATTCTCATTTTATACATAAGCAAACTGAACAAACTGAGGCAGATAGAAGTTAAGTGACTTGCCCAGAGTCACACAGCCAGTAAGTATGTGAGATGTGTAAGGTATGTTCAGGGAAGACTAGTACCTCTGGTGTGAAGGCCGCCAGGTCCTTTTCGGGGCTGCTTTCTACCTTTGGTTTCTACTTGATTTACCCACCTCTCACCTGTGGCTCCAAGAAGCCATAGTAAGCCCAGTGACCACACGCCATTAAACCATTTTGGCAGACAGGTAAAATCAGGTTGAAGATAACCTAGGGGTCTCAAACCCATTGGTGAATTAGTAGGGTGTCTACAATCCAAGTATGTGAAAATTTCCCTGGTGAAATGGGTATATCAGAACAATTTGTTCCAACAACCATGAAGGAGGAAGAAGCAGGTTCCATGGAGGGCTTAGAGTTTGGTTAGACATTGAAGACATCAAAGTGGTCCATTGCATCCTGAGCCATCACCAGCAATCTAGATTTTGTCTTGCCACTAGACTATGATCACTCTAGAAGAGAAAGGCTAGCAAATTCACACAACTCTGCCTCACTAAAATTCAATTTCTGTACAAATCAAAAGACATTACTGTATCATTTTACCATTTTTACCTATCTCAAAGTCTTGCAGTGATAGGCAAGTGATGAGGCAACAGGTGCAGATACCCAGGAGCTGTAGTCATAACCCTACACACAGGTGGCCCAGGCCATAGGGTCATCTTCTCACTGGATTGAAGCAGCAGTGGGTATCTGACAAGACTTTTTGAAGAACCACACTACTCACCTCCTGGTGTGAGGAAGGAGCTAGAAAAGGCACCCTAAAAATTCTCTGCTTTACCCAATTCTGGCCTCCTTACTGTGGCAGGAAGGATTCCCACCTTGCAGTCAAAATACCAAAAAATGTACAAAAACTTTTGCAAAGATGATTCCACTCACCATCAATACACAGAATATGTGCATGCTTATGGACAACATGAAATCTAGTAGACCTGAAAGATGAACAGCTTTTGTTGCAAGAGAACTCAGTAGGTATTGCACCCAAACAGAAGCCCTGAGTGAAACAAGACTGACAAGTGAAAGGCAGCTTACTGAAGTGAGAGATGGATACAGATTTTCTCTTCTGGAGTGACCACAGTGAATGGGATCTGGGTGAAGCTAGTGTAGGCTAGGCAATCAAAACTAATCTAGTCAATAAGCTGATCTGCCTACCAAAAGGAGTCACCCCAAATATTCTTGTGGACTATTGGTGTCTGACTTGTGGTAGAGCCTCCCAAGGTTTTATTGGTCTGATCAGCCACAGTTGAACACCTTGTACCTTGACTCCAACATAGTGATATAGTTTTGGTCCTGTTCAAGAACGAAGTATGACAACCAACGAAGCAAGTTCCTGAACCCAGATTTCATTTCAGGTCTTACAGACTCCAGGTCTTTTGTTCTATCCACTGTACCATAGCTCTCTTGGTCTGCAATGATAATGATAATGATGATGATGAGTATGAGTATGAGTATGATGATGATGATGATGATGATGATGACGATGATGATAATGATGGTGATGGTGATGATGATGATATAGAACTCTGTGACACTGAGTAAGTCTCTTGACCCTTCTAGGCTTTGGCTTCCTCATACTTAAATGAGATTGAACTAGATGATGCCTAAGGTTCCTTTTGATCTAAAACTCTATGACTCTAAAACAAGTTATCCTTATATCTGTACCCTCAATGATAGTAGGATTCTTTTAATCATAAGAAAGATATTACTACTGTTCCTTGAGCTACTCTAAATGTCTATCCTTATCTTTAGAAAGAGCTTAGTCCCCCTGCATCTCATTGTTGGAGTAGAGGCAAGGTATAGAGATTTAAATGATAAGAACCCCAATTAATTATAGAAAAAAAATGGAAATTGCACCAGAGTCTGAATAAAGAAATATGACAAAAAACAACACATATTTATTGTGGAGAAAAAGGTTACCATGGAGATTATTTAGCAATGGGATTTCCGTATTCTAGGGAGGAGCAGGTGGTATGAAATTCTATGGAAATGTTTTGGTCTGTGGGTTCCTTTCCACTTGGTGGCTGATTAGGGTTCTCACATGTGATTTTGTTTGTAAATAAAATAAAAAATAACTTGGGAGGAAAGATATATCAAACTTCAGTGTATTTAAGGGCTTGGTTTAAAGATGAGGGCTTTTTCTTTGGAGACAGAAGACAGGAAATTTTATGTATTTAGGCTCCTGAACATTAGCCACAAAGTGTGTAGTTTTTCTTTCAAAAAAAAATGCCTCATCATTGAGTTAGAATTCCAATCCAATTTTTCAAAAGAATTAGGACAATGAAATCATCCATGACTGATCAAGTCACTGATCTCTTATTAAATTAAAATGAACCAACAAGAATGTCCCAGTTAGAAACTGAAGGAAGGCTGTGATGCTTATTTTCTCTATTTCTAGATACCATCCTCTATTAAAGTCTTAATCCCATGCCCACTGAGGCATAGAGGTGACCTCGGGAAATTCCTGTTCCTGAAGAAGATAGGGAGTTAAAGGGCCACCATTTTAACTCTTAGGGACAATGAAAAGCATTAATTATTTCTTGCTAATTTTTACTTTGGTGGGAAGGGAGAGTATAGGTAATGCAGTTTTTTAATGCACAGAGCAGCTTTCAAAGAAAAAAAAAGGAAAGCAGGTAAAGTTGAGAGAGGTTCAAAATCAAGTTGAATCTATGTTCTCAAAGACTAGATACTAAGTTACAATCATCAGTAACTAGGGAAGCTGCTACTCCTATGAAATTACAAATCTTTGACGTATTGAAATATTATACGCCACTAAAGATTTCATCTAATTATGCTGTTATATTTTTTTTTTCAAAAATCGGGTATCAGAACTTGAGATTTTTATCCCATTGTTGACATCTTTGGATTCAAAGAAACTTTTAAAATGCCATGAAATTCTCATGAGATAAAGGCAAAATACCATTGGTCCTATTTAGCAGATGGTGAAATCAAGGCACCTCAAAGCTGAAACCTACTCAAAATTACACACAGTAACAGTGAAGGAATGGAAGATGAGAACCACAGACTGGTCTCGGTTTTCCCTGAATTCTGATTGCTAAGCCAAAGTGCCCTACTATTGCTGTGCTTAGTTTAGCATATTGAAAAACTAACTCCACAGGACCTGTGATACCTCAGTGCCATGACAGCTTTGTCTATACAATACCCTGATTACATTGTAAATACAAGGACCCCCAAAATATTTGTTGAATGATTGAATTAATGAATTAGCTTACAAATAATAGCGAATTCCGTTGTTCAGAGGTCACATAGAAAAAGCAGGCAACTGAAAAAAAAAGCTCCAAATAGGCCACAAAAGTGCAATTTTTACAACCTCGTAAAATTTAATGTGTTCTTATTTAAAATAGACTATGTAACAGAAGCTCACGGTTATACATACAAATCCCCTTTTTGTTCTTCTTTGTATATTGAAATTTCTGAGTTCACTGAGGATTAAGTTCCTAATAGAAAAGAAAACTAAATAAAATAACCATTTATATTGATATCGCTAGACCTTCAACATAACTCCACAGAGAGTGGCTTTAAACTCATCATTGTGATCTTTGTTACTTTCAGAGTAGTTAATTTGTTTAATAGTGTGCAATAAGCATTTGTGATTGCAGAAAGAATTCATCAACCAAGATTTTTAAAACACATTTACAGACAGTACACACCTGTATTCCCTGCTGCCAGGGACATTGAGGCTGGTGGATCACTTGAATTAGGGAGTTCTGTGCTGCAATAGGACAAATGCCAATATGGTAAATTCTTGAAAATGGGAAACTACCAACAAGCCTAAGGAAGGCCAAACCAGCTCAGGCTAGAAAAAAAGAGTAGGATAAAGCTTCAATGCTGATCAACATCAGAATTAGACCCCTGAATGGCAGTTACACTCAGCAAGATAAGGAAAAAGGAAGGAAGGAAGGAAGGAAGGAAGGAAGGAAGGAAGGAAGGAAGGAAGGAAGGAAGGAAGGAAGGAAGGAAGGAAGGAAGGAAGGAAGGAAAGACATGTACAGAAGATAAAAAGCCAAAATAAATGATGTTGGATGACTATACAACATTGAAATGGAAGGAAGGTAAAGCTGCTCAATTAATACTCTGTGTTTTCTCTGTTAAAGAAAATTATTTTTGTGCAAGGATGGCTTCAGCAAAGATGGCAAAAGGAGAGTTGGAAATAAAGAGAAGTAAGGAGATATTAAGAGTGTACATGTTTTCCGTAAATAAATTCAAGTCATAAGATTCAGATAGACTATATCCCTGAATAGTGAGGGTGTAGGAGCAACGTGAATGTGATTGATGAGACACTCATTGTCAGTGATATGATCATGGAAAACAAGATAGTACTCTAGTCGTAGGACTGAAGAAATCCAATTATTGTTCTCATTTTCAAAAAAGAGTAAAGCACAGTATTTTTAAGCATGCCAAGAGACAAACATTACTTCACAGCTGGGCTCATGGCACCTGGAGATAAAGTTATTGTCCTTCCCAGATATTCAATCAACCTCAACAATTAATCAAACTTAGCTATCACGTTGTACACATGACTTTACTGATCAACACCAGCTTGACATGAGGGAAAAGGATATATTGATATCTCTGCTATCTATAAAGACTGTCAGTAGACATAGAAAGTGGGTGAAATTAGTTTCCTTCCATTTACCTTTCTTCCTTTTCAACAACCTTTTCCTCTATTCTTACCCATTCTCCCTATCCCCCATGCCTAGCCCTTCGCACATGCAAACACACACACAATATATTAGCAATCTGCTAAACAAAATTCATACAATTCATTTATTCATTCAGCATATGTTACTGAAGCAAATTCTACGGGCAAATCATGGCATTATATATCTTGGGGAAAATCTGTGATGTAACCCTTGACTTTCAGTAGCTTACAATTTAGTAGGGAAGATTCAATTACGTTTAATCAGCACCTGCAAAGCATTTATGTGCAAGTAATTATGCTAGGCCCTAGAGAAGGCAGAGAGATGAAAAAAGTATATGGTTTCTGCCTTCACAGGTTAGGAATTAAATGGGAGGGAATAAAACAAGATTCTAGGATCGCAGGCTCCTAGATCATGGTGTCATCGATTTAGAGCTGTAATGGACCCTTAATGTGACTGAATTCATCCCCCTCATTTTATACGTACACAAATAAATATAGTACAATTCAGGATGGTATAGTGCATAAAAATCTTCAGAGTCACAAAGGCATTAAGAAGAGATAGAAACAATAGAGTAAAAAGAACATTGGAATTAAAGGAAAAAACAGGTTCTAATCTAAACTCTTCTACTTTAAAGCAGTACAGTCTTCTGACCCTTGAGCATATCAGTGTAATATCAATTAAGTTGGGACTTTTTTACTGTTCTAGAATGGCAAATTAATTGTCTTTGATTGAGCATTACTAAGTGCAAAGCCCCCAGCCCAAACCCCTATCTACTAGGTGCTAAGCCTATGTGGGCATGAAGACCTCAGGTCCTAAGGGGAGTTGCTAAGACCAGAACAAACAGTAGGAGCCTAAGTTCTGGTCACTTGGATGACATTTGATGATGGCTAAAGAGTGTATAAAAAGAGAGAAAAGAGCTATTTGTGAGGGGCTCTCATTCTTGGAGGAGTGTTGATGTTGAGACTCTGGGCAGCTGAGCCCTCCAGCTTTTGAATCCAGATGTTGATGCCTTCTTGGTAACTATAAATTGTGTTTGGTCTGTTTATAATTTATCTTTATAATTTGTTTGTATTTGCTCTGAAGTTCAGGGTGGTGGCTTTTTACCTGAACTAAGTGGATGTATATGTTGGATTAAAGTAAGATCGTTAACCCCCTAACATTACTTTCCTTAATAAAGCAGATCAAAGAATCTGTACTGGCAGCATTCTTATTTTTGGGCTTGTGTTGGTCTTTCACTCCAACAGCAGCTACTAGCTGAATTGTTGCAACAATCAGTTAATTTCCCTAGGTCTAAGTTTCTTCATCTAGAAGATAGAGAGTTGAAATGGATGCATTTGAAGGTCTTTTCAGCTAAGATTGTCAAGGAAGTCTTCATGGAGCAGCTGGTACCTGATCTTGGCCTTGAAGAAAAGGGATGATTTCAATAGGCAGAGATGGAGAAGTAATCCATTCTAGAAATGGGGTACTGTGTGGGCAAATAATACACACAGGCAGGAAAAAAAGCAGTAGGAGATAAGGGAATGGTTACTAATTCTGTTCTGTAGGAATTTAGAGGGTGTAAAAGGAGCTGATATTTTAAAAGGCTCAAAAAGGAAAAAATGGATGTTTATTAAATGACTACTCTATATCAAGCACATTTGATCCTCACAACCCTGAGAGGTAGGTGCTATCACTACATCTAATTTACAGTTGAGGAAACTGAGGAAGAGGACCTTGAATTCCAAAATAAGTAGTCTTTCTTTTATCCTGTGGGAAATGGGGAATTGCTGGAAGTTTTTGACCAGGATAGTGACTTGCTTAGTCCATTAGGAAAATTACTTTGGATGTAATAGGAAAGATACATTGAAAAGGAAAGAGACTGGTGACAAATGGACCAATTATAAGACTATTAAAATAATTCAGACAAAAGTAAATCAAAGAATTAAGGTAGGATGCTGCAAAAGATTTTATGGCAGCAACCTAAATCTGGGGAAGTCAGTATGGAGTCAAGGAGTGGACAGCAGTAGTTGTCTGTGAGATTATGGTTTGTCTGGCAACCTCTGTGCTCAAGATAGTTTAGTTTTTCTTTCTTTTTTTTTAAAATTTATTTTTGACATGTTTGGTTTTCAGCATTGATTTTCACAGGCGTTTGAATTACCAATTTTCTCCCC
>CM053623.1:87179629-87207240 GCA_028646595.1 Phalanger gymnotis | reverse complement strand
TGTCTCATTAGCATGGCTTTTGTTTCTTTTGAGTGGAAGTACTTTCAGCTGTTAAGTGCTAAGCCCCAGGCCCAGGGCCCTGTCAGGTGTGAAACCTGTGTGAGTGTGGATTGGTGACTTAGGAGGGGCCAGCTCGGGAACCAATGGTCTCTGGTCATTGAGGCGGGGCTTGAGAACGCCAGAAGCTCGGCTGAGAGGAGGGGTGAGCCAGGAGACAACTTCAGCGGCGGTGGCGGCGGCAGAGGCGGAAGGTGTGGAAGCCAGAAGCTGCGGAAGCCAGAAGCTGTGGAGGCAGGAAGCTGCGGAAGCAGGGCTTACCTGAGTGCAAGCAGGACCGTGAGGCCAGTGAACATGATTTGGCTAGATACTATCTTGTTTTTCTGTGGCCTCCTGGTTGCCCTTATGAAACGGGCTTTCTGGGCCTGGAGTCTTTTTGTCAAGATGTTGGAATGGGGAGGCTGGTTCAAGTTTTTGCTGCGGTGGGGCCTAAATAAATTTCTTGTTGTTTTCTCCTTAGAGAATCTCTCATACCTTGCGATTTCGGACCATTCAAACATATACATGATTATATTTGAGATCATAAATTCGGCCTTCCTACTACATACCCCCTTTTCTTGGTTTCATTATTTTTTCCTTGAACATTTTTAATGGAAGGACTTGAGGTTTTGGTTTTTCTTCCATCTGTAGTGGGTAAACTATTTTAAAAAACTAGTTTATCAATATAATTGTCTTGAAAAAAAGAACTGCTGTAAAAGGAAAAGAAATTTGGAAAAGATGTCCTGGTTTTCTCCTTCTCTGAGAGGATGATGGGGGTTAATTACAGTGCTTGGGCATCTCTAATTATTATTATGTTTGAAATCTGAGGAAAGAATATATTCCATTCTTTAATTATTTAGATTGTACTGGTAGAGATGCATTTTCTCATCGACCTCCCTAGTGTGCTACTCTTGAATTTGCTTGA
The DNA here is from genome assembly GCA_028646595.1 of Phalanger gymnotis. Taxonomy (NCBI): domain Eukaryota; kingdom Metazoa; phylum Chordata; class Mammalia; order Diprotodontia; family Phalangeridae; genus Phalanger; species Phalanger gymnotis. The sequence continues at coordinate 87,206,279 of CM053623.1, read as the reverse complement.
TGTACCAAATATCTATCCTACATTCATTCTAACCAGATTTTTACCATTTTTTCTTATCAGTAAAAAGGAGATGATCTCTTTATATTTGGAACAAAAGTAGGAAATCGTTCCACAGTGAAGGGAAACATAATGAGCTGTATTCCTGAGCTGCTATTAATGCTGCAGTTAATCCTCAAGCGTAATTGAGGGGTAGCTTATATGCATAGCACCTGAAAGATATTATCTTATTAATCTGTTGCAGCCTTTATTTTATACTTGATCCTCATTCCTACAACTATTGTTTGATAACTTCCAAGCACTAATTTATAGGATAATGGAGCTCAGATTTTGCTGTGTGACCTTGGGGAGGCACTTTCCCATCCCTAGGTCTAAGTTTCTTCATCCATAAATACAATAGCATAGAAAGCAAAATGGACTTGGATTGAGGAAATCTGTGTTATAATATATATTAGCCATGCTATAATGAACAAATCACTAACCCTCTCTGAGCCTAAATTTCATTTTACAGTGTTGATGTGGGAAAAGCATAGTCTAAACCTTAAAATGCTACATAAGGTAGGCTATCATCAAAACCTTTAGTTACAAAATTCTGTGGTTTTCTATTTAAATATTTATCAGTGATTAATGTTCATATTATATACAATTTAGAATTTATATTTTGAGAGACAATGTATCAGAGATAATGGGTGAAGCTGGCCTCAGATTCAGGAAGATCTAGGTTCTGACTCTGGCTGTTACATTAAGCCAATTATTTACTCTCTTGGCGTCCCCAAGAAAAATATATGAGTGTATGTTGTGGAGCAGTCCCCAATCTGCTTGGATGCAAGGAATTTCTTGATTTAGGACACTGAAGGTCAGTGAAATCGTGGTTCTGGTCTTAAAAACTATGTATTTTTGTTTTGTTTAATATTGAAGAATCAGAATTCCAGTCTACAATTTTTCTTATGTTCTTTTCTCAGTCCTCATCTTTTTTTACTTCTATATTATGTTTGAAAATATTTACCACCCCTTCTTCCTGAATATTCTCTGAGTTTTCTTGATTCTGCTTTCTTCTGGTTTTTCTTTCACCTATTTGACTACACCTCTGTCTTTTTTGCTGCCTCATCATCCATAGCTTGCTGCCTAACTTATGGGTGTTACCCCAAGGCTTTGTCATGAACCTTCTTTTCTTCTCTCTTTACCTTTCTCTCTTGCTGATGAAGGCAATTCTTGAGGGCTTAATTATCATTTCTGTACAGATCAGTCACAGATTTATATACCCAGACCCAGTCTTACACATGACCTTCAGTGCCCAGCTATTAGACATTTTGACTTGGATATCCTGTAAATACCTCAAGATAAACATGCCCAACTATAAAAATGTGCATACACTTTGACCCAGCAATACCGCTTCTAGGTCTGTATCCCAAAGAGATCATAAAAATGGGAAAAGGAACCACATGTACAAAAATATTTATAGCAGCTCTTTTTGTGGTGGCAAAGAATTGGAAATTGAGGGGATGCCCATTAGTTGAGAAATAGCTGAACAAGTTGTGATATATGAATGTAATGGAATAGTATTGTGCTATAAGAAATGATGAGCAGGCAGACTTCAGAAAAACCTAGAAAGACTTTAATGAACTGATTCTGAGTGAAGCCAGCAGAACCAGGAGAACAGTGAACACAGTAACAGTCAGTGAGTGACGACTAACTTTGATAGATTTATCTCTTAGCAATACAAGGATCCAAGACAACTCCAAAGGACTCATGATGGAAAATGCTGTCCACATCCAGAAAAAAGAACTGTGGAGTCTGAGTGCAGATTGAAGCATATTATTTGCTCTCTCTTTTTTGTTTCTTCTTTCTAGTGGTTTCTCCCATTGTTTCTAATTCTTTACAACATGACTAATATGAAAACATGTTCAATATAAATGAATATGTAAAGCCTACATCAAATTACATGCTGTCTTGGGGTGGGGGAGGGGAGAGATGGGGAGAAAATTTGGAACTCAAAATCTTATGGAGCTGAATGTTGAAAACTAAAAATAAATTAATTTTTAAAAAGATAAATATGCCCAAGCCTGTCATACTGGCTTGATTCCCACTGAAATTCTGAAAGGCATTGTCCACGGATAGGCCAATGATAGAAGGAAGAGTGAGTGAGAAGAAAGACTGGTGAATCTGAGGTCCTTAAGGACCAGGAAACAATGAAAAGCAACAGAGATAAACAAAAGGAGGAAGAGGATTGAGAAGTTTGCCTTGGTCATTCATAGGCAATGGAAGAAAACACTCATTTATTTATTGTACATGGATTGCATATGTTGGAGGAGTTAACTGAGGACTCCCTGTTGTAAGCCTATTTTGATGCCCTAGCAAGATGGGGACCACATCTCTGTTCCACTGGGTCTGTTCCTTGCTCTCCTTATTTGATTCTGGGGGCAGGATACAAAGGATGTTGTTTTCTTTTCTTTCTTTAATAATATTTTTCCAATTACATGTAAAAACAATTTTAACATTCAATTTTTTTAAGTTTTGAGTTTCAAATTCTATTTCTCCCTCTCTCTCTGAGATGGCAAGCAATCTGATATAGGTTATATATGTGCAATTATGTAAAACATTTCCATATTAGTCATTTCAAGGAAGAAAATGAAAAAAAGAAGAAAAGAAGAGGAAAAGAAGGAAGGAAGGAAGGAAGGAAGGAAGAAAGGAAGGAAGAAAGAAAGAAAGAAAGAAAGAAAGAAAGAAAGAAAGAAAGAAAGAAAGAAAGAAAGAAAGAAAGAAAGAAAGAAAGAAAGAAAGAAAGAAAGGAAGGAAGGAAGGAAGGAAGGAAGGAAGGAAGGAAGGAAGGAAGGAAGGAAGGAAGGAAGGAAGAAAGGAAGGAAGGAAGGAAGGAAAGAAAGCAAAAATAATGTACTTAGGTCTGTATTCAGATACCATCAGTTTTTTCTCTAAAGGTCTATAGCATTTTTCATCATGAGTCCTTTGGGACTGTCTTAGATCATTGCATTGCTGAGAACAGCTAAGTCATTCACAATTGTTCATTGTACAATATCGCTATTACTGTATACGATGTTATGTTTCTGCTCACTTCACTCTGTATCAGTTCATGGAAGTCTGTCCAGGTTTTTCTGAAATCATTTTGCTTGTCATTTCTTACGGCACAATATATCATTACAATCACATACCACAATTTGCTCAGCCAATTGATAGGCATCCCTTCCAATTTCCCACCATGAAAAGATGTACTATAAAATTTTTTGTACAATTAGGTTCTTTTCCTTTTTTAATCTCTTTGGGATACAGACCTAATAGTAGCATTGCTGGATCAAAGGGTATGCACAGTTTGATAATCTTTTGGGGATAGTTCCAAATTGTTCTCCAGAATGACTACATCAATTCACAACTCCACCAACAATGCATTAGTAATACATTGTTTTCTAAAAGAATTATGGAGTTTTTGATCAGCTATATAATACTAATCAGTTTAACAAACCTTATTTTCTTATTAACCTCAGATGTCCTAGAGATAATCTCTTAGAACATGCTTCTTCTGCTTAGAAGTAGGCAATTCCTGGTTGTGTTATTTTTTTTTTGATTGAGCAGATACGTTTCTAAAGTTTGAACATAGGAGAGCCTCCTTGATAATTAGTAGGTATGACAGGTAGGGTTCTATTTGGTAGTTTACTCTAAAACAAAGTTTCTTAAATTGGAGTCCACAGGTAAGCATCCATATATAGATCTCAGGGGTTCCATGAACTTGAATGGGAAAATATTACATCTTTATTTTTAATAACCTCTAAATAAATTTAGCACATTTTTCAGTTATTTAAAAATAATATTCTGAGAAGAGTGTCATGGATTTTACCAAACTATCAATGGGGTTCATGACAAGAACAATGTTAAGAATATTTGGTCTTAAAGGACAGGGAGACAGAACTTTTTGAGGATTTTATGGATCCAACTCAATGAAAACGAAGGTTGGGTTCACCAAAAGGAATTTTATTTAAGACTATGGGAAGTAAACTAAAATAAAACAAACTTACAAGTACCACAATCAGTGGAATTTTAGAACCCGGAACTCTTAATGAAGTGAGTACATTCTGGCCCACTCTACCGTGGCCAAAGAGCAATGTATTGGGAACCTGATGCACAAAGTGCACCATTTGGTCACTGGCTAATGCAACATCCCCACATGGAGAGATGTGTGCTCCACATCCCCACTACTCTAAGATATCTTTAAATTGCAATTAGTAGCCAACAAAGCAAACTCTTCAAGTTTTCATCAAACTTACTACAGGCTTATGCCTCCATTTATAATTGACCCTATGTTTACCTCCAACTTCTGTTTCTTCCTTTTTTTAAAAATGGGATCTTGTTTCATCATTTCCATCAAGATCCAGAGGCAAGTGATGCTAGGGGTCATTAATTCTCTTCATTGGAAGGCTTGGAAAGATTGATACAACTAAGGTCAAATTAAATTTTCACACTTTTCTCAGACATACCATTTACTGCACTCATTTTGTTGAGTTCAGAATGACACTTAGTCACAATGCATGGTCCCTCCACGGCCCTACTGAACAATTTTACGAAACCATAAATATATAATAATTACATGCAGAAAAGGGCATATAATTTCTACAAAACAAATAAAGGGTAGTTAAATAGATTCATTCACATACAGGTGACAGTTTGACAGAGATAAATTTTCTGAAAGAAGAGAGACTAATGAGAGAATAGAGGACTGAGATCTAGGCCTTCACGAATGTCCATAATTAGAGGATCATGTAGATGAAGAAGAGAAAGAGAGTCAGAAAAGGGGAAGTAAAAACTATAGAAGCAACATCAAAAGGAAGTAGTGTCATGTAGTCTAAGAGTAGAGGGAATTTCAAGAAATAAAGGATAGGCAGTAGTTTTAGATGCTAAAGAAAGGTCAAAGAAAATGAAACAAAACAGGGCATTGAACTTTACCATTAAGATAGTAGTGATAATATTAGAGAACGTAGTCAGAGAAGAACAATGAGGAAGAAGACTGATAGGCTTAAAACCAAAGGGGTGCTGAGGAAATGTAAGAATTGATTACAGGGCTCACATTTGAGGAATTTGACACTGATATAAAGTGAAAAAATAGAATTCTAGCTTAGGTGTCAAAGGAAAGTTTATTTGCATTTTTAGTATTGTTTGGTTTAATTCTCTCCACTCCCACCTAGGAGAGGTAGGCATCTTCAAATTTGGAGTCAGAGGAAAAGAGGCTAGCAGAGATTGGTAGGAGTGGGAAGAAGATTGGAGAAGTTAGAGAGAAAGAGGAGAAAAAAGGGATGATGAGGAGGATCGTGAGGTTGTCAAATCAATTACCATTTATTTAATGATGATTATATGCCAGGCACTGAGCTAAATGTTGAGGATACAAAGAAAGTGGGAAAAGCAGTCCCTTTTCTCAAGGAGTTCACAGTAGTGGAACAAGTCAGTATAGTTTCATGATTTTCTCTAGTTTCATTCTGCTGCTTCAGGATAGGAGTGAAGGCAGTTGATAAGAGTAATCCAATGCTGATGCTTGGAAAGGAAAAATTAGCAATAAGAGAAGAGGGAAAGGGTGATGCTCTGGCAAAGAACCGAGAAGTGGAAGACCTGGAAGTCGTAGTAAAAATGAGGAACAGGGTTTGGAGTTGCAATGCCAAGAGAAAGGTAGGATGACAGCAGGTTGTGATCAGGCAAAAGAATTCCAGAGTTTATGAACTTGCAACTTGTGGATTTCTGCTTAAGACCAAATCAAAGATATGGCTATCTCTAGGAGTAGCTTTGGTAGGATGGAGAAATGAATAAGTTGAGGAACCAAGAGGTTAGGGTGCTTGAGGGTGTATCAATTTTAATGCCGAAGTCCCCTAGTATAAGGGCAAGAGTTGAGGAGTAAAAGACTATGAGTCAGGCACTGACCATATTGAGAAAAGGAGAATGAATGCCCTGGAGGTTGGTAGATAAGTTACCAGCATCTTGTCTGGGTTGTAAATATGGATTGAATGGAACTCAAAGGAGGAGAGGTAATTGAATGATGGTGGTAAAGGGAGAGACTGGAAATGGAAAAAGAAAGTAAGGCATATTTAGACTCTCACTAGGATCAAGGAGTTGGAGGAACCTGAGTGAAAGTGCAGTCAATGTTGGAAAGGGAAGGCAGGGAAACTGTGTCATTAGGAGGGAGCCAAGTCCACTGAATGCAAGAAGATGGAAGGAGTGAGAGAGAGAAAAAAAGTTTAAGATGAAAGTAAGTAACAACTGATTATATAACTGAGATGCAAGGGGAATTTCTGGACAGTAACCTTGTTCTTTTTGAACTACATCCTTTATAAGGCTGTATTCCCAACTTGGGACAGACAAAAGACTTTGAAAAGCACTAGGAGAATTCTTGTGAAAGACTCAGCTCAGTTATCAAGAAGTACAGCAATTACACGAGAATAAAATGGCAGCTGTGCTCAATCTAGATATTGCTCTTTACCTTTCACATTTTGGCCATGTCGTTATTTGTGTATCATTCAGGGATCATGTCTTATTTTTATTTTCCTGCAACAATATCTCCCACATAATAAACATCCAAGAAATCATCCTCAAATGAACCAGTGAGGATAGAAGCAAGTTGGAAGGTGAAGGAAAAGCAGATGTGCCTGTCTCTGACACCCCCCCTCCACCATTGGATGCTTGCCGCCGTCCCTCTTTTCACTTCTAATAAGCACTCCTGCTTCTGTTGTTTGATGTCTCTTTTATTCCCTTTTCCTGTTCTATTGGATTTTTTAAAAACCTCTTTTCTTGTTCTTGTTCTTTCTTTTCACAAGCCTCTCAGCTTGGATAGAGCCAGGGCTAGACTTCAACTTTTTAAGAATCTTTCACTTAAAGTAAAAAAGAAAATCAAAAGTTGAAAAAGTGAAAAAGTAAAAAAAAAAAACCAGTCAAGAAATCTTTCTTCCCCTATACCCTGGATGGGAGAACACAGGTAAATAGGGTTGCTCTTTCAAGAAGGAAAAAGCAATCAAATTTCAAGACAGTATTATGTAAGCTAATTCTAGAATTGATTTTACCCTATATGAAAATATTAAGTTAAACAAATATTTTTTTCATTTTATCTACCATTTGCATATACATTGTAGGCACTTAAAAATATCTATTGACTGTCGCTGTTAATACTATGTGGTAGAGAAATCAAATGAGGAAAGATGAGGGAGAGATAGATGAGATAGAAGAAGAAAAGTTCATTCATTCTAGTTTTTTCCACCCTTATTAAAATTATTCTCATATTGTCCTTTATCATGAATTCTCAATTTCTACATCTATAAAATAGAATAATAACTACTATTCTCTCCAAATCACAGAAAATCATTAATCATTCCTTCATGCAAAGTATGGTCTTGAAGCTCTTTTAAGGAAAATGTAGTGAAGATAAGAATGACTGAGCCAAATAATAAAAATGCCAATTTTACCTAAGTTAATTTATTTATTTAGCACCATACCAACCAAACTACCAATGAATTATTTTATAGAGCAAGAAAAAATAAAAACAGAATTCATCTAGAAGAATAAAAGGTCAAGAATATCAAAGGAAACAAGGAAAAAAAATGTGAAGGAAGACATCCTGGCAGTACCAGACTTGAAGCTATATCACAAAGCAGTAATCAGGCATTAGCTAAGCAATAAAGTAATAGATCAGTGGAATAGGTTAAGTACACAACATACAGTTGTAAATGACCAGAGTAATCTAGAGTTTGGTAAACTAAGAAACTCCCCATCTGACAAAAAAAATGCTGGAGAAATTAGAAATCAAAACTAGGCATAGGCCAACATCTCACAATGTATATCAAGATAAAGGTCAAAATGGATAAATAATTTAATCATAAAGGGTGATATCATAAGTAAATTAGGGGAACATGAAAAATTTTATCTCTAAGATATATGGATAAGGGGAGTTGATGACCAAATAAGAGATAGAGAAATCATGGGAAGTAAAATGAATATTTTTGATTACATGAAATTGAAAACTTTTTGAGTAAACAAAACTAATACAGCCAAAATAAGTACAAAAGCAGGAAACCAGAGGTGGAGGGAATATTTAAAGCAAAATTCTCTGATAAAGGCCTCATTTCTCAAGTGTCTAGACAACTGAGCCAAATTTATAAAAATATGAGCCATTCTCTAGCTGATAAATTGTCAAAGGATATGAACAGGCAGTTTTCAGAGGAAGAAATCGAGCTATCAATAGTCACATAAAAAAGTGCTCTAAATCAATATTGATTAGAGAAATGCAAATTGAAATAACTCTGAGGTGCCACCTCAAACATATCAGACTAGTTAACATGACACAAAATTAAAATGACAAATGCTGGAGGAGATATGGAAAAGTTTGGGACACTAATGCACTGCTGGTGAAGTTGGAAATTGGTTCAACCATAACTGAGGATAATTTGAAACTATTCCCAGAAGGGCTGTAAAACAGTGCATATTCTTTGACCCAGAAATATCACCACTAGGTCTATATCCCAAAGAGATTGAAGAGGGGAAAGACCCATTTGTGCAAAAATATTTGAAGCAGCTTTTTTGTGGTGGCAAAAAAGTTGGAAATTGAGAGGATGACAATCAATTGGGGATTTGCCAAACAAGTTGTGGTATTTGGTTGGGATGGAATACTAATATGCTGTAAGAAATAACAAATAGGATGGTTTTAGAAAAACCTGGGAAGTCTTGTATGAACTGATGCAAAGTAAAGTGAACAGAACCAGAAAAACAGTGTACACACTAACAGTGATATTGTAACAATGATCAACTGTGAAATATTTAGCTACTCTGATTAACAAATAGTGATCAAGACAATTCCAAAGGATCCATGATTAAAAATGCTATCCAACTCCAGAGAAAGAATTGATGAACCCTGAGTGCTTTCCTTTTCCACTTTATTTTTCTTCTTCTGTGCATGTGTTTTTCTTTGCAACATGGCTAATATGGAAATTCGTATTTCATGACTTGACATGCATAATTAATATCATGTTGCTTGCCTTCTAGGGGTGTTTTGAGGGATGGAAAGGAAAGAGTGAATTTAGAACTCAATTTTTTTAAAATAAATTATTGTTAAAATATTTTAAATATAGTTGGGAAATATTTAATGAAATAAATAAAAATGCATTTTTAAAAATAAGAATGGATCATTTCGCTAATCATTTCAACATTTTTGAAAACTTCAGATTATACATAAAACTATAATCTTAACTTTTGAAATAGTTTGTTCAGACTCCAGGAATCTAATACAAAGCTTATTATATACAATTCTAAGGAAATTTCCACTTGGCTACTGGATTTGATGTTTAGAAGATGATATATTCCAAAAGAATAGGGCCAAAAAAGATAACAAACAGCATGAGTGTGGGAAATTTAAGAGGTGGATTTTCCAGTGTTCTTCTAAAAAAATCTAGAGAGACAATAATTCACAGCCTCTGCAGCAGGGGCATAAAAATCCTTCACAATTTAACTTGCAAATGACCCTTAAGGGAAAATGTACCAACTTGAGAGATCTGTGACTAGAAAACTACCACATCAAACATTTTCAGGAGGAGCAAGAGAATTATAATCTCTTATGTGCAGTTGGTGGCTTTTGTTTAGGATGTAGAATTTCATGGGTATGAAAGAAGCTGCCTATTGGTTATTCACCTGTAATTTTTATTCTTTTTTAAAAATTTATTTATTTGATAAGATTCTGAGTTCTAAATTTGGCCCCCTTCCTCCACTCTCCCCTCCCCAAGACAGCATGCAATCTGACATAGGCTATACATGTATGATCATATTAAACATATTTCCACATTAGTCATGTTGTGAAAGAAGAAGCAGAACAAAAGGGAAAGACCATGAGAAAGAAAAAACAAAAAATGACAAAAGAAAGAGAAAATATTATGCTTAGATCTGCATTCAGAATCCATAGTTCTTTCTCTGGATTTGGATAGCATTTTCCAACATGAGTCTTTTGGAATTGTCTTCATTGCATTGCTCAGAAGAAGTAAATCTAACACAGTTGGTCATCACACAATGTTGCTGTTACTGTATGTAGTGTTCTCCTGGTTCTGCTCAATTCACTCAGCATCAGTTCATGCAAGTCTTTTGAGGTTTTTCTGAGACCTCCTGCTCATCATTTCTTAGGGAACAATAGCATTCCACTACATTCATAAACCACAACTTGTTCAGCCATTCCCCAATTGATGGCCATCCCCTCAATTTCCCAATTTTTGTTCACGACAAAAAGAACTGCTACAAATATTTTTTTATGCATGTGTGTCCTTTTCCCATTTTTATGATCTCTTTGGGATACAGACCTAGAAGAGATATTGCTGAATCAAAGGATATGCACACCTTTATAGCCCTTTGAGCATAGTTGCAAATTGTTCTCCATAACGGTTGGATCAGTTCACAACTCCAATAATGCATTAGTCTTCCAATTTTCCTACATCTTCTCCAACATTTATCATTTTCCTGTTTTGTCATGTTTGCCACTCTGATAGGTGTGAGGTGGTACCTCAGAGATGTTTTAATTTGTATTTCTCTAATCAATAGTGATTTAGAGCATTTTTTTCTTCTCTTTTTTAAATATATTTAGTTTTCAGCATTGATTTTCACAAGAGTTTGAATTATAAATTTTCTCACCATTTCTACCCTCCCCCCCACTTCAATATGGTGCATATTCTGGTTGCCCTGTTCCCCAGTCAGCTCTCCCTTCTGTCACCCCACTCCCCTCCCATCTGCTTTTCCCTTCCTTTCTTGTAGGGCAAGATAAATTTCTACGCCCCATTGCCTGTGTATCTTATTTTCTAGGTGCATGCCAAATTTTTTTTTGTTTTTGAACATCCGTTTTTAAAACTTTGAGTTCCAAATTCTTTCTCCTTTTCCCTTCCCACTCACCCTCCTTCCTTAAGAAGTCAAGCAATTCAAGATGGGCCACATGAGTATCATCATGTATAACCCTTCCACAATACTCATGTTGTGAAAGACTAACTACATTTTGCTTCTTCCTAACCAATCCCCCTTTATTGAATTTTCTCCCTTGACCCAATTGAGTATGTATGGTATTCCTTCTTCAGGTGCCAGTTCTGCCACAGCAGCACTCCTCCTTCCCCAAGAACCCCCAACCAGGACTGGGTAGACCTTACCCCGAGACCATCCAGGATGTCCTGGGCTGGAGCCCTGCTTCCCTCTGCTATCCTGTGGGTTCTGCAGTTCTAGAATTGGTTCAGAGCCATTTTTTATAGGTTTTTGGAGGGACTTGGCAGGTAGCTCACACTAGTCCCTGCTTTCCAGCCACCATCTTGGCTCTGCCCCCCGATTTAGAGCATTTTTATATAACTAGAGAAAGTTTTAATTTCTTCACCTGAAAACTGCTTGTCCATATCCTTTGACCATTTACCAATTGGGGTGTGAATTGTATTCTCATCGATTTAGCCTTTATCAGAGACACTGGTTGTAAAATTTGAATTTGTTTGTTCAAAACTTTTTTAATATGACATAATCAAAATCATCCATTTTCATTTCATAATGCTTGCTATCTCTTATTTGGTCATAAATTCTTCCCTCCTTCATAGATCTGACAGGTAATCTATCCCTTGTTCTCCTAATTGGATTATAGTTGCACCCTTTATGTTTAAATTGCATACCCATTTTGACATTATCTTGGTACATGGTATAAGATGTTGATCTATGCTTAGTTTCTGTCACATTGTTTTCAGTTTTACTAGCAGTTTTTTTTTTCAAATAGTGAATTCTTATCCCAGAAGCTGGAGTCTTTGGGTTTATTAAACAGTAGATTACTATAGTCCTTGGCTGCTGTGTCTTGTGTACCTAACCAATTCCACTGATCCACAACTCTTTCTTAGGCAGTACCAAGTAGTTTTGATGTTTACTGCTTTACCAATTTTAGATCTAGTATGACTAGGCTACCTTCCCTTGCATTTCCTTTCATTAATTCCCTTGATGTTGTGGACCTTTTGTTCTTCCAGATGAATTTTATTATTTTTTAGCTCTATAAAATAATTTTGGTATCTTGTTTAGTATGGCACTGAATAAGTAAATTAATTTAGGTAGAATTGTCTTTTTATTATATTAGCTCTGCCTACCCATGAGCAACTGGTATTTTTCCATTTATTTAGATCTGGCTTTATTTGTGTGAAAAGTGTTTTGCAAGTGTGTTCATATAGTTTCTGGATTTGTCCTGGAAGGTAGACCCCCACATATTTTATATTGTCTACAGTTACTCTAAATGAGATGTTTCTTTCCATCTCTTGCTGCTAGGCTTTGTATAACTTTTATTCTTAAAAAATGGCCTAGGGCCCTTAGTAGTTAAGTGACTTGTCAATGGTCACAAAGGAGTACAAACTATGGGTAAGTCAATTAACCTGAGTGTGTGTGTGTGTGTGTGTGTGTGTGTGTGTTTGAAAGATGCCAGTGTTACTTCATTGAATCAACCTGTAGACAGGATTCTGTTTAAATTTTAAAAAAAAATCACAGAAGAGATTTAATAAGAGTTAGAGAACTGATCTAACCATCAGGCACCTTGCAAGACTTTCAATACAATTATAACATTAAAATTGTGATGTGGTTTGGACCTATAAAAGCCAAACATTAAGAAGGATTAGAAGAAAATTGCTCCTAGCTATTATGTTTTCAGAAGTACTTTTTTTTCAAATGATGCAGGGGGGAAAGAGAATGATAAAAAAAAAGAGGAAGAATGTTTCATTTTTAAAATAGGACCTCCTTAAATACACAATCCCAAGTCTTCCAATTGATCTGAGATATCCCTTTTTTGTACTTTGTCAATAAGTTTAGGCAAGTGAGTTGGAAAAGCAAGATGACAAAGCTTACCAGCCCTCCATAGTTTAATCACTATGTGGGCCAAGTTTTTATATAATCCAATGTATCTATTGAATTTCTTCTTCACAACAGCTCTCAGATAAGCACAAAAAATTATCGTCTCCATTTTTTTCAATAAGAAATCAATCTGTGAGAGGTGATGTGACTTGCCTATGGCCAAACAGCTACTAAGTAACAAAAGCTGAAATTGACCACAGGTCTCTTCTGACAACAAAAGCAAACTCTTTCAATTACCCCAATTACCCCAATTACCACCACTCTGAAAGACACTTATAAATACAAGGATGATGGTTTTGGCAAGTGAGATAATTGTATAGAAGGTGACAAAACCACTTAGGAGAAGGCTGATCAGCCTTTGATTAACAAATTAATTCTGCAGAAAGGTAGCCATGTTACATTGGTGGGAAGGTGATTCAGCTACATATTCTTTATGTCCCCTTGATAAGTGAGACTGACAGTATGAAATTGAAGAAGGAATCAAATTCTAAGGCTTCCCATGGTTTCTGGACCTATTCAGTATTCAATCAACTTCCCACACCATCCAGTTCATTTCCAGTACAATAACCGATGGTCACTAAGACAATGAGTCATCTAGGAAAGCTTTAAATCACGTTCAGCATAATCTGTTTGTAAAAGTGTGGTACTACATAATACTTACCACTATTCCATTTTTATCAAATGAGTAAAATAAAAATATTTTTGTACTGAATGGATTAAGCATCAATTTGACCTATCCAGACTGCCAAACCCATGACCATTTAGAATGATTGAAGTATTACTATAATTCAGGATTTTAGAAAACTCATAGAGGAGAATTTGTATTCTGTCCAATAGTTTTGACAGTCAAAAGACAATAGCCAAGTTCTCTTTGATTAGTTTATTTTTTTATTTTTTATCTCCACTAAGAGCAAGTCAAATAGGTAGATACAATCAATAGATGTGTACATTCTCTAAGGCATCCCACCATCACAGGAGGCTAGGAAACCATTAGGGATATTATATCAGGATTATTCATGTTTTTATTCTATTATGCAGATATATGGCTTTCGTGCAGATTTTTAAAGACCAAAAGATAATATTCTTCTAACAATCAATATACAAAAAAAATTTTAAAACCTTCACCCAATCCCATGAGTAACTTGACTATAGTGTTTAATAGGTATATACATGAGACTCATCAATCTTTTGTGCCTGTTAAGTTTTTATTTGAACATATTTTCTTATTTTAAGCTATAACAGCAAAGTTGTGGGTGCAGGGAGTGGAAGATTTGTTGATTTTTTCCCTTCTCAAATGGAAAAGTCATTTAGACTACCATTTCCTCACATGAAAACTTTCTTGAACTAAGATATTTCATTGGCTACCCTGCCCAGGCACTGCCAGGTCACCCTGAGGGCATATTTTAACTTTGGTTTCTACTTGGCATAATGGGTGACTGGGAGCAGTAAGAGAGAGAGAATACTGTAGCAAGGGGACATTATTAGTCACCCTCTTCAAAGTGTCCTCCACACTGTCCTTCCCCTGGAAGCCAGACAAGTATGAGGTAGGCACTACTTGCTACAGACTCAGGACCTTCCCTCTTGAGCAAACTCATTGGAAGAAATCAATAGCTTTTTTTAAATCTAGAATCAGTGCCTTGATAAACTGCTTTCAGGACTCACTTCCTGCCCTTGTCATTATGGAAGAAGATTAAGAAGGGAGAAATTCTTTGCCTTCATCCCATTTAGCAAACTAGAACAATGTACAGCATTTTAGTAAAGTTTTGATTTTTTCAAATGGAAATAGTGTTATAACTATATAATCTGAGGGAAAATATTCTTCTCTCTTTCCCTCTCATAAATCATCACACCCCAAAAATTCTCCTTAATTCTTTTTCTCTTCACTTAAGAAGCTGACGCCAACTGAATTATCTTTTTTAACGAAAAAAAGTTGTGTAGCCTTTTCCAGTCACTCAAACATTTAAAGATTCCATAAGGTGACTAATTCCAGCTCTCCTTAGGTTAGATAATATATAGAAAGTGACCTAGAAATCAATGCTTTAGGAGGGCTAATAAATCTATGCCTTTACTTTAAGGATTTATTCATTGCCCCCAGTGACTTTGAAATACTTATGGGTCAAAATTGGCAACAGTAAGAGCCAGATTTCAATTGCTTTCAAATGAATGCATAATGAAATTAAGCACTATCCAAGGACTCACTACCACTCTTTTCTGTAGTTCTCCTTGGTTTAAAAGCAATCCAGGTTTTCTACAAAGTCATCTTCTAACCTTTGAGTCCCAAAACAAACCTAAGCATGGCTCTGTTTCCTTGTAGTCCTAAACCTGGATAATGAGATGGAGTTTTCTTCTTGTTATTTCTTAATGTGGTATGCAAGAAGTGAGACCAGAGAAAGCTCTTCTTGAAAGTGAATTTTTCGCTTCTTCCTAAGTAATAAGATTCTTTCCCATGGGTTATATAGTCTTTCAACTCCCTACATGACTCTAGATGAAAATGGTTTCAAGGATTTACACTATCTCAAAGAACCATCCTTTGATAGTGTTTCAGTGACTGGGAATTCTATGTGTCATCTCTTAGACCTTTGGGAACTTATTTGCCACCAACTGCCCTAACATGAGGGCCTCATTTCAATGACTCCTTTCTTTTTCTTCCTCACAACCTGCACAAATTGGGATGGAGCAGTCATATTTCTTCATGGTATGTCTGAATAACTAAGAAAGTAGATGTGTTAGAAGTAGTCAAGGGATAGTGCCCCTCCTGAATACTAAGGCATGATTACGGACCCTTTTATAGGGATTCTCTATTTAACTTTCCAGAAGGTTTTGTGAGAAAGCCTCATGTCTACCATATTTTTCCACTCATGCAACTGGCAAATACTTGAATGGAAACCCCTGAAATACCCTGAATACAGAGTTCTTTCTGTATCACCACTCCTTCCCTCCAGGATTAGCAGATTTAAATTTACATGAAATGAAGTGTTCAGAGAAAGGGTTTCCCCTGGTGTCCTTTGAGACTCCCAGGTCTGTGGGGATCAGCTGTTGTTTCACCACCACCACCACCAAATGCAATAATCATCCATGTTTGGAGCTTGGTCTTTTTCATCCTCACCTCCTCAGTTTCTCATTATGATTTAGCAAGTCAGAGAAAGCCAGTTTTGGTAGAATTGTTCCGGCAGTTGGAAGGAAATCTAATTTCACACATATGCAACTGAGATTACAGCCCTGCTATACAAACTGACCTTTTTTTCCATAACAAGAGAGAGAATCAGAGGGTCAATTATATGGTTTGTTAAGGGCTGGAGATAAAACAACAGAAATCTCCTGCATTTCTTTGGCTTCTCATAATGTCCTGTCAATATAGGAATGTGGCATGGATATTTACCAGGCTGTCTGACACTTGAGAGAACTTGTTCTGACTCATTACTAATTCATGGGCTGTTGTTTTTGGCCAGTACCCGTAGTAAATGCTAATGGAGAAGCAATGCTAATGACAAGCTAATAGAATGTAGTGTTGCTCCTTCTATCACTCCCAGCATTCAGTTGTGTGGAATCTTGAATAGCCAACAGACAGTTGGATGCAATAAATTTCCTTCACCTCATCCCTCTATCCCTCCATGCATATTTTCCTCCTTTGATTAGGGTTGGCCTGAAAAAAGATATCAATTCCTAGGCATCTGGCTATCATTTGTATTGTCTAAGGCATTCTGTTTTTATTAAATGGAAATCAATCTCAATGCATGGCCCTTACCTCTTTCTAATTAGTTTTGTAGGTTGGCATTTAGTTTAAAGGCAGAATCGAGCACAGCCCCCCTAACAGAAGGACTTTGCCAAGAATTTAGCATGAGATGGGCCAGACCAGTGGTAGAATTGATGAAATCATTCTGTGAATGGATCTCATGCCCTTTTAAGAATACTGACATAGATATAGATATATTCATTCCTTCCTTAAAATAACCATTGTAATAATTTTAATCTTCTGCCTTACAGAATAGTTGATTATGGTAAGCTTGATACTTTGAACTTAGCCAACACCTAACTACTTTCTATCTCTCATGGAATCAGAGAAATCTTCCATTCAGAGACATAACTGGAATGGTATGTTTGAGGCTTTGCTCCAGGGCACCAATATTTAGAGAATACAAAGATTTAACACATGCACTCCTGCAGCTAGAAATAAGAAATTACTAACTAGGAATTTATAACTACCTAGCTAACATGAAAAAAAAAAACTTAAAATAGGAGGCTACAAGTTCACAGGTAATATTAATAGCACCCATCTGTGAGCAAGAGTGGTAACTAACTCCCCCTTTTCAACTGATTTTTTTCTGATTACTTGTTTTATTATTTGCATATAATGAATTACACGGTTTATTGGGGGATATAGTTTGTGCTGTTTTCCCTGGGCCCCTAAATTCCTAATTATAGCTCTGCTTCCTTTATAAAAGCCCCTTGCAGGGCCAAGAGATAAAGGTGCTACACAGATGGTCTTTGGCACTCACATGATATCTATTGGAACCAAATAGCCTGGCATAGACACAGGGCTCACACTCTCATTTCTCACATTGTTACCCCAGGACTGGTATGTGCTTTGCAATTGTAAACCTTTCCATCAAAAACGTAATTCCTTCTTTCCTATTCCCCAAAGCCTGTCCTATATGCGGCCTTGCTCGAAGCCAATAGCACCAAACTAACCATGCTTTCCAATAATTGATGTAAAGGAAAAGAGCATCGCTTTAAAAAAATCTGCTCATGCACAGAAATCTTTTAACTAGATCTTAGTGAAAAATCATCATTGCTAATAGATCAGACTGGGTGGAGTTGATTGGGGCAATATGGTGGGAGTTAGGGGAGGGTTATAGAAGTGAATTATTTCACAAAAGATCATATTTTTCTTCCTAGCAGTTTTTCAAATGAAAAAATCTCTTTTGTCTAGTAAACAAACATTGCTGCCAAAATAGGAGACCATTTCTAATACAAAATATTTTTGCTTTTAAAAAAAAACAGCATTTGGTCCAGAGCATAGGAGAAGTTTTAAGATTACTGACCTTTACTCTTTTAACTGACTAAAAGCAAAGAAGAGTTCATTGGCTGAAAAGATGACATTTCTCCCTATAATAAATGGGCAGAGGAGTTCAATTTTATTTTGCCTAGGAAAAAGTTCAAATTTGAAAAGGGGGTGGGGAGGGCACCTAACCTGAGAATGTATTTACTCAGTCATCATGAAATCTTAACTCCCGCCAAAAGAAAATATATATATATATATATAAAGACAGTTGATTTTAGACCTAAAATTGTGCATGACTTTGAAAAATTGACTTTAAGCCTTTACATATTGTTCATTGTATAAGAGAAATAAATTTCTAAATGGAATTACAGTATTTTAATACAGGCACCTAACAATGTTATGGTTACACATGAAAAAATACTACTATAAAAAAGTTCTTTTTTTTTTCCTTTCTGCCTATTGTATAATTAAGCTATAAATAACTTCAGGATAGAACCCCTACAGTTGATGTAAATAAAACTGTTAACTGATCACGTTTGCTGATGTCCCTTTCATGTACTGCCCAGCTTGCTGTCTTTTAGTCCAACATCTTCTCCTGTTTCTTGCCTTCCTTTTTCTTCTTCTTGGATTCTGCTGTGGTAACCAAAAGAAGAAAAAAGAAAAGAAAAGAAAAAACAGCATTAAAATACTAAACCACATAAATGCAACAACCTGCCCTGCCCCTAAAAAAGGTGGTAGGATGGGGAAGAGAATTCAGGGAGAGAATGGAGTATGACTCATTATCCTGAATGCAAAAGCAAATGTCTGAAATGAAGTGGGTGCTAAGGGTTGGATATGTGCGTATGCTATGTGTGTGTCCATGTTGAGGGTGGAGGCCGAAGAGAATATTTTAGTGAGAAAGATGATTCCTTCTGTCCAGTTTTCTGCCTCTACTTGGCATGCAAGGCATTGTCTTGAGGTCCTGTTTATAAAATAGGAAAATAGCAGACAAGGGAGAGAAACCAGGTCACAGCTCAGTGGAAAGCTGAAGACTAGCATTGCACACCCTTCTTCCTCTCATTCCCTTTCCTGCAAGTCTGATTGTATTAGCGTTTCTGTGAATATTTCCAGAGAATGGCAACAGAGGACTAAGACCCTGTCTCCTCTTTGGCTTCACTTAGCACCTTTGTGTGCCTGAAAACCCATGCAAAGGCCCTTTGTACACAGCATCCAACAGCAGTTGGCAACTTTTGAGTTCCTAGGGTTTGATCACCTTTGGGGAGGCAAAGAAAATGTGCCAAACTTGGTTCATCTGCAGCTATCTAAGGAAATCACTCACATGGATGATTTTAATGAAAAGATCTCTGTTCTGATCAGGAAACACCCAACTCAAAGTCGAGATGGGCATGTTTGGGGGTTCCATATAGCACATAGGACATGCTAGGTGAGTCAGCTGAGCGGTTAAGAGGGATGCTACCAATCACCAAGCATGTCTTGAGAATTATTGTGAGCTGGGCACTCAGCATACAAGAACAAAAGTGCAACCATGGAACTTCAATAGGATTCTGAGATTCTATGCTCCACCTACAATTTAAGTCTCTTACATGAGGGAATGAATGCTGGTCAGGTTCTAATAATGAGAGAATCTCTACTGTATCAGTGTTCTTCACCTGCTCAAACACACATCACCAAATAATATCTATTACATGTTCTCACTGTGTCTACCAGACACCTTCTACCAGAAGTTAATATCATGTTTGTATTTAAGTTTAAATATTTAAATTTATAATGATTCTTTCTCTTATTGTATATTTGAATTTTAGTATTTAAGTCCAAAAGAAAAAAAAGAAATTAATATTATGGGCAGATCACCTAATATAAAATGCACCCCTTGCCAAAGCTAGAGGCCAAAATCAACCCATCAACCAATCAACAAGTGTTTATTATGTGCTTACTATATGCCAGGCACCAAGCTAAGTACTGAGGATACAAAGAAAGGTAAAAATAGTTCTTGCCCTTCAAGGAGCTCACATTCTAATGGAGGATTCAACTATGTAGATGGAAGATTATACAGAACGAATGGGGATAATATCAAAGGAAAGAGCATCAACAGCTAGGACATTACCCATTCCTTCCTTCATTCAACAAGTATTCATTAAGCATTTATTCTGTGCCAGCCTGCTAAGTGCCCGGGACACGAAAACGAAGTTCATGCCCTATAGGAGCCTATGTTGTAATTGGCTAAAAACAAGATAAAAATTAAATCCATTGGAATAGAGAAGTTCACCAAGGGAGAATGATAAGGGCATATCCATACACATGCAAGCAGATGCGCATACTAACACACAGCCCATGAGGGAGGCACAAAACTAGAAGTCTGCAATAAAGACCCATTGAAGATAGCATCTGATATTTTGTTCTGCAAACCAAGAAAGCTAAATGAAGCTACAGGAGTATGTTGTGATCTAAAGTAAGGGCATTATCACAAAAATGTAGAGGTGACTCACAACAATCTAATGGCTGAGAACAATGAAACCCCATCCATAAGCAATACAATGGAGTAGATTCAGCATAGGCCTTAGGGTCAGAAAAACTGGGCTTAAATCCCCACTCTGATGTTTATGAGCTGTGTGACCCTAGTCAAAGATTTACCTTCTCTGACTCTTTCTTTTCTCATCTATAAGAAGAGAGGACCAGACAAGATTGCCTCTATAGTCCCTTCCACCTCAAAAGCAATGATTCTGTGTTTTTATGAGCCTACTATGTGCTCCTCTTAGGAACAGAAAGAGAAAATGAAAACATGTTTGCCTTCAAGGAACTTACATTCTACTGGGAGTATGGGTGTTGGGCAGATACATCCATATAATTTTATATTTTCTTCCATAAATGTTGCATGTCTCCCATGCCCCTCCCCACACCCATCAAATATAATATAAGCTTCTCAAGGACAAGAATTGTTTCATCATTCTTGTCTTTACCACAATCTATTATGTTACTAACAGGAGCCTCAGTCTCTTCTTACCAGTCTGCTAGAAAAAAAAGCCTCAGCTTAATGAAGGATATTTCTTCATCCCCAGACTACAGGCCTGGGAAATATTTCATCTACATCTGGTAACTCTTGGTGATTTTTACTACTGTACGGAGAGGTATTCTTTGTTAAGATTTAGTGCTGGGAAGGACCATCATCAACTCCAACCCTCACATTTTACAGATGAAGAAACAAGCTCAGTGAATTGGCTCCCACCCCCACTGGTTCCCAAGATTCAAGTTAGAACTCAGATTACATCTTCCCACAGAAATCAATGTCATCAGTAGTGAACAGGGTGCTGGTCTGGCTCACACAGTCCTGTATCTTACTGGTTTAATATGCTTTTTGTGGGGAGGGTAACCAGGGACATCATTAGACTTATTATAATAACTCACATTTCTATAACATCCAGGTTTGCCTAACCACTATCTATGATATTGTTTCTGGGAGAAAATATATTCTGAATTTCAAACAATTGACTTGCAAATTATTTTTAGAAAGAGTGCTTCATAGAGTGAGGTTTGATGAGAGTTTTTAAAATGCCTTTGATTATTTTTATTCCTTTTAGATAAGTCAAGTTTGGCACTATTGCTGTCTGCAGCTGAAAGGCGAGGTTGCCTACCAGAAACAGTAGTTAGTCAACAATTCCTATTAGGTTCCAAAAAGATGTTGTACAGAAAATGGAGGAGAGGGTATGGATTCTGACATTCAGATGCTAAGGCAGCCTTAAATGCTTGGCCCTTATCTGTCTATTGTTCCTTATCAATATCCTTTGCTGAAGCATCATCTGTCTCAGAATCCCTTATCATGGCTGGCCCCCCAAGGTCCTCTCCTCCCCTCTTCTCCTCCTTACCTTTTTCTCCTCTCTTCTCTTCCCCCTCTCCATTTTTTCCTCTCCTCTCCTCCCCTTCACTCTCCTCTCTTCTCTTCCCCTCCACTCTCCTCTTCTTTCTACCCTTTTCCTCTCCTCTCCTCTCCTCCCTCTATATCCAGAAGGGTATGACATATGTAATAAGCACACCATAAATGTTTGTTTCTATATTATGTAAGTAATTAATAAATATTCATTATTGGTTGATTGACTGATTAGAACAATGAATGTATCTGATTGAATAGATCAGACTGTACCTGGCATATCAGGGTTTGAATCTTGGCCACAGAGATATGATCATAAAATGTACCTGTCTTTTCTCAGCATAGAGGTGAGCGACTACAGTGGCAGATAATTGCATACAATATCAGATGCTATCACTGTATTGGTTGTTTTTGATAAATTGTTTTAAATAATTACAAGAGAGGTTACAATTACAATTACAATTGGTTTGGTGGGAGTGGGGAGAAAGGGAAGGTATATCCAGAAATTATAGCCATGTAAAATCAAAAGCCATCCACAATTTTTTATAACAGAATAATTACATATCTTGTGAGATAGTATTTTCTACTACTTTTCTATCACTAATGATGTACAAATGGAATCAGGGCAACCACTTCTAGAGGGGGTGCATGTCTGGATATGGATTAGAATAAATCATTTCTAAGATCCCTTCTAATAGTGAGATTCTGTGATTCTCAGCCAATGGATGGGTGAAATGAGTGTACTATTCTGGGAATGCAAACACCTGGGAAGCATGTTGTCTTTTGGAGCTCTTGGTTTGGAGTTTGAATGGATTAGTTCTCTATGACCCTAAGTGGGACTTTATAATTCTGGAACTTCCATAACAATCTCCCCTTCTTCTTGGATCCAGCTGACCAACACACCCAGCAAGGGCCTATCAAACTAGCCCAGTGCTATGCACATGGTGGGGGTTGGTAACTGCTTACTAACTGCCTAATCAGACATGGAATGATGTGAACTCTTATCACATGGCTATGTGTTATAACATGATACCATTCACTGAATTTCCCAATATTTGAACTTCAGGGAGAAAACATTGACCTTTACAAGTATTATATTGCAGAAGGAGAGTAATACACTTCTTTCTACTATTTGAGTTAATGTATTCACAGCTATACTTCACCCTCATATTTGTGATCTTGGCTAGCAGGAATAAAATAAATGGAATGCATAATTCAACAGAAAAATTAAGTTTTGCAATGTTAGCATTTTCTGGGCACTTAGCTTACAACTCCCCCTCTCCACACACTCTCTCCATAAAGCTACTGACTCTTACCCCTGATCCATCTTTTCTCATCTGTCAGTCTTTTCACCCTCTCTCTTTGACCAGCCAAATCACAAGCCTTACCTCCTTAGAGTAGGGAATTAGCTGTACGTGTATAGATATAGATGTAGGCACTCACAAGGAAGTCAAAGTCAATGTCTATATAAACGTAGGTGCCAATGTGAATGTGGATCTGGTTGTAAATCTGTGTGTACAAGAATGTACATCTCATACGTTTGCATGCATAACTGTATATGCATATCTCTGAGTATATCTACAAGCATTCTAACTTGTCCACTCTTGCCAGCTATGTGAACAAAGGAAAATCACTTAACTTCTTTGAGATTCTGTTTCCTTATCTATAAAGTGGAGATAGTAACACTTAGGCAGCTAGGTGTCCCAGTGGATAGAGCCTGGACCTAGAATCAGGAAGACTCAAGTTCAAGCTGTGTGTCGCTTGGGCAAACCACTTAACCTATCTACCTCAGTTTCATCAGCTGTAAAATAGGGGTGATAATAATAGCACCTACTCTGCAAAATTGTTTTGAGGATCACAGGAATAATGTTTGTTAAAAAAAAAACAAGAAAAAAGTGCTCGTACAGTGCCTAGCATATAGTAGGTACTATATAAATGCTTATTCCCTTTCCCTTCCCTTCCTTCTCTGTGCCTGGGTTCATAATATAATATAAAACTTGGGAGTGATGGTTCCTCATCTACAAAAATAGTGAGGCTAAAAAGGATAATGCTTACAAAGCATTTTGCAAACCTAAAAGCACTGTGTAAAGGCCAGCTAGTACAATAATATATGGACTCAAAGCATTTTTGGAGAAAAGAATATTCAATAGCCTTAAGGTGCCATTGAAATGGAATTATCGTTTCTGAGCCTACCATAATTATTTTTTGTAGCTATACATGTATATAGATCTGTATATATAGAGAGAAATGTATATGACTTTACCTATCTGCGCTAGTATCATAGTGTGGGTTTTTCTGCAAAAGCAAATTCATGCAAAAGCTCCTAGTTATATGCTAATTTGTGTGAAAATATTTTAAACCCCTTGTCTAATCCCTATGTATTTGCTACATTTACTCTTGGTTTCTTCAAGCTATATTTTGTTCAAGGGGAACGTGGGTTTTATGGGGTATTATGTGTGTGTGTGTTGCTATCTTACTTAAAGTATGGAGGCTGCCTTAACTCATCCTCTCTTCACTTCAAAAACACATTTGAATTTCCTATAGAAAGTGGAAGATGTACGTGAGGAGGACTTTGACTCCTGTTTGTTTTCTTCCAGATATATATGATACAATGGGAATGGATTTCAAGTTGGAAGATGGGTTCAATTCTAAATTTTCCCACCTACTTTGTGATCTTGAGCAAATCATTATACTTCTCTGGCCTCCATTCCTTATCTATAAATCAGGGGATTGGGCTAGTGGTGCCAATTTAAAATTCTCTCAAATTTTAAATGCTATCGTGCACTTTTACTGAACTATTCTCTAAGCCGGGTATTCTTAAAACTTTAGAAGGTTCATGTATTTGATTAAAAAACTTGCATATTTATTTCTTTCAATGGTGAATTTTTAAAATAACCTAAAAAGTAGTCCACAGGCTTCACCAGATGATCTAATGGGTTTATGACACAAAATTTGTTAGGAAAATGTGACATAGAGCCTGGAAATCATTTTTCAAACAAAAGGTAAAATTTTTTACCAAAAAAGGAAAAATGTAATATTCCCATCTTCACGCAGGCCAATAGGAATATGGAACTGAGCTATTACACTGGGTAGTTCTCAGGAAAATACAGAGCAACCTGGAAAGTCAATTCAGATCTATTTCTGGATTTCTAAGCCCAATAATGGGAAAAGCCTGTAGTGGAAGGGAAAATACTATCTATCTGTGTCTATATCTCTCGTCTACATCTATTTATATGTATATATGCAAATGTGTACATACGTGCATACACATACATATATAAGTACACATACATACAAACACACTCATATCTGTGTTTTTGCCTTTCTTTGCATCGATAGTACTTAGCACAGTGCCTGGAATATGGTAAATTCTTAATAAATGCTTATATTGTCTGATTGTCAGACAGACTTCTTATTTTCCTATGGTCCTTCCTATATCACAATAATGAAACATAAAGGAAGGAAAAATAGTCACTAAAGTAGTATTTAGTGAAATTGGATTTGATTTACAATTGACAATATTCCTTAAGTATAAATATTATATTTAAATCTAGAAGTATCTATAATAGCATATATATTCAAGATGTATAGACATAATATCTACATATTAGACATTAGAAGTCATCTAGCTCAAATAGGTACCCAAACAAGGAGGTGATGGAAGAGTCCAGTGGATTATCAAAAAATAACCTATTGTACATATGTATTTGTATTTACAGCTATACCTATTATGCTTGTAAATACATGTACATGCACAAAACATAATAATGTGGAAGAATTTGTTGTTCAATTTATTTTAAATAGCCTTATACCAATATATTATCTAGTTATTCCTTTCTGCATACTTTAAGTGAAAGATTGAATGAGGTGAACTCTAAATTCACTTTTAGCTCTAAGAGTTTACAATCCTGAATTCATCAAACACTTTGTTGTTGTTCAGTCATTTCAGTCATGATGTCATACTCTTAGGGATTCCATTTGGGGTTTTCTTAGCAAACACATCATAGTGGTTCACCATTTTCTTCTCCTGCTTATTGTACAGATAAGGAAGCTGAGGCAAACAGTGTTAAGTGACTTGCCCAGGGTTACACAGCTAATAAATGCCTGAAGACAGGGTTGAACTCAGGAAGATGAGTCTTCCTGGCTCCAGATCCAGCACTCTAACCAATGCACCACCTAGCTACCCTCAAACACTTATTAGGTACCTACGATAATCGAGGCATTGCTCTATACACTCTAAACTATAAATAAAGTTTAAAAATCACACAGGCCCTGATCTAAGTTTCCAATACAAAGGAAGGGAATCAAAATGCGTATAAGTAAACACTCTGTCCTGCAAAGTAGACTGTGATAAGGAAAAAGAAAAAAATCTAAACTATTCTAACATCATATAAGAAATTATTTCAGGTGAAGGAATCAGCACAAAGTTCATGAAGTCTTCAACAGGCACCTGAACTGGCTCTTTAAGAGATGAAGATGTGGAGTGAGAGCATTTCAATCATGATGGATAGCCTAAAATTTGAATGAATGAAGGTGTGACAGAAAAGGACAAAACCAGGCAAGAGCTAGTGGACCTATGTGACTGGAATTTTAGAATGTGTGAAGGACAAGAATTGCTTGACTAAAATTTACATGAAAACAAAAAGGTCTAAGCGTTTAGCAGACTTCAGACTCAAGATTAGAATGCATTATGATAGGCATCTAGGTGGTACAGTGGATAGGGTGCCAGGCCTGTGTAGTAGGAAGGCCAAATTTATGATCTCAAATATAATCATGTATATGTTTGAATGGTCCGAAATCGCAAGGTATGAGAGATTCTCTAAGGAGAAAACAACAAGAAATTTATTTAGGCCCCACCGCAGCAAAAACTTGAACCAGCCTCCCCATTCCAACATCTTGACAAAAAGACTCCAGGCCCAGAAAGCCCATTT
>CM053623.1:87158220-87179129 GCA_028646595.1 Phalanger gymnotis | reverse complement strand
ATTTCTATCTGTGTCTTTTTCTCTATCCTATTTCCTCCTGTTTATGCTTTTATTTCTCCCTTTCCCCTTGCACTCCTCAACAAAGTTTTGCTTTTGACTGCCGCCTTCCTCAGTTTACCCTCCCTCTTTATTCCCCTCCCTTGTCTTACTGTTTCCCACTTGCTACTTCTCCCCTCCCTTCTGATCACCCCCTCCCTTTTTTCCCCCTTTCCCCTCCTACTTCCTGTAGGACAAGTTAGATTTCTATACCTGTCAGGGTATGTTATTCTTTTCTTGAACCAGATCAGATGACAGTAAAGATCAAATAGTGCTCTTCTCCCTCCCTTCTTTCCATCTACTAAAATGTGTTTTTGTGCCTTTTCCTCTGGTGTCATTTACCCTTTTCTACTACCTCCTTACCTCCTCTCTCAAAGCCCTCCCTTTACATCTCTTAATTATGTTTTTTATCCTTATATCAGTTATGTTATACAGACATTCACAGTCTATGTGTATCTCTTTCAATTGTCATAATAGCTGTACAGTTCTCAAGATTGACATATATATGTATACATACAAAACACACATCAGATGATGTAATTCTATGTAAAGATGCAAATAATTTACCCTTATCGATTAATAAGGTTTGTGGGGGTTTTACCCCCTATTTACCTTTTTATGTCTCTCTTGAGTTTTGTATTTGGGAATCAAATTTTCCATTGAGTTCTGGCCTTTTCATCAGGAAGGCCTGGAATTCCCTTATTTCGTTGAAGGTCCATCTCTTTCCCTGAAAAATTATGCTTAATTTTGCTGAGTAGTTGATCCTTGGTTGTAGTCCCAGCTCCTTTGCCCTTTGGAATATCATATTCCAGTTTCTCCTGCCTTTTAAAGTGGAAGCTGAAAGATCCTGGGTGATCCTGACTGTAGTTCCACAATATTTGAATTGTTTCTTTTTGGGTGCTTGCATTATTTTCTCCTTGATTTTGTAATTCTGAAATTTGGCTCTAATATTTCTTGGAGTTTTCAGTTTGGGATCTCTTTCAGGGGATGATAGGTGAATTCTTTCAATGACTATTTTGCCTTCTGGTTCTAGGACCTCTGGGCAGTTGTCTTTGATAATTTCTTCAAAGATACTGTCAAGGCTCTTTTTTTTATCGTAGATTTCTGGTAGACCGATAACTCTTAAATTGTCTCTCTTGGATCTATTTTCCAGGTCAGTTGTTTTCCCAATCAGATATTTCACATTTTGTTTTCTATTTTTTCATTCTTTACATTTTGTTTTACTACTTCTTGATGCCTCATAGAGTCATTAGCTTCCACTTGCTGAACTCTAATTTTTAATGAGTTACTGTCTTCATTTTGCTTTTGAGTCTCCTTTTCCAATTGGTTGATATTACCTCTCGGGATGTCATTTTCTCTTTTTAGATTCTGAATCTCCGTAGCCATTTCGCCAATCTTATTCTTCAGCGACTTGATTTCGTCAGTGGATTTTTTTTCCATTTTTTTCCATTTTTTCTTTTACCTCCCTAATTTGGTCTTTAAAATCCTCCTTTAGCTCTTCCAATAATGCTTTTTGGGCTGGAGACCAGTTCAATTACCTTTTGAGGTATCAGATGTGGATATAGTGTCATTGTTATTCTCTTCCGAATTGGTATTTTGATCCTGCCTGTCTCCATAAAAAGAATCAATGGTCCTCAGTTTTTGTTTTTGTTTTTGTTTTTGTTTTGAGTTCTTCATGTTGGTTAGCCTTTTCCTGGCTTTACAATAAATTTCTGCTTTTGGGGCTCGGGGCTCTCTGTCCCAGTTTTCTTATTCTGGGGATTGTGAGTCTCATTGTTGTCTTTGTAAATTATAGCCTTCAGTTTCCTGAGGTGTGGGGGAGGGGATCTGGCTGCCCAAAATCTCCTCTTCCCCTGGGGTTGTTCTCCAGCACTGTTGCTCTTCAGCAGTGGTCTCAGCTGTTTGTTGTTTGGGCTGGGTGTCTGGCACTTCCCCTGGGGGAGCAAGAGTATTTTTGGGATCCTGATGTTGACCCCTGCTGGCTCTGCCCCTCTGGGACTCAGATACTCCCACTACTCAGCCACTGAAGCCCCACTTCTATCTCCTCTATTCCAGCATTCTTCCCCCCCCTCCCCCCCAGGAATTCTCTGGGTGGGGAGCGGAGGGATTAGAGCCGTTTACCTGGCCATTAATGTCTCCCAGAAGTTCAAGAAGCCGCGTTTCATACCTTGGGCTGCAAGCCTCAGGAGTTGGTATCTCACGGTCGGTGGCATTGCGCTGCCTCTCGTCACTTCCACAGAGTGCCATCCTGTGTTGGGAGGCCTGGGGATCAACTCTGGTTTCGGGCACCTGGCTTTCTCCCAGCCTGTCTCCCACGTGGGTTTCCCGGCCAGCTGCTTCCGCTTTGGCCCGTCTGGAGCAGCTCCACATGCCGAGCGCTCTCATAGCCCACAGATTCGTTCCTTTGACCTTTCAGACTCTCCTGGCTGGGAAATTTGTCCCACTCGGACTTCTCGTGGTTTCTAACTCTCTCAAATCTGCTCAAATTCACTTTTTTATTGGAATCTGGCAGAACTTGTGAGGGAGCTCAGGTAAGACACTGTTTTCATGCGGCCATCTTCCACTCCATGCCCTTAAGAAGCTTATATTCTACTAGGAGAAACAGGGATATCTCAGTAACATCCACTCTGGCCACCATCTTGCAGGTCTCTGTGTAAAGTCATCACTCCTTCTGTAAACTAACCCAAACAATAGTATGACCAGGAAGTACTCTATCTCACGCTAAATTATGGGCAATGTAGTGTATTAAATTCCAAGTCAAAGGAGCTAAGTTCAGATCCTGGTTCTGACATTTTCTACCTCCACAACTTGGGCAAGCTATCTAATATTTCTGGGCCTTAGCTGTCAAATGGGATAGTTGGACTAAATGACTTCTATGGTCCCATCCATTCTACAGGTCCAAGTTAATCATGGCACTTATGTTGATTGAGTAGTAAATCACATGTGTCTTTAAGGAACAAAATATATAGCTCATTTGAAGATATCATGTTTATTTTGCATGTGGAGACATAACTTTAGTCTCTAGTATTTCCTGATGAACCAAAGGACAGACTACAGAAAGCAAGAGGAGGGAAAGTAGCAAATCCATAACAGCCAACATTTCTATAGTACTTTAAGATTTGGAAGCATCAACTAGGTTATCTCGTTTCAGCCTCACAACAACCCTATGAGGTTGGTACAATTATTATAGATGAGGAAACATGCTAAGAGAATATAGGCGACTTGCCAATAGGTGTACACCTAGTAGTACAATGCTTGAGGCAGGATTTGAACCCTCCCAAACTCATTGTGCCACCAAGCTGCCATAAGTAAATTTGATCGTACCTGTGGAAAGGAATTTAAGAGACAGGATTTATCCTTGGCATTAGCATTGACTACCTTGAGAACCATAGAGAAGTTACAACCGATATAGCCTCAGTTTTCCTACTGGTGAGATGGAACAATTGTTCATTTCTTCTCTGGGCCTCAGTTTCCCAAACTGCAAATGATAGCTACCTTTAGAGGCCTCTTACAGCTCTGTATCTGTAATCCTATGTTCTCCCCCACAATTTCACAGGAGATCTCATGAGATAAAATACATGAAATGTTTCCAATCATTTTGGTACTAGAAAACTACTATGTATGTTTAAGTACTAACTCTTACCTTTCCCAAAGAGAGAGGCAGACTTTGAATGTGTTTCATTTTAAAATGTTATCCTGGGCTTCACATGAAAAGCCCAGTTTACACTCTCATTTCTACTATCTTTCTCCAATGTAGCAAAGACAAATACACTGGAAGATCCGGCCATACTAGAAATCCTCTAACTCCCTTGAGTTCCCACAGCAGATTTCTCACACATATGCAGAATTTGAAAGAGTTCCAGATATCAGTGAGCTGAAGTCCCAAGGTGACTTCATTCAAAAGCCCCATCTAAGGCTTGAAAGCATTGGTGGCAGCTGAGGACTGACATTTTCCTGTTCCCCACATTCCTACGGGGTCTGTTCCATCAAAGCCAAATCCAATCCCTGCTAATGCCACTAGCCAACAAAATTTTTGAGTCACCTACTCTTTAAAGAATGTTGGAAATAAAAAAGGAATTGATTCCAAACATCTTGAAGTTAGGTCTAATAACCTGCTATTTCAAAAGATTTGGAAGATCATAGACTCATAGACAGTCACATGCTACTCTCAAGCTACTTGGGTTTTTTTTTAATTGTAAACAGTTTTCATTTAACATTTTATTTTTCCCCAGTTACATGTAAAAACAATTTTTAACATTCACTTTTTATATTTCGATTTCCAAATTCTCTCCCTCCTTCACCCATCCCTGAGAAGGTAAGCACTTTGATGCAGGTTATACATGTACAGTCATGCAAAATAGATTTTCATATTAGTCATATTGTTAAAGAAAACACAAAAAAGCAAGAAAAATTAAGGTGTTTTTTTTAAAAGTGTGCTTCGATCTGCATTCAAACTCCATCAGTTCTTTCTCTGGAGATGGATAACACTTTTCATCATAAATCCTTCAGAACTGTCTCAGATCATTGTATTGTTGAGAAATCAGCTATTCATCTGATATCTAGCTTTGGAGATACCCAATTATTCAAATCCTTCCCACCTCTGTTCTATCCAGATCATGCTTTGGTCTCATTGTGGAACTTTAGTCAAAACACAATTTAATCACCCAAGGCCATGACTTTGTTTTGTAATCTTTTTGATAGTAATCTCAAAATCTTTAGAGATTAGAAAGGAGTGAATATGGGGTTTGACTCTGACTGAGGAAGACCTGATTTCAAATACTACTTTTGACACATACCAGTTGTGTTACCACTAAAGGCAATGGCAGCTATGTGGCAAAGTAAATAGAGTGCTTGAGGGCCAGGAGACCTAAGTTCCAATGTTGCCTTAGACGTCTACAGATTATGTGATCTGAGATATGTTACTTAGCCTAACCTCAGTTTCCCACTGTGTAAAATGGGAATCATGATAGTGCCTATCTTACAGTGCTGTTATGAAGAATAATTGAGAAAATACATCCAAATACTTTTAGTATTATATTAATATAGTTATTATTATTATCACAAAGGAAGTTGCTGTATTTCCACAGATGAAGTTCCCAACAGCAATGAAATCACAGATCCCCTCCAAAAAATGACCTATGTAGGCATGATCTCTTTCCTTATCCCCATTATTTATTAAGTATTTAAGAATTACATATACATATTTATTAAGTATTAAGTATTGTTTAAAAAGTATTTATTAAGAGCCTACTATGTGGCACACACTATAAGTGCTTTGCAATTATTATCTTATTTGATTCTGACAACAACCCTGTGAGGTAGGTAATTATCCCCATTTTACACCTGAGGATCTCAAAGCAGACTTGAGAGATAAGTGACTTGCCCAGGCTCGCACATCTGGTGTCTGAGGATGGATCTGAAAGTAAGTCCTCCAGACTCCAAGCCTAGTTCTTTATCCACTGCACCATCTAGTTGCCTATGAAAACTAATGTGCCTGTACAAAAATATTTATAGCAGCTCTCTTTGTGGTGGCCAAGAACTGGAAACTGAGGAGATGTCCATCAATTGGGGAATGTCTGAACAAGTTGTAGTACTTGATTGTGATGGAATAGTACTATGCTGTAAGAAATGATGACCAGATGGACTTCAGAAAAACCTGGAAAGACTTATACAAACTGATGCTGAATGAAGTGAGCAGAACCAGGAGAACATTGTATACAGTAACAGCCACAGTGTGCAATGACTGATTTTGGCAGACTTAGCCCATCTCGGCAATGCAAGTACCTAAACCATTTCCAAAGAGCTCATGCTGGAAAATGCCATCCATATCCAAAGAACTGTGGAGCTGAGATGCAGAGCAAAGCAGACTATTTTCTTCTTTTTGTTTGTTTTCTTTTGTTTTGTTTCTTTCTCATAGTTTCTCTCATTTGTTATAATTCTTCTATGCAACATACTAATGTGCCTATAACAGATTGCAGGCCATCTTGGGGAGGGAGAGTGAAAAATTTTTAAATTTGTGGAAGTGAATGTTGAAAACTAAAAATAAATTAATTAATTTTTTAAAAAAAGAACAAAGGCTAAAAATAAATAGAAGTGAGTGTTGAAAAAGAAAAGGAAAATAATGTGCCTTCTAAAGAAATCTGCCAGGAGTATGGAGTACTCAATTTTGTGGCTTCGTAGTGAAGCCAAATGGCTCACCTGGGGGCCTAATTCTTGGCCTCACTGTGCTCTGATGAGAGGCACTGTGGTAAGTGGAGGCAACATGACTTTGACTAAAGCTCACTGAATTGGAATTTGGAGATTTGGAACTTGGAGATCCAACAATTACTTGGTGGATATGTTATAATGGAGATTCCTCTCACGTATAGGTTAGGGGTAGGAGTAAGGAGGAAATAAGTAAGTCATATAAAAGAAGGTTGTTGCTTCTTGGATTGATTCAGGACAGTTCAGAATCTGATAAAACTGTGAGTTTGTCTTGGGCTCCTTGACTAATAATACAGACATTTAAATAGGTATCATGACCACAACCTCATGAAGTAAGTATTACCTTAAGGGAAAGACATTATTATCCCCATTTTACGGAAGAAGAAACTTATACTTAGAGGGTTCAGATAACAAAGAGGAGCCAGTGGGTAGAATTTGAACCCAGGTCTTCCTAAAGCCAAGTTTGGCACTCTGCTCTCCACAGCAAGCTACTTTGAGAGCAGGGCCTATGCTATATCTCTCTATCTTTTTATCCCTGGCACCTAGCAGAGCTTTGCAGAAAGAACAGACTCACTAAAAATTGAATTGAATTATAAATTGGCTTTCTGGAATAAGATACTATTGAGCTCCACCCAGTTACCCTATATCACCTCAGGGCTCTATTTAGCAGAGTGAGCAGTGAAAGTTTAAGAATCATAAAAGCTTTCATATCCCTCACTATCTCACTCTTGGGATAAACCTGCCTTGTGATTTTATAGGTAAAGAAAATGAATCCTTGCAATGAAGCCTATTTGAAAGAGAGGAGTTTGGGGGTTTAGAGCAAAATGATTATTTTTTTAATCTCTTAAAAATCAAGTGAGCCAAAACAATACCCAATTAATGGGACCAAAGCCTCTCTGTTCTACTAAGTAAAGGAGTAATTAGTTCAGTTATAGATAAGATTTCCCCTTGCTTAGGATATTTGCATAGTTGATTGCACGTTTTGTCTCCTGCACCAAAGGAAGGCAAGAGCCTCACTGCATATGCCTTAACCCTTCCTGCTCCCCAAATGAAATGATACTGGAGGACACTTGGAGCCTCAGGCATTAACCTTCAACCCAGCAAAAATATGCAAGCAACATAATTCAACTGGCATTCTTCCTGTCTGCTTAACCTTGAGAAAGTCATAACTTTCAGGGCTCTTTCACACCTGGGTTTTCATGGCACGACTCTTTCTTTGTTCTCCTCCTAATTTTCTGTTGTCTTATTCTCAAAATGCCTCTATCTTCTCTGGTGGATTATAATCCAAATTATGCCCATTACTCAGTAAATCAATCCCTTTACTTAGTACATTCTGGTGATTCCCAATCATCTCTTGGACCAAATATAAACCCCTGTTTAGCTTTTAAAGCTCCTCACATGCTGGACCAGTCCTTCTTTTAATGCTAATTGTACCTGATTCCCTTCTACATGCTCTATAATACAGCAATCCTGGCCTTCTTGCTGCTCCTCACACGAGATACTCTATCTCTCTTCCCTATGCCTTTATATGGGCCATTGTCCTACATGCCTGGAATGTTCTCAATCTTTACCTTTCTGGTTTCCTTCAAGAGTCATTGTGAGTACCAACTTTCTAAAGCTTTTTCAAAATCTTCACACACATAGACATAGATACATACATATACACACACACATACACACACACACACACACACTCATTTATTCACACACCAACTGTTAATGCCTTCCTTTCCAAGGTTACTACTTATCTATTTTACGTTACAGACCTGCTTAGAGTAGCTAAGTGGCACAGCAGATAGAACTGAACCTGGAATAAGGAGACTCGTCTTCCCAAGTTCGAATCTAGGCTCAGACACTTAATAGCTGTCTGACCCTGGACAAGTCACTTGATCCATTTTCCTCTTCTGTAAGATAAGCTGGAGAAGGAAATAGCAAACCACTTTAGTATCTTTGCCAAGAAAACTCCAAACGGGGTCACAAAGATTTGGACACAGCTGAAACCAGTCAACAAAATAGACCTATGTATGAGTATGTTGTCAGCTCTACTATAATAAGAAGCAATATCCTCTACAGCAAAGACTGGTTTTTTTTGGCCTTTGTATTATTCTTTGTCTAGCACAATGTCTGGCGTTTGGTAACACCTGCTGATTGATTAGCTCTCAGTTTGCTCATCTACAAAATGAAGAAGTTGGGTGAGATAAATTCTAAGGTCCCTTTTGCCTCTGAATCTTGATTTATAGGCCCAATCTTCAGGGATGAGCATTATTCTGGGTTAAAGCTAAATTGTATATATATATATTTTTTTAAATAAGAGATCAGCTACTATTCTCAACAAGCAGGCATAACACATAAGTGAAGTATAATCCACTGGGAGAAATGGATTAATCCAGAGAGAAATCTAAAGGCTAAGAAAAATAGAGACAAAATTGTGGAAAATCAAATTGAGTGGGTTTTTAAAAATTTATTTTATGAATTTTTTCAACTTAAGGAAGAGAAAATTCCCTTAAGAAAAATATTTCAAAATGGACATCAGAAGAAAGAAAAGATTGCCAGAAGGTCCAAGAAGGATTCTCTATCTCTTTAATTGTTTTTAATTTAGATAATAGCTAGGAAGAAATAGGAGTATATGCATATATGCGCACACTCTCTGTTTTGAGGTATCAGTATGTACTCCACTGGAGATTAAATCTATTCAAGACAGGATTTGGAAGTTACCGTTGATAAGGAGGGCATTGTAAGAATTTATTACACTGTGAAAAGGCTGATGTTATAGAAACAGGAGACACAATGTCTGGATATCGTCACAGAGTCTAGGAAACAGAACAATTAACTGTAGTACAATTTGTCTTCAGTAGGGGACTGACTGCTGGTACTTATAGTTGCACCCCCTAAAAAGCTGCCTCAAAATTATAAAATCATAAATTTACAATAGAAATGAATCTCAGATGTCATCTGGTCCAAACACCTTATTTTATAAATGAGAACAATGAGGCCTGATCTATCCTATGTCACAATGTCACTAAAGCATTATAATCAGATTTCAAAATCCCAAAGGTTCACTTTAATTCTACTTGGTGAATTAACCGAATTGATCAATTGGATGCTCACTAACTATCTGAGCTAACTCTGGAACACCAGTCACATTAACTTACCTGAGTGTCCATCTCCTTATTGTCACCATATTATTTTGGCATGTGTATAAATGTCATACTTAAGGAATTGGTTGCCCCTTGTAACATTATTTTCCCTTAGGACACCTACAAATCATTGTAATAGGAAAGACTTATGCTGTAGGCTCAGCCATAGTTCTGATGAAGAAGTGCTGCAAGACATTCTACACAAATAAGCTGCGGTACCTGAATGTAATGGAATTATTGTTCTTGTTTTGGTCATTTATCTGACTCTTCATGACCCTATTTGGGGTTTTCTTGGCAAAGATACTGGAGCAGTTTGCCATTTCCTTCTCCAGTTCATTTTACAGATGAGGAAACTAAGGCAAACAGGGTTAAATGAAGCACCTGTTGTGAAGTACAGAGGAAATGTAAGAGACATTATTGAAACATGAATGCTATATTGGATATTTCTGCATGTTTATCTTGTCATAAGGAAAAGGTCAGTCTGGAGGGAATTGGGAAGTAATTGAGATGTGAAAACAAAAGGCATGAACAAAATGTCAAAAAACAGACAGACACAGATAGAAAAATAGAGGAGGGGGGAAGAGAGAGAGAGAGAGAGAGAGAGAGAGAGAGAGAGAGAGAGAGAGAGAGAGAGAGAGAGAGAGAGAGAAGAGAATTCCAGTGCTAGGAACTGTGTTGGGCTTTATGTGAGACTTAATCCCGCTCTACTATCCTGATATTGGATGTCTGCCCTCTAGACCAAAGATGTCAAACACATGAGCTGATATGAACCATAACAATCTCAAGTGTTGCTGAACCAGATTAAAATGTAATTGGGAGATATTTGACAAAATAAATAAAAACATAGATAATATTACAAAATGTTACAAAATAAAACATAGATAATATTACACTGAAAACTGAAAATTAATATGTGGCCCACATGGATTTTTCTTATGGATTAGTGGTACTACTTCTATTTGAGTTTGACCCCACTGCTCTAGACCAGAGATGCCAAATATAGGCTGCAAAGTATCCAGTGGGAACCAGTAATTGAGTAAAATTAGTTGAGTAAAATGTAATTGAGCAATAATTAGCAAAATAAGTAAAAAAAATACAGCATAACAAAGATAACATTAAAATGTGTTTCTTTCTAAGTCGACATATGGACAGCAGAGATGCTTATATGTGATTTAGTGGCCCCTCGTTTCTATTTGAGTTTACTCACACTCCTCTAACTCTATTGATCAAGATAGTCACTCACAGTTCCAATCTCAACTTGACCTATTTCTCTGGACATTAGTTCAGTAGTTGACAGCCATTCTCTGGCTACCTATTATTAAACATTATCTACCAAGCCAATGCATCTGACCCAAGATTCCCTAAACAACAACACTAAAGTCATGCTATGAAATGATGGAACACGCTTTCCTTGGTGTATTTTGACAAAATACTACACCAAATCATTTGACCCAAGTTAGATTAGGCCTATGTGAAAACCACCCAGTTTCTAAATGTATGAAGTGAGAGATTGAACTCTAAAGCGGAGGTAAACCAACCCTGAGGCTGTCATATTTGAAAAAATGAAGAGTTGGGCCAACTTTTCTTTGAAGAATTAAAAACTAGTTCTTTTAAAGCAGAACATCATCCTCTATCAAAGAGTAGCAATGACATGTATTTAATGTTGACTACTTTGGTTTTGTCCAGGTAATTTACTAATCATAACAATATCTATTTGTACTTGTACCTTTTCAAAATGCTTTCAAGGAATCATTGAAACTTGGCAGTTGAAAAAAAATTTAGTGATCATTCCACCCATTATCTTATTTTATTGGTTTGACTCACGGAGCTTCCCATAGTGGGTGATAGTGCCCCCTGGGGGGCACTGGAACAATCTGGGGGAGGGAGGCTTTTTTTTAATGGAATAAATTTTAAAAAAAAAACCTGAGTTTAAAAAAAAAAGTAGATTTCTAGTGAGGTACTGAGTAATTTGTTTTTGAAAAGGGGACAGCAGGCCAAATAAGTTTGAGAACCTCTGAGAGAATAGCACTGCTATTGAAATCAATGTCATTGGTTTGTTCTCCTGCAACAGTCAAGTTTGCTGTGTGCTTAAGACCCTTCTAAACTGATTATCTCTTATTCTAGTATCTTCTAAGATTGGCTTCTAACAAATCAAGTTAAATGTTTCCAATCAACATTTTAATTGCCTAAGATCATGATTGATATGCCTGAATTCTCCAAATGGTATTGTCCAGAAGAGATCCAATGCTGTCCACAGTTAGCAGAAGTACCATCTACTTGTGATCAATACAAACATTAGGCACATAATGCCTAAGGCATATAGCAATCAACATTCATTTATTGTCTGCTATGTGCCTAGCACTGTACTAGGCTAAGGGGAAGGAGAAATACAAAAGCAAGACAGACTCCGTAGTCAAGGAATTTATAATATAGTAGTGTAAAGACTCAAAAGACATGCTTTAAATGCAATGTACATACATAAACACATGCACAGTGCCACTGAATATTTCATTCCCAACAGATGGCAAATCTTTTCATGAGTGGTAAATAATGTATAATATCTTTTTTATACTATGAGATAATCTATGTAAAGCCTTTTTACAAACAAAAACAATCTATATAAACTGGTGATAGTAGTGATAGTAGTCAGAGAAACATGGTGTAATGAATAAAGAACTGATATTTAGTCAGGAAGATTTAGATACCAGTTTTATGCATAACACAAACTGATCATATGGATATTGGGAATGACACAATCCTCAGGGCCCCAGGAAGCTCTCTAAAATGACAAAATCAAAAAAGGTAGCAATCTGCATTGGTGGAGGAGACAGAGGAGGAGGAGGAGGAGAAGAAAGAGAAGGAGGAAGAGGAGAAGGAGAAGTAATACCAATAATAATAGTACTTCAAGGACTGTGTCATGCCTGCATTCAATAAACATTCAACAAATATCTTTGATTACAAGTGAATTAAATTTAAATGAGGAAGGGCTGTGCAAAGTCACCAGCCTCTTCGATAATTAAATACTGAACACCTGATGTTAAACTCTGAAATTTGTATTCAGAAAAAAATGACATATTTTTCAAATACTTGTGGAAGTATAAGTCCCTTTGTATTTGTGATATCGGAGATGGATGACTGTGCCAGTAAGGCAAAATGGGCTTAGTTTAAGGAGTGCCCTTGAGGAGTTTGGCTTTTGTTTATTTTGTTTACTTTGAGTGAAAGGCACTTCAGGAGTTTTGGCTTTTGTTTACCTTGAAAGTACTTTCAGCTGTTAAGTGCTAAGCCCCAGGCCCAAAGCCCTATCAGGTGTGAAAGCTGTGTGGGCATAGATTAATGACTTAAGAGGGGCCAACTTGGGAACCAACGTCTCTGGTCTCTGGTCGTTGAGGCGGGGCTTGAGACCGCCAGAGGCTTGGCTGCGAGGAGAGGCGAGAAACTACAGCTTAAGCCAAAGCAGAGCCGACCCGTGTGTGGACCCAGGAGTTTGAGCGAGGACTTGAAGCCAGTGAATATGATTTATGCCGTCTTATTTTTCTGTGGCCTCCTGGCTATTCTTGTGAGGCAGGCTTATTGGGCCTGAAGGCTTGTGATCACAATATTGGAATGGAGAGGTTGGTTCGCTAATTTGTCTCTGTGGGCCCTGAATAAATTTTTTGATGCCTTCTGCTTAGAGAATTCTATATAACTTGCGATTTCGAACCATTCAAATATATATATGATTATATTTGAGATCATAAATTCAGCCTTCCTACTACAATGACCAATCAGATACGTCTGCTTAAGATTCCTGCCATCCCTGAAGTACCTGGGCCAGTTCAACATAGCTCTGTTGTATGGGAAGAACTGGAGAACTAATTCTTCAACTGGAACAATTGGAGGACTGACTAAAAGCATGGCAAAACCTAAACACCAGGGCAGAATGGGATCTCCCACTCATATCATCAATCCTTACTCTCTTCCTGCTAGGCCTAAAGATCACCACACCCAAACCTGGGGCTCTGTGCTTTTGGTGTGCTTTTTAACCTTTGCTTTCTCCCCACCTTCCTCCATTCTTCATGACATTCTAAGTACCTAAAGTGAAGTAACTTCCTTTATGCAAGATAAAATGTGTCTATAATAAAGGCTTATGGCTATTTAGCACTATTGATGGGTTTATTTCTTCCATGGAAATTTCTAAATCCCTCACACACATAGAAATAGCTGTAAAAAACTGGGACATATACACATTTCTTACCTCACAAGGTTGTAAGTAAAGGACCCTAATGTTCTTGAAATACTATAAAAACATAAGTTAATGGCAGTAGTAGCCACAGCAGCAGCAGCAATACTATATAGACAGAGCCAAATGGACTGAGAATAAGACCTAATACAGAGATCAGTAAAGATTCAATAGATGTCTTTTGATGCTGCTGCTGATAGTTTTATATCACGTAAGACACCCAGCTTACTAACCCATTACAATCTACTTACCTTTAAATCTAAGAAATACATCATTTCCTTTATCGTTTGTGGTTCTGATTTAATTTAAGAATAGAATCCAGCTAATATATGAGGCATTCCTTGTCTGTTCCTATAAAGAGCTCGATGATTATCAAATATTGACAAACCTATTATCTAGGGCTTGTCATCAGCTAGGTTTGACAATCTTTTCTTTAGGTATTAAGTCATGGAATCACATGGCTACTTTTTCTTCTCTCAGCCTCTGGCACTCTACATTTCTTGTATTAAAAAGGCCACCTCACATACTACATCATTCAGTAACATCTTGGATTTAATGTTTTGAATCACCTGAATAGTTTCTCCCAAAGATTTCTCCTTCACTCAGACTTTCTCTTCTTCCCTTTCTCTCTTCCCCTCATCCTTTATCTTTTCTTTGTTCCTTCCTTCTCTCCTTCCCTCCTTCTCTTCTTCCATCCTTTCTTCTTCACTTCCTCCCTTCCTTCCTCCCTTCCTCCTTTCCTCCCTTCCTTTCTCCCCCTCTCTCGGTCTTTTGAGTTACAGTTATTTTGCTTCTTAAATCATACTTTTATACATCAATTTCCATTCTCAATGAAATTTATCATTGACTGATTATAAGAACTCAGGATCATAGATTTAGAACTGGAAGAGACCTTAGAAGCCAACTAGTTTGACTCTCTCATTTTAGAGATAAGGAAACTGAGGCCCAGAAAGTTTAAGTGTCTTGCCACAGATCACACAGGTGCCCTTGACAGAAATGACAGAAGAAGCATTTCTAATCCCAAATCCAGTATACCTTCCAGCTACAGTTATCTACCTGGAGCAATGGCTAGAGTGCTGGGCCTGGAGTCAGGAAGACCTGAGGTAAAATGTGCCCTCAGACATGAATAGCTGTGTGACCCTGGGCAAATCACTTAATCCTGAATGCCTCCGTTTTCTCAACTGTAAAATGGGAATGATAATAATAGCACCTGCCACACAGGGTTGTTGCAAGGATCAAATGAGATATTATTTATAAAGTACTTAGAACCATACCTGGCCTATAGTATGCATTTAATAAATACTTATTCCATCCATTCTTCTATCTATCTGTCCAACCAGGGAGCCAGTGTACCATGATGCCTCTCTATACATCTCCATCCTCTGCTTATGCTCATTTCTCTGAATGTTCAACTGAATGTATGTCTCTCTGCATGTCCAACTCAATAGCCTGTGAGTATGTTCATCCTCATATACAAGATCTGCAACCTGAATTGTTCAACCTGAGAACTACTTTACTCTTAAATGGGCTAGACATAGCCAGAGATACAGACGTAGAATTATTAACACTCAACTTCAATGTGTAGAACACACACACACACACACGCACATACAACTTTCAACTTTAGGAGAGGTCTGATTTTCTCCAAGAAAAATAAATCCAACCCTTGATTTGATTTAGTCAAAGAACCCACATTTCTGTTCCCTTTTGCTATCCGAATTTGTAATTTAGTGGGAAAATATGCTTAGACTGAAAGCACGTGGCCTTTTTACCTCTGCTCCCTATTAATCTTTGCAAAGATGCGTGGGCCTCTGTTTATTTTTCTTGGAAATTGCCTCTCTACTTCAAATGAAAACCTCTGAACACCAGGGAAGAATGAAGAAATGAAAGAGAGAAAATTAAATTGAGCAAAACAAGTATGCTATGTAAATGGATTTTGTTTTCCATCCATGAGATGATTGTGATGTGAAGGTATGTTTATTAAATCCTTTTCTGGAAGCTAAATTAGTTTAAAAGGGACAGAGCTTGACTGCCTGTCTCTTTGCTGCTTTGATTCATTACAAAGAAAAGGCAACCTTTGGGATTTCCAGCAACTTGGGAAAGAGAGGACTTTGAGAATGTCTTCTCACCGTCTCAGCTCTTATTTAAACTTTTCCTTATCTTTTAAGGGCTAGCTCAAGCCCCTGTCCACCAACTCTAGCTTTTGCTCTCCCTTGTTTGAATTCATACCAAGTCTCTGTCATTCATTTTATAACTGTTATATGCACTTGCAAGCATTCCCTTTGGTCTGGTGATTGCAGTGAAAAGAATTCTGGGTCTGGAGTCAGAGGAGCTGGATTTGAATCCTGGTTCTGCTGTGTACTATTTGGGTGACTCTAAGTAACTCATTTAAGTTCTTTTGACCTCAGCGACTTCGTTATTAAAATAGATGACCTAAATACTGATCCCTGGCATTGTTCATTATCTTCATACACAGCTATTTTAAACAATTATGCCTCCTACTGTCTAACTGGGGGAGACGAGGTAGTATGTTCTCCTTGAGGACAGAAAGCTGTCTTTCTATTTCTGTATCCTACTCCATACCTTGTGCTGCCTGAACATTTGGAGACTCTCAAAAAATACTTTTTTGATCAATGCACTGGACTGTGCTTTTGATTTGTCTCCTTGGATTTGGTTACAGCAACTGTTTCCCCTTTTATTGAAGATAACCAGCGAACTAAGAATAAAATGCAAAAATTTGATTAGCAATTCTTATGCCCAGGAAAAAAAAACACACTATGTGTTTTCAATTGCTCTTGCTCATTAGAATGTGAGATTCTTAAGGGCAGGGGATCATGTTTTTGCCTTTCTTTGTATTCCAGTACTTAGCACAGTGCCTAGTAAATAGTAAGCACTTAGTAAATGCTTGTCTACTGATTGACTTCGATTCAGTTGAGGAAATTGAGAAAATAGTAGACACTCCAGGAAACGGTTAAGCTTTTTTGGAGGGGAGTATTTCCAAAATACCCAAGGGGCAGGACAGGACTGGATGGTTGAAGGGCTCACCTAAGAATCCAGAAAAAGAAGAGAGAGCAACCATATCTTTTAACTAATAAGTTGTCTCAGTAGTGGTGGTGGTGGTGGTGTGTCAGTCATGTCCAACTCTTCATAATCCTATTTGAGGTTTTCTTAGCAAAGATACTGGAGTGGTTGGCCACTTCCTTCTCCAGCTCATTTTACAGATGAGAAAACTGAAGCAAACAGGGTTAAGTGACTTGCCCATGGTCACACAGATAGTAAGTGTCTGAGGCCAGATTTGAACTCAAGAAGATGAGTCTTCCTGACTCCAGGCCCAGTACTCTATCCACTGCACCACCTAGCTGCCCTACCCCCCCCCCCCCTTTTTTCCCTAAGTGCTAAGCTCAGTTGTTTTTATGCTACTGAAGAACTAAAAAGGCTAGCAGTATCTCTTGCATCTCGGTAGTGGGGACAAAGCCCAAATTGTCCTGTCCTGCAAATGGGTTATGGTTATGGTTTTTTATCTGATTATCAGCAGATAAAATTCATGTTATTTGACATTATGTCAGACAACTTACCTAACATTGAAGGGGGAGTAGGTTAACACAAAGTATATGATGTAACACAAAGTATTAAGACAAGGCAAGGCCAGGATTTCACTATTGTCAAGGTACATCTTCCATTACACAGTATGAGATTTGAGGGGCTACCAGGCCCTTCCTGTTTCAAAGTGCCTTCCCTGAGGTTCTGTCTTCCCTTTGTAACCTGCTTAAAATTGCCACCACTGGAATTACTCATTAAAGTTAGACAACACAGGTTGGATCA
This sequence comes from Phalanger gymnotis, assembly GCA_028646595.1. NCBI lineage: Eukaryota > Metazoa > Chordata > Mammalia > Diprotodontia > Phalangeridae > Phalanger > Phalanger gymnotis. The sequence goes on along the minus strand of CM053623.1, from coordinate 87,161,711 downwards.
CAGTCTACACCGTTAAAATGCTTCTAAATTACTTGGATGGAGTTGGAGGAGGTGGCCAATACCTTCTCCTTTTATCATAGAATCTTTTATCAATAAAGATAATTAACATATTGGATGGCCCAGAGGGGCGTCTGTCAGGTAACAAGATATGGGACTTTGCACCGCAGTGTAAAATATGAGGGCCTTAAAGGACAGTCTTGGGACCACCGGTCACCTACAAATAGATGTCAAGTAAAAATGAAGGTAGGCATGACACAGGGAAGTGAAAAAAAAAGGAAATTCACCCATTTCTCACTTTTACCCAGGTACAACTCTGTTTTCGGTCAAGTCAATAATGTCTTTCCAATGATTATTGGGCTTGGTTAAATGTGTGGTAAATCAAAAGAACTGTTTTGTAATACCAATAAGAACTTTACAATTTAACTAAATAGTTAAATAACTTAAACAAATTCACATTGCCCCGGATTATCTTGAATTAGTGTGTACATACATAAGTAAATATGCACTTATTTCACTCTCCTGCTGATCTCCAAAACTCTTGAGACTAGAAGACTGATGGCATCATCATGGCATACAAGCAAAAATTGATAAGCAAACTTGGTGAGTGGGGCAATAAGTAGGTGTAAAGAGGGGATATCTCTGAAGAGAGAGTAGATAGGTAAGTGGGCTAGGAAAAAGGGTTTAGATGTTAGTGGTTACTTAAATATATTTCTTTAGGCTAAAAGGACTTAATTTTTGGAAAATACATTTTGAAACCAATTCGCACACAGAAGAAACAGAGCATCCTGTTGGGTCTGAATTAAATGTCATTTTCTCAGGACCCACAGTATTGCACAGTAAATAATGATCCAATAAATCTACCATTTCTCTTTTACTTCCTTATTATATTTTCTCCATCTCTTTCATCAGAATGATAGCATGCTCTGCATACAGATGCTCACTGTATCCCCCCAACCTTTTCTTTGTTTCTTCCTCGATTATACAAGGTTCTTACCAGTTTAAAGGCCTGTCTCTTCCCTTGATTCATTGCGGGGGGGGGGGGGGGGGGGGGGGGGGGGGGGGGGGGAGGCAGGAGGGAGGTTCTGGACTCTCCTATAAACAGACCTTGTTTAGAAATGGAATTTCTCAATGAGTCAGTCAGCCTCTTTTAGTGTTCTGGGGTCATGTAGCTGTTTCATTTAAACAATCAGACAGAGCAGTACAGAAATAAAGTTTGACAACATACAAACATCCTTCCTTTTAAGTAAATTTCTTTTCAGAATTTCAAGGTTGCAGAATTGGTAAAGTAGGGCACCTAATTCATTCTACAGAAACCAAAGCCTCAAAAGTAAAGGATTTTTCAACAGAAGGAAAGAAAGAATATCCTATACTACAGGGGCACCTGCTGGACAAGTAAGATATTGTAACCCAATCCTGCTGGGCATTGTAAAATTACTGGAGAGGAGTGACAGAAACTAATTCTAGGACTTGGGGAAGGTGACATTAAGGATCCCCAGCCATGGAAAAGAGGGGGAAATACAAAGTCAAAAAGAGATGGACTAGAGCAGACCTAGAGTATGTCCTAGAGCATGAAAAAATGCTGCAAAACACTCTTCTACCAGAAATATAGATCTAGAGCCTAGGTACTACATTCTTCATAAAATCTGATGCTCTCCCCAATTGCACATTGGCGATATTTTGAGGTTCTTGTATTTGTTTGTTCTTTTCAAAAGATTTCTATTGTTCAGCTACTCATCCATGTCCCATAAAAGGGAACTCACCAAAGGTCAGATGAGTAGTTTGAACTGTCTGTTTGCAATGCATGAACACGTAGCTGCCATCTGGGATGTTTAATTTCGACATTCTGTGCTCGTAACCAATAATCCCACCTCACCTCAACTGATACAGCGTCACTCCTCATTATACTTCTATAATTCCTTTATTCAGTACATATTTTACATTTGGGACTGTATTGTACATGTACTGCTTAGAAATGAACTTCTAACTGGCTATGTTGCCTCTTCAGACTATTATTTCCTGTTTCTCAGTATTGACATAACGGACATGAGCCTCAAATTAGCTCAGCTGAACTCATTTTTTCACACAAACACATACACATGTATTTTTATATAAAAATATTCATACACATGGGGGTGGCTATATTTAAAGCAACTCACAATCCTATAGAAGCTTGTATTGTGGAATTACGGGAGGGAAAAAAAAGGGGAGGGAGGGAAGGAAGGAAGGAGAGAGAGAGAGAGAGGGTCCATAATTCCATAGTAAATGATACTATGTGAAGGTGTTTCCTTCTTTATTATATATATATATGTATATATATATATGTATATATATATATATATATCTTCCTTCTTTCCTTCCTTTGTTTTTTTATTTCATTCTTTTTCCTTCCTTCCTTCTTTCCTCCATTCCTTGTTTGATAACAAATAGATTACACAGAAAGGCTGTAGACCAAATATATTTCTCAAAGCAAAACTATCTAATATTTGTTATCCAGGTACTAAATTCAATAGAAAGTTCATCTCCACTATTCCAAAATTGCAGAATATTTTGCGAATGAATGAAAGTATTCCTATGGTATTTCTACAGCTGTCTGTTTTATGCCTTTTGAGAAAACTGAATCAATTAAAATGTAATTAAGAAAGGAGTGACATCCTTCTTGATGACACAAAGTCCAAGACTGCCCATACCTGTATACATTTGCAAGCTAGTTCATATGTTGATGGGGAATAAAATTTTCAAGATTTACTGATATTGTGCAGATGTTCTTGGTTGTCAATACAAAACATAATCTTATCAAGGGAATACAGTATAAGTGCCAACTCCTATTTATAAAAGCAGTTTTTTTTTTATGAGTTGGGAGGATATTCCTTCTTTCCCTCCCCCCACACCCAGAATAAAACAAAATAAAACAAACCCCCCCCCCAAGGATAAACATAAAGAATTTATTTGCAGGGCTAAACGAAAACACAACTAAGTCCCTTTAAAAATATTATCTTGGAATATTTTTTTAAAAAAGGGAAGATCCCTTTCTCTCTCTTGCTGCTCGAGGAGCCGGCCGCCACCATGAATGACACTGTAACCATCAGAACCAGGAAGTTCATGACAAACAGACTTCTTCAGCGTAAACAGATGGTTATAGATGTCCTTCATCCTGGAAAGGCCACAGTGCCCAAGACTGAAATTCGAGAAAAACTGGCCAAGATGTACGAGACCACTCCAGATGTCATTTTTGTCTTTGGATTCAGAACCCATTTTGGTGGTGGCAAAACAACAGGCTTTGGCATGATTTATGATTCCCTTGACTATGCAAAGAAAAATGAACCAAAGCACAGACTTGCAAGGCATGGCCTGTATGAGAAGAAAAAGGCATCAAGGAAGCAGCGAAAGGAACGCAAGAACAGAATGAAGAAAGTCAGGGGTACTGCAAAGGCAAATGTCGGTGCTGGCAAAAAGAAGGATTAAAAGGCACTATGGATGATGTTTATCCATGA
>CM053623.1:86994174-87158120 GCA_028646595.1 Phalanger gymnotis | reverse complement strand
ACAGCATAAATAAACTATGTAAAAACTTCGAAAAAAAAAGGGAAGATCATTCAAATTATTGTAAATTTTAAGATTTTGGAGCAATTAGTGCTAGTGACGCTTAAAGACGGGCTTGTTTTACCTACATGAGAGGTTTTTAAAGTAATTTTGGGGAGGAAAGTGAATCTGGCTTCTAGCTTAACAAATAGAAGTGTATTTCTAAGCAGTTAGAAATCTAAATGAGTAGTTAATCTCTAGTATATTATTTAAATTGCTATCATAGAGAGTTATGTGACCAACAAGTTGGTCAGATTAGACACTTTTTTTTCAGTGCCCACTCTTAAACTCCTCTCCCCAGAAGAATTATGTGCCAGAAGTAGGACAATTGCAACTGAATCCACTGGACAAGAAAACCAGAAGCCCAGCAAGGTAACAAACAACCTTAATATACTCACTCAGCAATCCTCCCTCACCAGCTTCCACTTTGCTGGAGAGTGCACAAATGCACCCCAGGCTTGTGCTTGGAACTTACTCAAGGATTTTCTTTCTGCTGTAGACACCCTGCCAGCACATCTCACTTCTTACTCATTTCTCACCCTGTTGCAACAAACAGCAGATATCAATTCTGCCCAGAATGGAGAGGAGGAGGAAACAGGAGAGACTCAGGCTTTTCTCTGCCCCATCTCTAAAGATAATTTAATAAAAGAAATGCCTAAAGAGAGGTAAAAAACGACACGCTTTTACTGGTGAACCAATGTAATTTTTAGGACAAAATTGAAAAATGGGAGGGTGTACAAGTGGTAGAGGGAAGATGGAGGACAGAGGGTATTATGTGATGTTTCCTAGTCAGGTCCATGGGTGAACAATGAAGGAGAGACAACTCTCTTAGTCTCTCATTTAGAAAAGAATAAAAGAGAGGCAAGATGGCAGAAAAAGGGGACTGAAATAGGAGGAATGAAAGCAGGAATTAAAGGCCAAATAGGGCTAAGGGGACCCACTGAACAGCACTCCCACAAGGAAAGAGTTATTTGTCTATAATGGAAGATGGGGAATCTTAAAATGAATCCCCTCTGTAGGGAGTTGGTGCGCAGGGAGGCCATTTCCTCTGAGAGGGTATTGCTCCTCCAGGAACAACATTCTATACCCCAAGAATGGATATCACAGCTCCTGGGGACAATTAATACATGGGAGGGTGGATAGACATGGGCCCTGAAATGAGATTATGTGGCAAATGGGAAGGAGAATGATCATAAAAATAGTATGGGCCAGAAAAGTGCTGTTATAGGGTAACTGCTACCCTGAGACAATGCTTCTACCCTGAATATTTGCCTTATGAATTGATACTGCTAAAAATAAGACACATCAGACAAAAAGGATGTTATGGCAAAATATATAGAAACGACAGGAAAAAAACTGGTTAGAAAGGGAATTCAAAATTGGAGTTTTGGAGCTTGAACCACATGATAAATGCAAAAGGATTTTATTAGAATAAGTAATCATAAAGATGATGAATCAAATAATAAAAATTTAGAATAGTCTGAAAATGATGAGAATTATTGAAGATAATAAGATAAAGAAATTCTTATAAGACAAAGGTACAGAAAAAAAAAGTTTTTAACAAAGAAACAAAATAAATTCGAGGGTGGGGGATATTACCAACCAGTTAGTTCAAGGGAGATGAAGAGGGGGAAATTAAATAACTAAGAAGAAATCAGTAAATTAAGTAAAACTCTTGCACAAGGGGAAGGGATGACAAATGGATGAGAGGGAAGGGGGGAGAAGAGGCTGTGGGAATATAATTGCATCAAAGTAGATTAATCAAAACTAATCATAGGGACAAAGTAGTGACTTTAAAAAGGAAGAAAAGAACAACAAAATCCTCCTCAAATTATAGTCTATTCCTGCCACTGTCTTCAAAATGAAGGCAAAGGACTCCGGTGTCAAAAAATATTCTCTTAACGGGAACGAAATCATATTTTTTTAACATGGATCTTTGATGTAGAAATAACTTGTGCGGTTTTGTTAATGGTCTGAATTTTTCTTCTCCCTTTTCTTCTTTTGTCATGAGAAGAAGAGGAAGCAAGGGACTAGATTGGGAACTGGACTTAACCCTTGAGTAATGAGCTAGCAAGAGTGTGGATGGCTAACTAACAAGAGGAAAATGGTGGGGGGAGGGTGGCTTTTACCAATGGCTTTAAAAACCTTTGACCAACAGATATCTAAATTTAGATACTCTAAAACCTCAAAAAAAAACCCAGATATACAGTTAAAATTATTCATTTTGCCTGAAAGACTTCTGGCACTAGGGAAAGTTTGAAGTTAATTCTTTTAAACAACCTTGGCATAGAAATAGAGTTAACATAAACAGTGGCTGATAACGATCAAAGGTATGGTAAAGGTATTGGTATGGTATGGTATGGTATGGTATGGTATGGTATGGTATGGTATGTTATAGAAATTTAACAGCTTAGCTTCTCCTTATCTATGCAGTTTCTAGTTATAGCCTCCCTCTTCAGATAACCTTGCATTTATTTATCTATTGGGGGTAGTTAGGTGGCACAGTGGATAGAGTGCAGGTTCCTGGAGTCAGGAAGACATCTTTCTGAATTCAAATCTAGCCTCAGACACTTATTAGCTGTGTGACCCTAGGCAAGTCACTTAGCCCTGTTTGCCTCAGTTTCTTATCTGTAAAGTGAGCTGGAGAATGAAATGGCAAATCATTCTAGTATCTTTGCCAACAAAACCCCAAATGGGGTCACAAGGGGTCAGACACAACTCAACAACAACAACAAACTCATGCTTTGCATATACTAGTGGCTTAATAAATGTTTGTAAAATTACACTATTATTTATATTTTAAAAATAGGTTCTCCACATATTTAGATTGTCCCAAAGGAATATGACTGATGAGGGAATATTTTTTTTACTTTTCAGGGTTCCTAAGGCATCAATTGCCATAAGGCATTAATATGTATGCATAAGATTCTCATAGGTCCAGAGCTGAAACTTCAGAGGTCATCACTAAATAACTGAATCACATAATTTGAGAGGTGGAAGGGACTTCACCAGTCATTTAGTCCAGGCAGAAGAAATTCCCATTATGATGTAATCAACAAGTGATTGTCCTACTTCTTGAAGATCAACTCCTCCCTTTCTACAGATAAGGAAACTGAGGCCCAGAGTGTGATTTGTCTGAAATCCTATAATCAGTAATCATAAGAGGCAAGAGTTGAATGAAATTTCTTTTGCTCTAGATCCAGCATTCTTTCAACTTTGGATAGCAGGAAAAAAACAAGTAGAATTTGTCTCATAAACCCAAATCAATGAAGTAGAATTTTAAAAATACAATCATAGCATCTTATATGTCTTTGAAGAAGAGGAATTAGAAGGAGAGGATTAAACATTTAAAGATACACTCATTCAATACCATGGAGGGAAAGTGTAAGTCTCCCTTTCTCAATTCTCTCCATCTCTCCTCCAGTTGCCCATCCTCTCTCTCCCATTCTCAAAGTCCCTCCCTTGATCTCTCCCTTTCCCTGTCTTATTCCCTCATTAGAAAAGGCTTCAACAATGCTAAAAAATTAAAATACAAAAGCGAAAAACTGATATTTCCATGTCTGTTTCATCAGCTGCTGTACTTTCTCTCTATCTCTATTATTAATCTTCGACTTTGCCATCTATAGCCTAATGCCTGAAGGGAATGAAAAGTAATAACCATTATCATAGAGCATTTAACAATTTTCCAAGTGCTTTTGTCATTAGTCAAGTCACACATCATCTTCTCTTTAGGATTATTTGAACTATGGAATGGAGATAGATAGATAGATAGATAGATAGATAGATAGATAGATAGATAGATAGATAGATAGGAAGAGTGATCTCAACCCCCAAGGGTCTTTGAGCAACTTTTAAAAAGTCATACAGCAAGTTGTACTAGAGTTAAGATGAAAAATTCTCTTAAATCTACATATAATTCACCATTGTAAATAATTTCCAAAGTCCACTCAACATTCACAGACTGTATTGGTCTTAATCATATTTATCAATCCCACTCCTCCTCAAAACCATTCCTATATCCTATTGTTCTATAAATCTAGTTCCAATACACACACACACACACACACACACACACACACACACACACACACACCATAATTACACTATGGGAATTTAATGTTGTCATATAGTTATATGACAAGATAAATAATTATACATGTATATATATATATATTTATATGAATAGATTCCTATAACATCCATTCCATCCCTTTTCTGACAAAATGGTAACCCTTCCTCCAAAAAGACAATATACTATGTGCTTTTTTTTATTAATTCCTTCATTTCTTGTGTTTCCTGTTTTTATTTAACCTATCATACTTCAGTGAGTGTTATCATAGAACTGCAAGTGAAGGTCAGAGTAATTTAAAATTAGATGCACATATTTTCCCCATAGTGCTGTCTGCTAATTTGTCCATCCACAGCACAAAGGACTCATGGGTCCAATGTTTGCTGCCCACTCCAAGGAGGTGCAGGATCCCCTCCCCCATGGTTCCCACACCACTAGAAAATGGCCAAATTAGGTCCTAAGGAAACCTGACATAGAGAAGTGGTTTTTGTTTTTTTTTGGTGAAAGGCTGGGTTATTAATGCCTTGGCCTGTCTGAGGGAAAGAGCCCAGGAATCTGTGCACAATTGCTCAGGAAGCTATTTGGATCAAAGAGAACCTCTCTATCAGGAGCGGAAGAGGTGAAACTTGCCAATTTTGATTTGCACGCCTTTCACCCACCATTTCCAAGGGATTCAGCTCATACAACCTCCAACTTTTATTTAGGGCTGAGCTCATTGACTGGGGGGAAAAAAATCAAGGAAAAGGCCTGACTGCTTATTCAAAGGGTTGCTTTGAGAAAGGGGTAAGTCTTGTTATAAACCTGGCAAGCTTGTCTGATTATGAACTTAAAGCCTTCATGTTTGACCATTAAGTCTTGTCCACTTAGATTTAAACTCCATTTGGCCTATAATTCAAAAACTTGATTATGAGCAAATATGATCATATACAGACATAAAGGTGAATTGTTAGAATTCAGATATTCTAAAATGTTAAATTCTGATTATAGCTGGGAATCACAGCAAACCCTAGTTTATTGCTGGTCAATCAACCCTCTCTTCTCTATTCCCTTTCTTATTCTACCTCCCTCTCATAGAAGAAAGATTAGACTTACTCTGCTTGGTCTCAGAAGGCATATTATGAGAAATTACAGGGAGGCAGATTTTTAACTGAATATATAGAGAAACTTGCTCTAAATTAGATCGGTGCAAAAACAGAATAGGTTGCCTTAAGAAGTGGTTAAGTTGCTTAATATTAGAGTCACAAGCAAAGATTGAAAGATGATTTTATTTGGATAGTATAAACAGGTTTCATGCTTTATACTTTAGATTTTGTGACGTAGAATCTCTTTTGAATGTAAGATTCTATGATTCATTTCAAAAGTACTGTCATTAATGGGTTCCATGCCAATCTTTAGAAATATTTGGTGGGAGCCAACAAAATTTAGCAGGTAAAATGATACAAAGTCATTAATTGTGATTCAAAAAAATATATAGGATGGAGGAGTCCTTGCTGGAAAATATTTTTTTTTAAAAAATTGTCTCTAAGGTATCTTTTAGCTCTAACTCCTATGACCTTATGACCTGAGTAAGAAAAAAAAAATTTAGTCACCTAGTAATTCAAAAGATATAAAATGCAAGAAATCAGCCAGTAATAGAACCCCTGGCTCCAGTGTTTATCAATAAATATACAAGTCATGAGAAACGAGCAAGATGAATTAGATAACCCACACAAGGAAGTAAATTTGACAATATAAGTTGCACTGAGACTTGGTGGGATAGGGCTTGTTCCTAGAATATGACTCTGAAAGGTATACCTTATTTAAAAGGAACAGACTAGACAAAATGAGTGGTGAATTATAAGGAGCTATATTAATATAAGGATATCCAAGATCCATTATGGAAAGCATGGTGAAGACCATTCGGTTGAAGATCAATGGACAGTTCATAGGATTATAGAACTGGAAGAGACCTCAAGGGTCAATTACTCTAACCTCTCTATTTTACAGATAAGGAAACTGAAGCCAAAGGAGGTCGAGTGACGTTCCAGGCAGTGAGTATTGGAAGTCTATACAAATAAGGAAGGAGTGGAAGAGTGGGTATTGTCTGAACTTCACGATGACGGATGCTGATTAAAATGAGCAGAACCGGAACAATTTATACTCTCATTTTGCTCTATATTGGATAGAACATATCTGGAGTTTCAGTCTACATACTACTTCTTCACTGACAAATTAACAGGTTGTCCAAAGAAAGTCCACCAAAATTGTGAAGGATTTAAAAAATCATATCCTCTGAGAAATGACTCAAGAAAATGGATGTATTAAGATTACAAAAGAAACATAATAACTTTTTTCAAAATAGAGGTTCCAGGAGGAACTATCCAATAAGAGAAAGAGATATGGGGGTTGAGACATGGTGATAAATTCCAAAGAATAAAGGTTGAATGAATTAACTCTTCATCAAAATGGAGGTGCTTAGGGGAACTCAATAATGGGAGAAAATGTTAGTACAGTGATAGTTTCTCTGAATCTTTAGGCTGTTGCATCAAATTCTGAAACCCCTCCCAGGACAGGGAAGAACAGGTTTGGGAAGTTTAGGACTAAACATATCAAGTTGGAAGTACTATTATTACTTCAACTTTACAAAAGAAAATTTTACAGAAGAAAACTGACTCTGAAAGAGGCTAAGTGACTTGATCAGAGTCACACAGAGAGCGTGAGACAGAATTCTAACGGATGTCTTTGTGACTCCATATCTCTCACACTATACTACCATCTCTACTTTCCATCAGCAGCTCTGCTTATTCTGAACTCCACAGAACAAGTTGCCCCTGCACAAGGTACCCCTGGTGTCCTTTCCCCCAGCCCAAGTTCCTACTTTCTTGCTTCTTTTTGTATGCTGTTTTCTCCCCCTTTGATTATAAGTTCCTTGAAGGCAGACTCTGTCTTTCTCTTTATTATTTTCATCTCCAGCACTTAGCATAGTTCCTGGCACATAGTAGGTACTTAATAAACGTTTATTGAATCAAATTGAATTGAATCTAATATGCCATACTGATTAGATCAAAATCCCTAATGAGGGTCTGAAAGATTGTTTCCTTTGCTAATTGTTTTAATCTTGATTAAAAATTTTACTTAAAAAAGGATCAGGATAGCTGCATTCAAATATACTGTGCAAATATACCGTACACAGAGCTGAAAAAGATTTTAGAAGGTCAGTTAATTCAACTCCCTTTTTCTATAAAATGAGGAAAATGTGTCCAAAGGAGTTAAGTCAATTTTTCATGTCCTCATTGCATAATTGGAACACTTCATTTTTCTAATGATACATTTCCTAGATAAACTCAAGAGCACAAATTCTTAACCAGAGATCTATACCCTCCCAAGAGGTACATACATAGATTTCAGGGGCTCTGTAAACTTGGATACTGAAAAATTACATCTTTATTTTCATTGACTTCTAACTGAAATTTAGCATATCCTTCTATTAAGAATGTAGGCAACAAAGTTTATTCTGAGAAGAGCCCATTGATTTTGTGAGATTGTGAAAGGGGGCCATGACCCAAAACATATTAAGAACTTCTGCCATGGGGTGAGGAAACAAGATTCGGGCATAGACAAAAGAAAGCAAGGACCTAACAGAAGCATGAACTCATGCCACTGAGGTGGAAGAAGCTGATGCAAAGCATCTCACAATGAACCCTATTGGCAGGCATGGATACTTAAATCAATTTCTATTGGAGGGAGTTTAATATCTTGGCACTAATTTTCACTAAAGAGAAGGAAGTTCTTGGGTACTTGGTAAGGCAACCGGCTAAAATGAAAATAAAATTTACTCTAGAGAACTTGGATTCCCATCCTTGCTTCCTTGGTTGCTTTATTACTTATGGCTTAATACAAGAAACTTTATCTCCTTAAGTTTTACTTCCCTGGAAAATCATTTTCATCTCTAGTTCTAGGATCCTAAATTCATTTTTATTTGCAGGTTATTTTTAATCTATTGCAGGCTACTTACTCTTAATCTTTTGGGCTATAGACCCCTTTTACAATTTTGATTTTGGGGAGAAATTGTGATGTTTCATCATTCACAGCTAAATAGGAGCAACAGAGTCATATTGGTGTTGGAAAGATGAATTGTAGTAAAGAATGTTACACAAAGTAGACAATGAAGTCTCAGTTCTTGAAGCCAATTCAGAAAGACACTTGATTCAAGCATAGGCTTGACTAGTGGCAGGAGAACGATCTAGGTAATATCTGAGGCTACTTCTTAAATCTAAGATTCTGCAATTTCTAGAAAGGTACCTTCTGTCCAGCCACACAATTCAGATTTTAATTTCTGGCTAGACTGGCAGCCACCACCTGTAGCTCATTGGAGCCTGAGGGGAATTTTCTGATGCAAAAAATAGGCCCAACACTTCTCTAACAAGCATTTTGGTGTATAGCCTTTGTGGAGCCATGTATTAGGTCTGATAAGAACATTTGACAAAAATTACCTTCTACAGACTATTTAACTACTGTGAAATACTTAATGTGAATAGCTTTGCGTCTTTCTCCCCACCTAGGATTTCTCTGCTATATGAAGAATTTTATCACTAAGTCTTACATAGCTCTTTACCTAGTGAAACCTCCTAGTGAAGCCCTTCAAAGATATAAAATAATGAGAAATAGGAAGCCAGAAAGACGAGAGGTCAGGTAAAGAAAAAGTTCAAATTGAGAGAGACAGGTTGTCCATGTCCTTTCCAGATGCTAAGGGCTGGCTCAGTGAGTTGCCACATTAACATTCCAGGTGTTGAGAAGGAGAAAGGCACATCTTGAAGTCCAAGGGAAGAAAACATTTCCCAAAGTAAACCAAGTAACGTATGGCAAACAAAGTTTGCATTGTGCAGGAGAGAGTTACACTTTACCTGCCACAGCTTGATTCACGGTGTGAAAAAAATTGCTGAATTTGTTATCAAGAAGACTTGGGCTCAAATTCTAGCTTTGCTCCTTATTATCTGTGTGACCTCGGGGAAGTTTCAAAACTTTTATAGGCCTCAGTTTCCCCATCTGTAATATGAAAGGGGTGGACTAAATGAGTTCTAAGATCCTTTCTAAATTTTAATCTATGAGCCTAAGAGTGGCTTAAGTTTAGATTCAACTCAGTGCTAATGTGTTACACCACCACCCTCTGCTGGCTGATTGCAAATTTCAGCTTTTGGAGCCAGTGCCCTAAGGCTCCTCAGCAAGCCTGGGGCTGTAGAAAGGGGTGACCGTCTTCAAAGGGTACTGGTTCTCTCCTTACTCTGTATCACATTTCATTCTCATTTCATTTTGTACCAGAGTAACTTATCTATCAGGTACCAAAGCAGAACGTCACCTATAGAGGAAGAAAGAAGATTTCAGATCCTGAGGTTCTCAACCATTTATCTAAAGTGAAGACATACCTCCTGGGGTCTCTGGATGAACCACATAAAAGGTCTTGATATAAAACCCCTAGACATAATATTAGAATTAACATTATACTGTCAAGTGTCTGGGACCATTGTACAACCTGGGGCAAGGCCCTTTGTCTCTCAAATTTCCAAAATAATTGGACAATTATTCACTCTAGCCCTGCGATTAAATGCAATTGCATTGGGGAGTAAAGGAACAAGGGGTGGAGAATGACAGACTTGGTAAGGGCAGGAGTTGTTCAGGTAGGAATAGAAAGGATCATACCAACTACCAACACAGGCGTAAAGATGAATGATTAACTTTGATCAGAATGAAAGTATGGTAGCAGAAAGTAATACTCAAAGAGGGCTAGAAATTATCCACTTACTCAACCAAACAATAAATTTAGGGTAGCTTCAGGTTACCAGTATCAATACGAGCACTGGGAGATGCAACCTGTCATAGTGAATAGAGAGTTGGCCTCAAAGCCTCCAGAAAATCTGGATTCAAGTCCCATCTCTAACATCTACAGGCTGCCTGACTCTGGGCAAATTATTTAACCTCTCAGTGCTCTAGGTAACTCCATAAAACTATAAATTGCATGGAAGGTGCCAACCTGCTTTGCTAGAGGGAGTTTCCTCTATACCAATGAACAGTCCTTATTCCCTATTCATTATTCTATTTTATTTTATATCCTATTCCAATTTATTATTTATTATTATTTTTAAATAACATTATTATTCATTATTCTCTACTTATTAAGCACCTACTGATGAGGGCAGAGCACCATGCTAGACTAGTCAGGAAATATAAAGTTGAGATAACATACAGTTCCCACCCTCAAGAGTTTATAGAAAGTATGAGGATAGGACACCAACACAGTTTGCCAAATATACACTATTAAGAGAAGTGATAAGTAAGACAATGGTAACAAATCAGATGTCAAAAAGAAGGTAACAACAGCTTAACTTTCATTATGCATGTTTACTAGGAAAAATGGTTTCAATACCAAAAAATATAAAATGAAAATGGTTAACAAAAGATTAGACCCCAAGACGGAAAGAAGTATCTAGCTGTCCTCACTGAATTTAAACCACCAGCACAGGGAAAGCTTCTTCCCAAGAGAAATGAAATAGCCTGTGTATGTGTGATTTCTGAGTTTGGATTGTAAGACTGGCAATCTTTGAAAAATCATGGAGTTTGGAGGATAAGACACAGAATAAGAGATAAGCAAGTACTGTGCTGATTTTCAAAAAGGGAAGGAAGGATAATCCATCAAACTGTTAAGACAGTGAATTGGACTTCAATTCCTGGCAAAAATTCTAGAATATATTATTAAGTAGATAATTTATGAGCACTTAGGAAGAAATAATCTCTATGAAATAGGACGAGCTCAAGATGGCAAAATGGAAAAAGGAGAGGATAAGCATCCATATGGCAGCTGCTATGTACCAGGTACTGCAAAGCACTTTACAAATATCTCATTTGACCTTCACAACAACCTTGTAAAGTTACTATCCCCATTTTAAAGTGGAGGAAACTGGAGCAAGCAGAGGTTAAGTGACTTGAGCAGAGTCACACAGCTAGTAAGCATTGGAGGCTAGACTGGAACTAAAGTCTTCATGACTCCACGCCCAACACTATATCCACTAGGGTCCAGCACTTCTTAAACTGTGAGTGGCAACCTATATGGGGTTGCCACCCACAGTTTAAGAAGCACTGAAGAGGTCACTAGTGGAAAAAAGTTTAAGAAACCCTGCACTACACTACCTAATGCCTAGAAACAATTCATGTTAGATTAATTTAATCTTTCTAGCAGTGTTAGAAGACTAACCTACTGTTCCAGGGAATGCAAAGGGCATAATATGGGCCTGAGGGTATGTAACCACTAACAGTAACAAAGTACACAACTGTTTACTAGTTGGATTATGACGTTTAATTAGCTAAAGATCTTCTCAGGGAATTTTTACTGCAGAGCAGCTGCTTTAAAAAAAATTGGGGAAAGACTTACAAAGCAAAGAAAAATCAAAGACAGAAAAAATTGTAGATCATGATGAAGTTTGATTAAAATAAAACTAAACCAAAACCTTTGGTCCAGACTGAGCTGACACTAAACTAAATGTTTATAGTAGAAATCATTTACTATATTCAATCTGAATTTCTTCCAGGTTTGAGTAGTGATGCTAAGACAGTGTTTATATGACACAAAAGAGTTGGAGATACAAAATGAGGGAGGAAAAGACCTGTTAATTGATCACTACATATCTTAAAAACCAAAATCAATGCATCACTGGATTTTAGGCGTAACACGGTATATTTTACACTAGCAATGAGGAATCAAGAATCCCTAGGTTCAATCCAAGCTCTTCTGCTTGAAAGCTATGTGACCTTATGAAAACCAATTATCTACTTGAGCCTTAGTTTCCTCATCTGATTGAAAAAAAAAAGAAATATAAATGGAAAAGAAAAAGGTGAGAGTGGGGATTTGGCAATGAATGTGGTACTCAGTGGAAAGTACTTGACAGAGAATGAGAGACTTTAGTTTTCAGTACTACCTTTGCTACTTGCTGGGTGACCTTTTGCTTAGTGTTAAGCTATGGTTCTTAACCTGGGATCCATGAACTTAAAAAAAACCACCTGTTTTGAGAACTGTATTTCAATACAATTGGCTTCCTTTGTAATCCTATGTATTTTATTTTGTGTATTTATTACCATTTCCCTGAGAAGAGGTCCATAGGCTGTAACAGGTGACCAAATGGTACCATGACAGAAAGGACGGGCACTCTTACCAGACCTCAGTTTTCTCAGACATAAAACAATTAGATGATTTTTCTTTTAAGATTTCTCCTTACTCTAAATCTTAAAAGTCTTTACTACACATGTTACATGTTGGCAGGTCTAGGATTCAGTTCCTTCTCTAAATAGCACTGGCTTATTTGGACCATGATTGGCTCAGTCTTAATGACTGACAGACTCCTCCTATTCCAGTTATTAAGCTGATAGATGGAATGGCAGCCCTACAATCTGGATTTTTTCCTACTTAGGTTAGGATGAGAGTAAAGGAAATATAATCATCCTTATAAGGTAAAGAGGATCCAGACTCAGGCTGTTATTAGGGATTGTACCTACATAAGTACAGGTATCACAGCATATCAAGCACCTAATAAATGTTGCTTGATTGATTGGTTGATAAGTTCAGATAGTAAAAACAGTTGAACATCAGGTTCTCTTGGCCTAAGGCCCAGCTCTATCCCTAAGTACGCCACGTCACAAGGAGTATATCAGAACTGCTCAGTTTTATTAAGTGTTAAGTGGTTTTTGCAATTCTTGCTATGTGCCTAAAAGGATGTTCAAAGACTGTCTGGGGACATCTGAGGAAAAAAAGCATGGACAAGTACATTACCAAGTGCTATTCATTGTTGAATTCTAGCATTGTTTTTATTTTCTTATGAGTAGGAGTAGGACTCCAAGAAATCATTTCCTTGCTTGGAATCCTTTAGTGGCTCCCCATCAACTAAATAAAATACATATTCCATTCAAAGGCTTCCATAAACTGCTTCCAACTTATATTTTTAACCTTTCCCCACACTCTATATTCTAGGAAAACTGGATTCATCAATGACACTGTTCAAACTAGTCCTTGCCTCTCCTAACTCCACGTACTCATATATGCTGTCCCTCATGCCTAGAACAGGGGAAAGGAAGGAAATAAACATTTATATAGAATCTGTGATGTGTCGGGCA
The DNA here is from genome assembly GCA_028646595.1 of Phalanger gymnotis. Taxonomy (NCBI): domain Eukaryota; kingdom Metazoa; phylum Chordata; class Mammalia; order Diprotodontia; family Phalangeridae; genus Phalanger; species Phalanger gymnotis. The sequence goes on along the minus strand of CM053623.1, from coordinate 87,144,880 downwards.
CTTTCTTAAGTGCTTTTACAAATATTATCATTTAACCCTCATAAAAATCCTCTTCCTATAGGTGTTGTTATTATCATTTTACAGCTGAGGAAACTGAAGTGAGCAGCCAGGTTTGAGTGACCTGCTCAGGGTCAAATGACCAGTAAGTGCGTAAGGATCTGATTTGAATCCAGATCTTCCTAACTCCATGCCCAGTGCTCTATGCACTGTGCTAGCTTCCTACCTCAAAAACAGAATCCTTTCACATAACTAACTACTGAAATTCTTTTTCTTCCTCAAAGTATCCAGGTGCCACATTCTCTAGAAAGCCTTGACTTACTTCCTGAGCTAAAAGTCCTCCCTCCTTTGTGCCACTGACCAGTGTGACTTCGGGCAAATCATTTAAGGATCCAGTTCTTAGTTGCATTATTTGTAACATGTAGTTTCCTTGTCTGCAAAATAACTAGGGATGGATTAAATAACTTTTAACATCTCTTGAAGTTCTAAATCTATGGTGCTGTAATCCTGATCCATGCCTTTGGGTGTGACCTCTTCTACACACTTAGCAATGTTCTGACTTATCTTTGTATACACAGAATCACAGCTTTGCTCTGGAAGAGAATTCGGAGTCCATCTATTCCAATCCTCTCATTTTAAGGAAGAAGAAACTTGGACCCATAAAGACTAATTATTTTTTTCCAAGGTCATGCAGATGGTAATTGTCAAAAGAGGAATATGAAGTCAGGTTCTCAGACTCCAGAGCCAGTGTACTTTTTTCACTGAACAATGTTTTGGATTGTAAGTCCCTGGAGGACAGGGGGTGTGTCATTCTGTTTTTGCATCTTTATATCCCCCAACATGGCCCTTCATATAGGCACTTAATGTTGGCTATATTGTTGCAGAAATACATATAGAGGATAACACACTGGGTCAAAAAAGAATTATTTCAGACCTTAAGAGCTTTGTAAAATTTTTCCCTTCCAAGCTTTAAGAAACTAGCAACATCACAGGATACTGACAGAATGAAAAATCACCCAAAAGGAGGAGTTACTACTTACTTTCAAATGATGGTGTTTAAAAGGTTATAAATAGGAAATTAGCCATTCTGCAGGTTTATACATGTTAAGATGACCTTGAAAGGAGAAAAATCCACTAACTCTACTTGAATGAAAATGATAATCCTCATTACTTATTATTAGAATATAAGCTCCTTGAAGGCAGGACCTTCTTTATCCTTGTATTTGCTTTTGCTTTTGTCTTTGCTTTAATATTAGTATTACTAGCACCCCCAGTGATTGGCTCACAAGATGCAGTTGGCAAATGTTTTTTCCATTCATTCATTAATTCATTCATTCATTCATTCATTCATTCATTCTCCATATGTCCCTGGCTCTACTATCACCTGAATTTCAACCCAATTCTTTATTTTCTCCTTTAGTATATAGCTTTCATAATTAACAAAAATTACTATTTTTGTTACTATGTTATACTTAACATCAAACAGAGCTAATTTGGGATATTTGTGGCTAAAGCTGATGAATATAAATCAATGGTGGGGCATCCAATGGAAATGTCCTACAAGCATTTAGAGAAGCTGAACTAGTGTTCAGAAAGAAAGCCCAGAGCTGCAGATGTGGCCTGTGAATCATTCTCACAGGGGTAGTAGTTGAATATGTGATTCTACATGAAAAACTCAAAAGAGAGAATGAGCATACTGAATAACAGTGGACCAAGGGATGAACCTTAGAATCAATTCATATTCAGGGAGTTGTGGATGAAAGGGGATCTAACAAAAGAGGGGAAAAGGGTGATCGGTAGAAAGAGAAAGATTCCATGTTGTCATAGAGGCCAAGAGAGGAGAGAGTTTCACGAAAAAAAAAATATTTAGTAGTGTCAAGTAGCTAGAGAGGTCTAGGATTTAGCAAAAACTACAATAACTGGCAGTAAGAGGTTAATCCTTATGTTGGAGAGAGCAATTTCAGTAATGCAATGGAGGTCAAAACAAGATTGTAGGGGGTTAAAGAGGAGATGATAAAATGGAGGCACAGGGTATAGATTATTCTAGAAGCTTAGAAGGAGAAAAATCTAATGGGAAATTGAGAGAGTGGCAGGGGTTAAAGGAACATTGTTTTTTTAATTTAAGGGAGACAGGCTCATATTTGCAGACCAAAAAAAGCCAGGTTATAGGAAAGAAAAGTTACAGTGTTGTATAAACTGTGTAGGATCTTAAAATGTGAAATACAATTATCACTATCATTAATTAGAAGGGGAAAATCAAGTGAGAGATTAAAGATGCCAGAGGTAATAGTGGAGTAGCGGGAGGGATGTAAAACAACTGACTCATCAACAGGCCATGAAATTTGACTTTATTTCTCTAATGCATTCTAGAGTTGCATTTGATGGCGCTAACTACTGTCAACATGTTATGACTATGGGTCCACATACGCAAAAAAAAAAAAAACTGAGAAGGTCTAGTCTTTGACTCAAAAACAGAAGGTGATTTTTTCTTTCTTCATCAAAACTAATGAAGTTAACCTTGTAAGCTGGGACTCATTCACACTTCACCTTTAACCTTTAACCACCTGGACTATATAAATGTTATACTCATCTGTGACATACACACACGAGCATACCCCCCAGAGCCCACAAATGTACCCATTTGAAATTATTTTTGTTCCTTTTCCTATCGAATTGGAGCTATAATTAGTCATCCCAAGGATTTTTTTTTGGGGGGGGTACCCTTACTGACGAAGCAACATAATCTCCAAGGGTCTTTTTTGCCAATGTGTCCAGAATAAGAAAATATATTGATAAATAAAATAAATCCAAGCATCATCCAAATGATGTGGGTTCAGGCTGAACCATCCACTACCTGTGTTTTTCTGAAGAATAAGATATTTTCTGTTTTCCTCCTGTAGCCTGAACAGCCAAGTTTCCCATTCATTTAAAGTCTGTCATACCAGAAACATTCATTCTCTAAAGGATGAGTGACTTGCAAAGACTATCATAGTTGCATGTTTTTTTTTAATCATCTTCGCTAAACACTCGCATTGCTTAAAGAATTCTGGGGATGTTTCAGCATGAAAGGGCTTCTCTGGCATCTAGCTCCCACCCCATGAGTGTGGCATGCTGACCCTTGGCTCCATCTTCTCTATTGGTAGCTTTTTCCCCCTCCTACTTCTCAGCTGGGCTCTTAGGCTTGTTTCTGCCAAAACAAGCCCGAATGATTAAGCTGACAGATACAAAAGTGCATAGTTTATTCTAACCTATTTTCAAAACCAGAAATAGTTCCAGAAAAGGAAAATCAACCCATTGGTCACATATTTATAAGGGTTACTTTGCTATAAGTGTGCTGGAATTACAACCTCCCCACCTACCTTGTTTTCAGAATCTAGGATAGTGCTACTTAACTTTTTTGGTAAGAATCCTACAAAATAGGATTCATAGTTTTGTGGGATTTTATCTGTTTAAGGAAGAAGCCCTATCAGCCACTAAAACCATCTCTTAGACTCCAAAAGAGGATCTAGTCTACTTCTCTGGGAAAAGGCAAGGACAGATGAAAAGCCATTTTCATTTTCTTTGGTTCTGGGAGCATCAAAGACCCAGCCTATTTGCTTCCCAGTCCTTCATGCCTTTTCTTGGAATCCCAGCTTTACACTCTTGAACAAAAATGGACAAACAAAGAAAGTGGCTATGGGACACCAGAAAGAGGTTCCAGAATAGACAATCCAAAAAAGAGTGGGCAGCTAAGTACACCAACTAATTCTCTTCTAACTTCTCAAACATATTGAAAAGGAATCCAAAACAGTCTTATAACCCTGCTGCTAGAAATGCCATGATAGGCTTAGAATACACATTGGAGGTTATATTTGAAAGGAAAGTGGCATTTTCACCTTTTGTGTAATGGAAAGAAGGGCTGAGTGCAAGAGGGGAACAAAGGGGAGGTGTTACTTCCACTTGCTGTACTTAAGGAGGAAGAAACGAAATTTACATTTAAATCCCCTGAGTAATGGAGTAAGTTCTATGGAGTTCATTTCATTTGAAATGATATTTTATGTAGTACCATTTGTCCTGATTCTCTCAGGGGCCCAGCCAGGTCTCTTGAGGATCACAGAGCAATTGCTACAAGAGTCAAATCTAGTTGTGCAGATGGTTTGGACGAGCATTTGCCAATATATTTGTGCACAGGCTCTATGAGACATAAAATCTCCTGGCTTCTTTAAAAAGAAGCTTAAGTGGACGCTAAAAGGTAGGAGTCTGGCCCCACATTTCCCTCCCTATGTCCTTGGAGGTTGTCAAAGCAGTTGTTCATGCATTTCAATACAGAATTAGATAACCAAGCTCAAAGACTATTTCAATGGTCTTGAAGCCTCGTATTGTTTTTTTTTCATTGTTAGGCTGCTGAGTTTTCCTCAGCACCCTTCCTAGAGACAAGAGGATGGAAGGAAAGTCAGCTTGCATTGTTCAGAAAGACATTGCTAGACTGAGTCTGACTATATTGTTTCATTATTACTGTCATTGAGTCAGCCATCTCATGGAGTCTATGTGGCCTGACATCTAATCCTTTGCTAAAAGACATGTACACCCAATGCAGGGTTGGTCTTTTTGCTCTAAGTACAAGTGACTAGAGTCTATACTGTAGAGGATTGGCATCTGAATGAGGAAGAGCCATCCTTTCAATGGACTTTAAGGATCAAGAATGGAAGGTTTCCAATTACTTTTGAGAACTCTCTCTCTCTGTCTCTCTCTCTCTCTCTCACATACACACACACACACACCTACACACATATACACACTCACATTTTTTATGACACTATCAATCAGTCAATAATCATTTATAAGGCTATGTTCCAGGAACTGTGATAAGATCTAAAGGTAAAAGAAACAGCAAGAGCAGAACGTTCCTGATCCTCAAGGTGCTTATATTCTTTTTTTCTTTCCTATGTGTTTAGGATTTTTTCAGCCACAAGTATTATTTTCTCTACCTCTCACTATCCCCCACTCACTGAGAAAGAAAAAAGAAAAACAACTTGCAACAAATATGCAAGGTCAAGTAAAATAAATTCCCACATGAGCCAAGTTCAACACTATGTATGTTATCTTGAAGCTTGAGATCATTATCTCTCTGGTAGGAGGTAGACAACACTTCACCATTATTCCTCTGGAATTATTACTGTTCATTGTGCTGATCAGATTTTGTTTTCATTTTCACTGGTCTTTTTATTTTTTACTTTACTTCATCATTCTTTTTTTAATTTTTAGTTTACAACACTCAGTTCCACAACTTTTTGAGTTTCATATTCTCTCTCCCTCCCTCTCCTCCCTCCTCTCCCCCAAGACGGCATGTAATCTAATATAGGTTCTACATATACTTTCATATTAAACTTTGTTTACATAATAGTCAAGTTGTAAAGGAGAATTATAACCAATGGAATGAATCATGAGAAAGAAGAAACAAAACCAAAAAAGAAGGAAAAATAAGAGTGTAAATAGTTTGCCTCGATCTGCATTCAGACTCCATAGTTCTTTCTCTGGATGTGAATAGCTTTTTCCATCATGAGTCTTTTGGAACTGTCTTAGAACCTTGCATTGATGAGAAAAGCCGAGTCTATCAAAGTTAGTCCTTACAGATACTGTATGTCTGTAATCACATATAATGTTCTCCTGGTTCTGCTCCCTTCATGATGATCAGAATTATTAAGTCTTTCGAAGTTGTTTGCCTTCACAATGTTAATATTTTAATAAAATCACTTTTTTGGTTCTTCCCTCTCTATTCTGCATCAGTTCATACAAATATTCCTGAGCTTTTCTGAAACTACTTCTTTCATCATTTCGTAGGGCAAAATAATATTCCATTACATATATATGCCACAATTTATTCAGCCTTTGTGCAATTGATAAATACTTTCTTAGTTTCCAATTCTTTGCCACCTAAAAGAGTTACTATTAATACTCTTGTACAAATGGATTCTTTTCCTTTGTCTTTGATCTGTTTGGTGTATAAGCCTAATATTAGTTACTGATTTGTAGAATATGGACAGGTTAATAACTTCGGGGGTATAGTTCTAAATTGCTATCCAAGATGGCTGAACCAATTGACAGCTCTACCAACATTCCATTAATGTACATATCTTCCTATAACCATTCCAACATTTGTCATTTTCCTTTTTTTGTCTATTTTGACCAATTCGATAAGTATGAAGTCAAACCTCAGAGTTGCTTTAATTTGCATTTCTCTAATTATTAATGATTATATTCCAATGAAGAAGGGAGGAATTGCAAGGTTAGGCTCTACAGGCATCGCTGTAACAGCTTCCTCACATTTCCCAGTCACTACTGTTGTCAGCCCTATCCTCCCATCCTTCCCTTCACCCTTGAATGCTTTATTAACTCATCTGCTCTAGCCATAAAACATATTCTCTGGTTCAACCATTCTATACTACCAAATAACAGCTCTAGTCTCTAAAACTGCCAAACCTTTCCTTCTTCTTGTTGTTGTTCTTATTCAGTTGTTTCATTCATGCCTGATTTTTTGTGACCTCATTTGGGGTTTTCTTGGCAAAGATACTGGAGTAGTTTGCCATTTCCTTCTCTAGCTCCTTTTACAGATGAAGAAACTAAGACAAACAGGATTGAGTTACTTGTCCAAGGTCACACAGCTAATAAGTAGATGTCTGAGCACAGATTTGAACTCAGGTCTTCCTGACTCCAGGCCCACTGTTCTATCCACTATGCCGCCTTTACTACATCTGCCCCTATCTGCCATGACCTTAAATTCCCTGATGGAAATGTTGACTTGACTAGTCCCATCGCCACATCAGACAGCTAGGAAGCACAATGGATAGAAAACTGGAGTGAGAAAGACCCGAGTTCAAGTCCAGCCTCAGACACTTATTAGCTGTGTGGCCCTGGGCAAGTCACTTAATCTCAGTTAAATAATTTGCCTTGGTTTCCTTAACTATAAAACAAGGATAATAATTGCACCTACCCTAAAGGGTTGTTGTAAGGATCACAGTAGCTGGCACATAGTATGTTCATTCTTTTCCCTTCCATTCCTTTCTCTTCTCTTCTGTTCCCTTCCCTTCCCTTTCCCACCAAATAAAGAGTTCTACTAAGGATATTCTCTAGCCTTTGAAAATGGCAGCACAAACACATCACATGTCAGCCCTACCATCTCCTGACACTTCTCATAAAAACAACTTAACACCATTCCTAAAACCTTTGTAAAAAACAAAACAAAAAAGTCTTTCCTATGTAAGGATGGTCAACTTAAATTCCATTTGACAACCATTTATTATGAGCTACTACATGCAAAGTATATTACCAGAGGTCAATATGTTTTTAGTGAAACAACTATCAATAATAATAGGCAGATAGAGAAGTACTATATGGTATTTAAGTGAGGTTATATCTCTAGTTTAAAAAAAACAACAAGGAAATAGTAGAGAAGGAGCTGGACACATTCTTCTCAGGACAAAATGGAGGGGCTAAGAAATCATCTGCCACTGGACAGAGTCATAGAATTGTACATCGAGGCTGGAAGAGGCCTGAGAGTACATCCAGTCCAATATTCATATTTTACAAATGGGTGAGTTTGAATTCTGATGAAATGACCTATCCAAGGTCACAAAATTAGTAAATGGTAGGGCCCCTACATCTAACATTCTTTTCACTACACGACAATATGTCATGAGGAATTTTATATTTCTTGATAGCATCATAAGCTGAAATAGTTTTTCTCTTTTTCCTATTTTTGATTTACAAGAAAGAAAATATGCAGGACAAAGAAAAACAGGATAGCAGTGAAGGAATGCTGTGTTTCCTTCTAATATTTCTAGTAGTTCATTCTCTTGACAGCTGACAGGGAGGTTAAGAAGATAGCCAGTTGCTGAGAGACCAGGGTGCTTTCATGTTGAGCCAAGGAAAACTTTGAGAACACATCTTAGATTTTGATTATAGGCTGAGAATTTGAGGAGAATTGGTAAGAGAAACATTAAGAATTAATGAAAAGGGTACAAAATTACACCTCTGACTTTGCTTTAAAAATTGTTCATCTTTAAATACAGAAGATGATTTATAATGTTTAAGTTCTGTGTTGTAATAAACAACTTTATTTGGAGTAAAGAAAAAAGTATAAATACCATAGTTATAAATCTGTGGAAAGCTATTCATAAACCTAGCATATGAATTTCAGGTGAACGCCATATTTTGAGCTTTGTACCACATGACCAAAAACATCCACCACTATTTGGTTGTAGCTTATCACAAGTTAAAAGTTATTGATTCAAAAGTGAAGAAACTTGTTTTCATAGTTGAATATATGAAACTACATTCAGTGACAGCAATCCCATGCCCAAAGACGCTGTAGACAGCACTACTTGCAGAATGAACCAATTAATGGAGGCCTTCAACATATATATCCCAGACCAAAAACAACTTTCATATTATTTTAGACTAATGGGTAAATGATATGAAGAAGAGGAAAGATTTTTTTAAAGTGAACTATGTAGCATGGAAAAGGAAAAATGTCAATATTGAGTATGGGAATGTGGGGAGGAGCAAGGACTTATACTATGCATACATTTCTCAGGTGCAAATATAACTATTATCTCTTCATTTGTGTAATGTAGGACAAAAGAGGAAAGCAAAAAAATTTAAATCTTTGATTAGTTCTACTAAACATCTTAGGACAGCCATAAATGCAAATGTAAAACTGATGGAAAAAATACCGACCTGGGAGGGAGTCAGAGACCTAGGTTTCAATTCAATTGAAAAGAATTAAGCAACTACTTTTGTTTCTTTCAATTCAAGAGGCATTTATTAAACATCTACTGGGTGCAGAGCACTGTACTGGGCAAGATACAAGAATGAGATTGGCCATGACTTCTACTTATATAAAACTTCCAGTATATACCATATTTCACCACATAATCATCACAGATTTTATGCCAAGTTTTTTTTACAAAAAAGGGGTGAGACCATTATGTGAAATTTTAAAAATTGTACTGGAATTACTTAAAAATCACTTATTACTAAACTGACTTTGGTGCAAGGTTAGAATGCATGGAACACCTCATGAATATATGTTAAAATTGGGAAGATTCAAGTCTTAACCACATCATGCGACTTACTCAAGGCAGCTTCACCTGCCTGCCCATTTTCCTCGTGCCTACAGCTCTTCATTGGGTTGAGTGACAATACCGCTAGTACTGCAGTGCTCTAAGCAAACCACACAAGTCAGCTTTCAGAAATATACTGACAATGCACGTGCACTGAGAATTCTAGGCTGGAAACTCACAATGTGCAAGAGATAAACGTGTATCTATATCCTACTGGTGAATACATTGCTGGTCTGTTTACCTTTTAAGCAGCATGATGAACAGAATTATACCATGTGATGATTACACAACGAAGTTATAAACCAATTTTTGAACTGAAAAAACAGAGTGCAACAATTATGTGGTGGTGATTATTATGCAGTGAAATACAATAGTTCCAGGCAGATAATACAAGAATATTACCACTTACAAGCCAATAGGCAAGTATGGTCTCTCTGAACCTTACTTCTTTAGCCATAAGATGGGGGATAATAGCATCTGCCTCACACTGTCTGATCTGCCTCAAAAGGTTATTGTGAGACTTATATAACCCATGTATGTAACAATGCAACAGAACCAGCTCATATGGGCTCCACCCAATTTTTAAATTTACAGGATGCAAATTCACACTTCTGAAATCAGCCATTGTATGTACAAATCAGCACTGGCTTGATTGTTTTATCCATTGTCTAGACTTAAGAAAATGATGAAGAAAATGTAAATATTGCAGATTAAACTTAAAAGTGTATCATAGGTCCTTTTTTCTTTTTTTTGAGAGCCATTTGTTAAATATTTATCAGCATCTCACTAAATAGATGGGATAGTGCTTTGAAAATCAGTCACTTCACAAATTACCTCGCAAATGCCTTTACCAGTTAATTCGAGGCAGATCATATCCGCTACTAGAATTTCTCAGATAACAATATGTATCTGCAGATTGTCTATTGCGAAATCTATATTTTTAAAAAAAAACTATGGTGAATGGTAAAAAGGCAGCAATGGTTTTAAAAAATGGTTTAAAAAGTCAATCAACAAGCATTTATTATGAATTTACTATGTACAAGGCTCTGCACTAAGTTCTAGAGTTGCAAAAAAAGCATGGCAAAGTGAAAATATCAATGGTTTCAGACTCTGAAGAACTGAGTCTGTCACTTACTACCTTTATTATACTAAGTCACTTAACTTCTCATACCTCAGCTTCCTCATCTACAAAATGAGAAGATTAGACTAGATAGCCTCTATAATTCATTCCAGCTTAAAATCTATGATCATATGATCTCACAAGTATTCCTTGCCTGCAAAGACCTTGTATTCTAATGGGAAGACATATACATATATAAAATATATTTAATATAATAAAATATTATTCATGTATCAAATAATATATTGTGCATGAATAGAGTTAATGGAAGGTAAAAACTAAAATACTCTACAGTCTTTCAAAAATATTTATCAATTATATTATTAGAATGGGAAGTTAGACACAGGGCTTTAAAACAGAGTTGGGAAGATAGGCCATGAAAACAAATAATTAATACAAAATAGAATATGGTGCATTAGAGGAGATCAAACAAAATGCTAGACAGATGTGAAATATTATCATTAAATTCCATATGTCTCGGACCCCCCAAATAATCTGCCAGACTCACCACCCCCTGCCCAGCCTTATTCCTCCATATTCTTCCCTGTGTTGCTACTGCTTGGGATGTGTGTTGGGGAGTGCTCAGAGAATTGGCTGTAGACAGAATGTATTGAAGAACATGAGCTGTTTGCAAAGTTGGTCCATTTTTGCCTCTACAAGAAGCATGTAACCACGACCTAATTATAAGCTCCTGACGCACAGGTGGTCAAATTTCCATCCACTCATTATGTATTCACAGGTAGCCCTCAGTATCACCATGTTGGCTCTTCCCTTTGACATTCCTAAGAGAAAGTATTTCCTGGAAAGGAAATCTCAGGTATGCAAAAGTCTCAGAAGTTTGGATGGGAGAGAGATTTTTATTTGAAACACTTCTAATTCCTGGATCCCAACCGTGTTAACATTTCTTGCCAGCAGTTCATTGGGAAGGTTGTCAAAAGAGAAGCTCAGGCTGCTGTTCAGGAAGGAAAATGGCAATTGCCTTCAATTGCACATGGAAGAGTGCTGGGAAGTTCCCAGCCATGGTGGCTATTTGTGTGAGGCCTGATGCAGTTCCATATGCCTCATGCAGTTCCTAATGCCAAGTTCCCCTGGCAATATCCTGTAGACACAGTCCGATGGCTCAACAAATCAATATGAACTTCACATTGCCATGCAAGGTCTCTCCGCACAACACTGGGCTCCTTTGCCCCTGGTTGTTCTAAAGGGGCCTGATTTGCATCACAATGGCTTGCATCCCTGCAGGAGAGAGCATTAAGTATCCCCACTTAGTCTAATCCACATTATTCTGAGAACCACCACTCTGTAGGGGGTAGGCTTACATTGCAAAGAATTCAAAAAAGCTAAGACTCTCTTCTAGTTGAGTCTCTCAACCAAAACTGAACTAGCAAGGAAAAAAAAAAAAGATTTGGGGTAGTACATGGGGGGAGCGAGAAAGAGAACCTGGCATCAGGATTAAAGACTAGCCATGTGCCAGTGATAAGATTCATTCCCTCCACTGTCCTTCTATCTTTTCTAGAGGGAACTAAGGGTTCAGGTTCCTAGAGGATTCTGTGGGATTTGCCAAACCATCTGCCTAATCAAACTGGCATTAAGGTAAAGAATAGGCTGCTTCACATTCAGTCTGAAGTCAAAAGACATGAGTGGCAGTATAGGATAATGGAAAGGGCATTGGGCTTGGAGCAAGAAAGGCCTGGATTCAAAGACCTGCTTCCCTCACTATCCATAACTATCAAATGCGGATAATGATAGCACCTACTTTTCAGACTGGTTATGGAGGTTCAAATAAGTTATTTGTAAAAAGCACTTAGTATGATACTCAGGGCATAATAAGCACTATATGAACTTATTCCCCCATTCTATGAAATAAAATGTAGAGGACTCTTCACTGAAAAAAGGGAATAGCAAACTTTGCATATATTACAGCATTATAGAATCCACCCTGATCCCATTCAGCAATAAGGACCATACCATTAACCCAAGACTTATCCCAGTGATTATACACTCCATTCAACACCAGAGGGTGCACCAGGGTAGCATCAAGCTCTTCTGACTCTCAGCAAGCTGGTTATCTCTCTTGCCATGTTCTACCTCTTTTATGAGTGGCAATACTCATTTCATTAGCATAAAGACTTAAGGTGCATATAACATATTTCTATTTTCACTGTTTCTCAACTGAAATGACACACAGTTTTTTATTCATAACATTCTAAAAATCCAAGTAAATTAAAGCTGGGCTTTCATGAATCCTTCCTAGACCTAAAACCCAAGAGCTTTAAAAAAAGACCCAGATTAGATGCTCGGATTCTAATGTCCCTATATATTATCTGTAGGCAAGTTATATCAACAATCCACTGGATTGGAAAAGATCCATTTACCACCAGATCTTAAAGAAGGACAATGCCAAGGAATGTTCAAATTACCAAACAACTGAGCTCATTTCACACACCAGCAAGGTTATGCTTAAGATTCTGCAAGTTAGGCTTCAGCAATATATGAACAGAGAATTATCAGAAATGCAAGCTGGTTTTTGAAGATGCATAGGAACTAGAGACAAAATTTCCGATATTTTCTAGATTATGGAAAAAGCAAGAGAGTTCCAGAAAAAATATCTACTTCTGCTTCATTGACTACACTAAAGGCTTTGATTCTGTGGATAACAACAAAATGTGGCAAGTCTTCAAAGAGATGGGAATACCAAATCATCTTACTTTTCTCCTAAGGAATCTGCATGCAAGTCAAGAAGCAACAGTTAGAACTGAATATGGAAAAACTTATTGGTTTAAGATGGGAAGGAGTATAACAAGGTTGTATATTGTCACCTTATTTATGTAATTTATTTACATGCAAAATACCAGGCTGGATAAACAAAAAGCCAGAATTAAGGTTGCTGGGAGAAATATCAACAGTCTCAGATGTGCAGATGAGACCACTCTGATGGCAGAAAATGAAGAAGAATTAAGAGGCCTCTTGATGAGGATGAAAGAGGAGAGAGCAAAAACTGGCTTGAAGCATAACATTAAAAAATATATAAGATCATGGCAAATGGTCCCTTCACTTCCTGGCAAAAAGAGAGAGAAAAAAATGGAAGCAATGTGAGATTTGATTTTCTTGTGTTCAAAGATCACTGCAGCCAGCAACTGTAGCCATGAAATTAAAAGACACTTTTTCCTTGGAAGGACAGCTATGAAAAATCTGGATAGCATGTTAAAAAGCAGACACCACCTTGCCAACATAGGTGCATTTAGTCAAAGCTGTGGTTTTTTCCAGTAAGGTATGACTATGAGAAGTGTACTATAAGGAAAGCTGAGCACCACAGAATTAATGCTTTCAAATTGTAGTGGTGGAGAAGACTTTGAAGAGTTACAAGGACAGCAAGGAGATCAATTCAGTCAATACTTAAAGAAATTAATTCACACTATTCACTTAAAGGTCAAATACTGAAGATGAAGCTTAAACACTTTGGCCACACAATGAGAAGTCAGGACTTATTGGAGAAGACCCCAATGTTGGGAAAGATTGAAAGCAAAGGGAGAAGGGGATGTCAGAGGATGAGATGGATAGATAGCGTTATGGAACATGAGCTTGGACAGAGTTCAGGAGACAGTGGAAGGATACAAAGGATCTGGTGTGCTATGGTGCATGGGGTCACAAAGAGTCTGACACAACTGAATGAATGAACAAAAAATTCCCTAAGTTAAATCCCCTTGAGATTTCAAATACCTTCCCAGCAGGTATCCTCTCTAGGTTTTCCTCACTCACGACAAATCCTCCCAAAGGAAAAACATCTAGACAATGGAGGGGATTTAGTGACTAAGGTCATCCAGCTGGTGTCTGTCTTTTTCACCAAAGGCAGTGTAGCTAGATGAGGCAGGGTAACCACAGGAAGACTGGATCCATAGATCTTTCATGGGGGCCATCTGATCTCTCTTTCTCTTTGCAACTAGGCTTTGATAGTCTTCATTTGGTAGTACCCCAACCCTCCTTCACACCAACAAGTGTGAGAGGAGGGGATGTCCACAAGGCAAAACTGAATGTAGATCTTTCAGTCCTGTTCAATAACCAACATTGACTAATGTACAGATATCTCCGTCCAAGATCCATTCCCTCTATTTACCCCTTACTATGTTCACCCCAAATTTGAGTCCAGCATCCTATGCCACTCTCTGATAGGCTCCCCCTCACCCAGATTACTATCTCATGGGCCCCATTCTTTCCTCTTCTTCTATTCTAGCTTCTTCTTCCTGATTCCATAATCATGGGCTTTTCTTCCTGATTTCATGATCATGAGCCATTCCTGTCCCCTGAAAATTATTTGAAATTCTGTTGGATTTTGTCAGGTTATTGGTGGCCTTGGTTTTCAGTAATAAAGATCATTGCTTACCAGAATACTGCATAGGTCTGAGTAGATGCCCTTTCCTCCTATGAACCATGAATCACATCTCATTTGTTGGATGGGGGAAATGAAACCTCAGTTATCAAATGGAGGCAAAAGTTACTGAAAGGGACTCCCCCACTCCCATTGATTCTGGAAGCTGGAATCCTAAAGGAAACAGTGGGGAATAACTAATTCTTTCTCCAAACATTTTTATTAGAGTTTCTGAATGAGAATTTAGTACAGACCCTTGGTATAGCTTAGCCAAGAGAGAAGGTAGTAATATGCCTCCAAGGACATCTGCCTTATGTCTTTGTTCATGAGAACATCAGTACACAAAGGTGAGAAGAAAAACATTTAGTATTTCAGGAAGTGCTACTACCTGCTTCCTGCCTGGGAATCTTGTTCTGAGTGAGACTGCTAAAGAGGGGAGCTCTTAGAGTGGTGTTGAACATACAGTAACCAAGTAATGCTAAAGTTTACAATAGGAGAAAACAGCGTGAACTAAAACTGAACATAGCTTCCTGTTCTATTGCTAACTTTTTGCTCCCCCTTTGAACATTTCACAATGAAATTCATCTCCAAATAACTTCGTGAATCAATTAAACCATGCAATTCTTCCAGGACTCTCAGGTCTCACCCTAAAATAACACTGATGATAATAAAGAACTTATATTTATTTGTAGTGTGATTTTAAAAATGTTCAAAGTACTATCACATCTATTGAATGTCAAGTTTTCCATGCCAGAGATCAAAGCCAGCTCTTGTCGAAAGATAAGATTAATAAGTGAAATGAGAAGGCACTGCGGCACAGTGGGAAGGATAATGGACAGCATATGTATCCTTACATAAGTCCTTTACAGGGGTCTACCCAATGTGCTTCTCCTTTTAGCAGGCCACACGAGATCCTGTCAAGTGTACTTGCAGGGTCTCAACTGGAACCAGCACACAACAAGGCTCCAATTCTCACTGTTCTCATTCCAGAGTCTACCCCTAATGTCCTGTCAATGTCCCCTTAGTCTTCCCTCATCCCACAATGGAAAATGAATCTTTAGCCTCACCCCAATCTAAGGGAGCCTAGAATTCCCTTTCCACTCTTACCTTTAGTCCCTCTCCCTCCTTTCCAATGGTGTTGAACTACTGCTGTGCTGTAGATGTCCCAATGCTTGCTAAAGACTCCTGGGCCTTGCCGTCTGCCCGTGTCCAGCAACCTGTATGTCACCTTTTCCTACATCCACTTTCTTTATCTCTCTGCCTTTCTATATTGACTTTAAATATGTCTTTGAACTCACCCCTTGCAGAAAGAGAGATCAGCTTATTAGAATTTGTTCCCTGGTTATAAAGTCAGAGATGAGTACCTGGCACTGCCTAACTTTTAAAGCTAGAGGCAAAGAAGGAAATCAAATTGTTTCTTCATCTCTATAAGGATCCAGTGCCACCATAGAGGGGTAAATTGCACTATTTGGAAGCTAAAGAAACCCAAACACCCCACACACCAACTAAAAGTAAACCCAAGACTTTACCCAACCTACCCTTGGGTGGCTAGGAACCAGTTGTGTACTTTTCTCCTTCAGTGAAGAACTTGTGGAATCTTTGCCATGACCAAAAATAGCTGCTATAAGTATTTAAAGCAAACCTTTTTGTGGGGGCAAAGAAATGAAATTGGAGGAATGTCAGTCAATTGGAAAATGGCCAAACAAGTCATGGTATATGACTATGATAGAATATATAGTTTGTGCTATACAAAAATGATGAGCCAGATGCTTTCATAAAAACCTGGGAAGACATATGAATTCATATATAATTAGGTGAGCAGAACCAGAACACTGTACACAGTGATAGCAATATTATAAAGATAATCAACTGTGAAAGACTTAGCCACTCAGTGTTCCAAGACACTTCCAAAGAACCCATGAAGAAAAATGCTACCCACCTCCATGAACTCAATGCAGATTGAAGCATTTTTTTAACTTTTTTTTGGCTTGGAGAGTTCTGTGTTTTTCTTTGCAACTGGGCTAATAATGAAAAATGTTTTATATGACTTCACATATATAATCAATATCAAATTGCTTGCCTTCTCAAGGAGGAGTGGGAGGGAGAAAAGAATTCAGAACTAAAAAAACTTTGAATAAATGTTTAAAAAATTACATGTAATTGGAAATATTTAATGAAATAAAATATATTTTTAAAAGAAAGTCAATATTCTAAGGATATATGTTCCAATGTTACATTTTCTCATTTTTCTGTTTTCCAAAAAATTAATCAAGCCCTAGGATTTTTATCAAAATCAAAAGTATTAATTATAGTGTAATGGGAAATGTATTTTGTGGGGGTGTTTTTTTATTTTCTAAGGTAGAAAATATTTCCATAATGCATTTGGCATTTTAAAATGTATGAGATCACCTCTTTTCAATAGATTCTTTACCCAATATTGAGATGCTTATAAGGAAAGTTTTCCTACCCCATAAAAGGCTCTAATTAATAAACATTTTAGTCCTCAGTCTTCAAACCTGTAACCTTCACTGCTAGACCATGATGTAATATAGAGAAATGACTCACATTATATAGAAACTTGCCCCTCAAAAAGATTCCATCTTAAGGATTACAACATAGAAATGAGCTATCCACAAATACTAAAAATTATCTACTTCTTAAAAAAATAAAAAGGACTTGTGGAATCTTTGACTTGGACCCTTTTCTCTTGTCCCCATTCTTCCATGCCCTTGCCCCAGGTGTTATATTAAGTCTTAAGTCCTCTCTTGTGTAATTAAAACATCCATAATTGAAATCTATTGATTTACATACCTTACTGGCCCGATGGTATCTTTGTGAAAACTTCCCAGTTTTTGAGGAAATTTGGACACTCCCCAAAATAGCTCTTCTGTCCTAGAAACTTATCTCTAATCTCTTCCCTTATATGTACAGACAAATTCCACCTTCATGACTTTAATCATACTGTTGTCTCCCATTGACATAACCCCCAATTCCTCTCTGGCAGGTTTCCCTGTTTATTTTTCCCTTCAAAATCTGCTTCATGACTCAGCTCTACGAAGCTTCCTCTGACTGATCCTACTTCTGCATTGATCACTTTGCAACTATGCGTTCCTTTTGCACATATAGGTTTTGCCCCATATTATGTTCTTTCTTTCCTTCTTTTGTCATTTCATTCCATATTTCTCCACATGGTCTATGAATTCCTCTAGGACAAAGGTCATATAATCTTTGCTTATTGTGCATCCCAAATGAGCTCTGAGCATCCTTATCTCAAGCCCCCTCCAGCTAACGGACTTTGTCCTCAGAAACTGAAATTCAGAGAAGTTCAGTTATTTGTTCAAGGTCAAATAACTAGTTTCTAGTAGAGTAGGGACTAGAATCCAGGTCTGCTGAGTCCAGGGCCAATGTTCTTTCTACTAGCCCGTGCTACCTCTTCCTACAGCGGTGCCATTGGCAGGAAAGAACGGTTATAGGTGTATTCCCTAAAGGCCAGGTGTGATTCTCTAAAGGCCTTGGCTTGAATCTCCACTGGTGTGCTTCCTCATAAGATGGTCACTGAAGAATTTTACAGCAGAAATGGTATCACATCTAGAGTCAAGGACCTGGGTTCAAGAGCTAAGTCTGACATTTACTACCTTAGGCAAGTCATAATCTCTCTGTTTTCCTATCCTAATATCCTAATAGGAAAGGGCTAAACTAGATGACTTCTGAAGTCCCTTACAGCTTTACTTCTATGATCATATGAACTTTATCCATTGCTTCCACTCTGTTCTGGATTATTCTTGGGAAACTGCTTAGTGATGTTTAAGCATGTTTAATGATGCCACCTGCTCATCACCATAAATGCCCATTTGTAACATTGATATTTTCCCAGTGATGTTTATAGAACTGTGAATCATGGAATATTATAATCTTAGAAGAATCAAAATCATAAATGGAGGGCAAAAGAAAGATGCCAGGTAGGTAGAAGCAGAGCATAACATTGCCAGCTATGACCTAAGAGTGAGAAGTGCTGTAAAAGTCATAGAGAAAACACGTGGGGCTACTAAGAAGTGAACCAGTGATATATCAACTATCAGAAATAAACAGATTGCGCACATGTTGCATTCATATCTTCAGGATATTAAAAGATCTAGAGGGAGTCCTCTAGTGCATTGAGTGGAATCCCTATGGAGGAGTTACAGAAAGATATACAAAGGGAACAGCACAACATGAAAAGTTGAAAGGAATTGTAATCTGCATTGATGGAAGATGGTATCGCACTGATTCAATCTCAGATTCATGAAAGTATTTGTGTGTGCTGTGCTTGAATGTGCTTAAAAATTATTTCTTTTGCAAGAAAGCAAAACAAACAGTAACAAAAATAATTCTTTTAATATAAAGTTTGTGTCCGATCTCAGTGTAGTAGAGCTGTTTTTTATGGGGGGGGGAGATTGAGTATATATTCAAAGTAACCACCTAGAAGGAAACAAGCATAAAGTCTCCTCAGAAAGAAAAAATAATGGAAAAAAGGATGTGGCAGCAATCCTTCTGATTGAAAAAAGACAGACTACATTTTTGGTTCATAGATTTACATGGTCAACAAAGAAGCTGACGTGTAACTATCATCCTGCTTTTTGACAATAAAGAAGTTTCAAAACTAAAAGTTCCAGGAATCAGAAGAAATGCCAAGGTTATCACTTTATTTAAATCTACTAGCCTAGGAAGAGAACAGAATAATCTTTGGATCTTTGTCACAGAGCAAAAAAAAAAAATGTTAAACAACCAGGGAATCAGAGCATATGTTTGGGAGCTTCATCACCTTGAAATAATACCTAAGTTGTCTAGTTTGACTAGAAGTTGAAAGGTGCAGATCAAGTTGAAAGAAGTTCTCTCCTGAAGCCTGAGTGGAAAATTAGAGTTAGATTATGCAGGGATTGTAAACAGTTGAGGATTAGTGAGAACAGCACTAAATTGTACCTAGGTGTTTATATATTTCATTTAAATCCATTCTTTAGCACTATCTACTTCACTTTTAAATGTTTGTGTTTAACTGCTTTAATGTAGTTCTATTTATGTTGTTTGTTTGTTTTCTATTGAGTAGAAAAGCAGCTAGTGTTCCTTTCAGTTAATTACCCCTTCAGGAAGCCTGCCTGTGTAGAGTGTAAGGTCAGGAACAAAACTCCCTCACATGCCTGGTGGCAACAGCAGATTGAAATTGCATGAAAATTGCTTAAATGAAAATATATACACATATATATTTATACATACACATATATATGTATATATGTGCACACGTATACATATATACATGTATGTATGTGTGTATATTTGTGTATGTGTGTATGTATCTTCCTGAGCGCTGGAAAATCTGATATGAAAACCTACAATAAAGTAGAAACAAACATCACATGCAATTAAAAGACTACCCTAACACTAGGAAGGCATTTTACACTATAAATAAAGACTATTCAAGGAAGTTCTTGATAAAAGAGAGAAACTGAAATCATTCCTGTGTAGAGTACACACTCTATTAACATGGAGTCTTTCATCCCAAAGCCTGGGAAAAGCCTCTTGTGCAATTTACACAAATAATGACTCTTATATTAAGTCACTACACATTATCTTGACATTGTAAATGTTGTTGACTGACAAGAAGGACTTTCATCTTTTCCCCTTTCTCTGATCTCCATCCTTCTCTTCTCTTCTCTCTCTCTCTCTCTTTGCTTTGCATCCTCCGACAGCCAAGTTCCTACAGAGTTACTCGACGTTACAATGTGTTGTCCCTAGTGGAAATCAGAAACTTTAATTCAAAAAGTGGCTACTCTTGACCTCTCACCCTGCCGCCACCCACTCCGACACTCCCATCTTTTTTCCGTCTCCATGGAAATGAATGGCCAAGTGGAAAAATGGGAGCAAGTGAAGTCTAAAGCTATTCACAGAGCCCCCCGAGAGAAAGATGAATGAAACTCATTCATCAACAAGCAGGAGATGGAGAAAGCATTACTCACAGCAAAGCAAGCTGAGAAACAGAGAGGGAGAGAGAGAACGAAAGCCAGAGAAACAGAGAGGGGTAAAAGGATAGCAGGAAGGGAGTACATGATAGAGAAAAAATGTTATGCAGGTTGAAAGAGAGAACTAAAAATAAGTGAGTAGTAACATTACCCAGTTCCCATAATGGGGCTATCTGGAGAAAAATGGCTACTCGGTAAAGAATTCACATCCCTAGACCATTACCTATATACAAGAAGATTGGGAGAATGAAAAAGAAAATAAGGCAGTGGCTTGGATATAGGGCAGCTGTCCAGAATTATTTGCCCATAGGTCAATCAAGCTATTGATTTTGAATGGGAGTGAGAAGCTATGTTGGACTTCAAAGAGACAGCCATGGCTGGCTGCCCCAGGCACCCTGAATCCCTGAAACAATTTGGAATTGAGGAGATCATCTATGTTGCCCCATAGTTCAGAAATGGTATTAGAAAGCGATCGAAGGTCACAGAATTTGAGAAGTGGGAAAGGAGCCAAGCAGCGAGATTTATAGACTCATGCATAGATTCAGAATTCCACTTCCAGCAACTGAGTCCCCTGTATATAATATTTTTAGAAAATGGAGATACAGTAAAATCAAATCATTTTAGAGCTCGCATTGACCTTAAAGGTCTTCATTTTAACGGAAGCTCAACAGCCAGATTTATAGATGCATGCATAGATTTAGAATCCCAGCTAAGGATATGAGCTAATGGTATCTATAACCAATGGCTCTTAGAGAAAAAGAAGTGTCTAGACCACTTATAACAACTGAGTCCCCTGTATATAATATTTTTTTGAAAATGAAAACACATTAAAATAAAATAGCACATCATGATGAAACATAACTTGTCATTTTTTTATTTAATAAACGCTTTCTAGTTTTTTTTCTTACAGAAACAATAATTATTAAGGAAAATCTTGCTTTCTTACAAGATCACAATTGGACCAGAAAGGTTTTTTCCAATTCTAGATTTTATTATCATAGTTTTAGAGCCAGCATTAACTTTAGAGGCTCATTTACCTACCTCCCAAATAGCATCTGGCTGAACAAGGACATGATCCCTGAACTTTCAAATTAAAAATGAGTGCCTCTCCTTACTGAGATAACCTGGCAATCACAAGCCTGATGAATCTACTCAAATGTCCTTGCCTAGAGTTGCCTGGTTAAAGCACTTTATCAGCCAAATTATATGCTACCTTTGAATTTGAGTTCCATAACAAATGATTCATCTCCCTTCATGCCTTCCCCCTCTCCCATGGGTGGACTTTGTCTTTTTTTTTAAAAACTGAGTCTCTCTGTTTCACCCAGGATGAAAGTGCAGCAGCAACAGACTTAATCTCACTACTGACTGATAAAGGAGCTTCCAATCTGGGCTGGTTAGTTTCAGGCAGTTAGGTTGCATAATAGATAGGGGACTGGAGTCAGGAAGACTGGAGTTCAAATCCCATTTCAGACACTTACTAGCTGAGCGAACCTGGCCAACTCATATAACACTCTGCCTTAGTTTCATCAATTATAAAATAGGGATAATAATGGCACCCACCTCACAGGGCTGTTGTGAGGATCAAACAAGATAACATTTATAAAGTATTTAGCAAAGTACCTGGTACATAGTAGCTGCTATATAAATGCTTACCCCCTTCCCTCACCCTTTACGGACCCTGATGGTCCCATGCTGCCAATGTAGTGCTATTGCAGGCACTCGATCAGCTTGGCCCACTGCAGCTCAAAACTCCTGAGCTCAAGCAATCCACCAGCCTCAGCCTCCTCTGTAGCAAGGATTGATTACTGAAATACTCGACCATGCTTGACTTGACTTTACTAAGAGGAGCTTGGGGGATGGGACACAAGCTTTCTGGAGTACTAAGAGAGTTAAATTATGCTAATACAGGCTGCCAATAAATCATCTTCTTGCTTTCCAGATAAAGCCAATTTTTAGTTGAAATTAGTTTCACTTGCTTTTTTGCCACCTCCTGTCTCACGCATCTATTTTAGATACAAAAGGTCCATGTAGGATGGATGGGATCATAAAAAGGTAAGAATCTCAGGAAAATCCATTTATGTTTGTAGCAGCAAGTTATAACAAATGTGTTCTTTGTCTAGGTATAATCACCCACTCAGTCATTCTTTCAACAACTACTTTTCAGTACATTAGTGGCCTAGCAAGTTATTGTACCTCATTATTAAAAGGGATGTGGTCCAAACCTTGAATCCCCATCACCATCAATCAGATAACAAGACCCCCAAGCTGTTCATTGTCTAAAGAAGCACCTAAAGAAATAACTATATTCACTATATGCATGAAATAGGAAAGAGGGACCCAACTTTGAGGATTTAGCACAAATCAGAAATGTATACATAACAATTGTCTGCTGGCATCCAAATGATAATATCCTTTTCTCTTACGCACTGAAGATAGAGCTTTCCGCAGCAATCCTTATTATCTACCAGATGGAAAGATATCCTATGCTACATGTATATGTTTAAAAAGAAAAAATATCTGTTGATCAACAAAAAAACAATATGCTTCAGCTAAATACCCAAACAAGAGACTTTCCCCTTGGATGAAGGAACCCTAAACAAGTCACCGTTCTATAGGTAAAAGAGACATTGGAGTTCACCTAATTCGAAGAAGGACAAGATGATTTAAAGGATCTTGAGCCAGAAGGGGCTTCAGAGGTGAGCCTGGCCAAACTCATGATTTTATAGCTGATGAGAATGAGCTCTAGGCAGGTCATTTGACTTGCCTAAACTCTCACAGGTTATAAGCAACAGAGGTTAGGTTTGAACCCTGGTCTTTTGACTCCTGAGTTACCACGTCCCTTAATGGAATAAAGTTGAGCATGAAGTCAAAGCACAGCTCTGAGTATACATCTTATTTTTTTCACTTGCTACCTTTATGATTTGGGAAAAACTACTTGACCTACCTGGGCCTCAGTTTCCTCATCTGTAAAATGAGGGGGTTGGACTAGATGACCTCTCAAGCAGCTCCTCACTCTAAATCTATGATTTTAGTACAGCTTAATTTGAACCCAGGTACTCCATCTTGAAATCCAGTTCACATAGAATCTTAGAGGTGGAAAAAACCTTCAGAGGTCATTTAGTCCAACCTCGAGACAAACCTGTATAATTATACACTATTACTTCTTATAGTAGACATCATTAACTTTGGAGTGTTTATACATCTCAGTAGATCATCTATGTCAATTCCCTACCCTCAAAACGACCTCATTATAACATTCCAGATAGATGGCTGTTATGGGTAGATCCTACCCTTTTCAACCCCAGATTAAGCTTTTCCATTCTTTCACTTAGAAAAACTCACACTAACTACACCTATTGGTGCCTTTCACTTCTCATCATCTCCTGAGCCCCATGTTTCCAGATTTTAGAAGTGAGAACAAAAGTCAGGGTCTCACTGTGGTGCTAAGAAAAAGCAAGATAAGATCAGAGGTTTAGAAGTAGATAGGACCAGGAATCCAACTCTTTATTTTAACATTGAGGAAAGTGAGACTCAGAAAAGTTTTAACTTCCTCAAGTTTATACTGAAAATAAGTGTCGATGTCAGAATTTAAGCCCAGTTCCTCCAACTATGAATTCGCCATGATTTTCCAGACTTCAATTCTCACTAACAAGTGAATTGCTAAAGAAAACACAGCTACTTCCCATTTTTAGACTTCAGCACAGGGCTATGATGACCCTTGGTGGAGGAACAGTTCAACAACGTGGGTAACTATCATATCGTTAAGCTAAAGTACCAGCATGTATTGGTGATAAATATTTTTGAGTCCTGCTTCCCTTTCAGCTCACATCCCCCCAATTCACAGATTCCCATGAAAAAAAAATCAAAAATAGGAGAGATTGTAGAGGCAAAGTAGATTCAACTCCTTTCAGGCCCTCAGCCAGATCCTCATTAGGCCCTGGACATGTGAGCCAATGCTTATTTTCATGACTGGTCTAACCTAAATCTGCCCTTCCTGAAACACTAGCCTTTGTCCTCCCAATCTACATCTCTAAATAGGGATTTGGGTGAGAGTGACACCAAGGAGCCCATTATTATGAAATTGATGGGCTCTAAGTCTTTCTGTTTAAAAGCTATTAAAGGGAAAAATAGCTATTCGATTTTAGAATCATTATTTCCTTAGGAAATCAGGTTACAAATGAGAAAGGGGGGGTGGAGAGATAAAAGAAGAGTGCTTTCGCCCCAATTCACCTCCTCTTCCTTCAGGAGGGAAAGGTCATCCATACTCAGCAAAGGCTAATTATATAAATAAGATACCCTGGCTCAGGCTCCAGCCTCCTGGGAGCAGAGAGAGCTGGGAATAAATGAGACCCTTTGCAAACTGAAAAAAAGCCTATTGAAAACATGCCGGAGCTGATGGTTACACAGTTTAACCCAATGATTTTTTTAATGTCAAAAAAGAAAATGTGGGCCCAGGAAAACAAAAGTTCCCAAGTTTCAGTGTTCCCCAGGATTTTGGAGTGTGTTAAGAGCTCATTTACCACCACCCTTTTCATTCCCATTGTTAGCTTCTCCTCTTCATCGTATGCCAATGACCATAACACTGCTTGCATACACTAATGATGTTATGTACATCCCCTGGCCATCTTGCTTCTAGCATGTTCCATTTCCCATCTCTTTGCCATAGAACTGTCTTTTTTCCCAGATCTGTAGTACAGTCCCTCCTTTCCCCCACCTCCTAGAATTCCTGGTGTCCTTCAAAACTCAGCTCAAATTCAATCTTCATGCATTAAGCCTTTTTTTCCCTAAATCCCTTCCCACCCATGCTCCCAGCTGCTAGTCTCCACCTATTGAAGTTAACAGAAGATAGATAGATAGATAGATAGATAGATAGATAGATAGATAGATAGATGGATAGAAAGATAGATAAATGGATACCTATGTAGATGTATATATACATGCACACATATATGTATGTGGGAGTATATACACATATACACATACACACATACATATATACACACATATATATCCAGACAATTTTTGTAGCCTGGCATGTAGGAGGCAATTAATAAATGCTTGTTGATTAATTGATTGGTTTCCCTTCTCCACTTTCCTGATGGTCAGGAATCTCAAGTTTTCAAATACTATCTCAAGGTGCAGTAGTGGACACCTCTCTTTTCTGAGCCTCAGTTCACTCATCTAGCTGTTTTTACCTCACAAGACGCAATATTAATTAACTAGGAATTAGCTAGTCTTTCAGATAAAACAGAATTTCTAATAATAACCAGGCAACAATGAAGCTAGACAACAGTCATGTAAATGAACTTGTATAAAACTGGCCAGCAAATCTTAGGAGGACTTTTGACAAATGAGAGGGTGTCCACATGAGAATGAGCTGGACAGTGAAGGGCCTCAAAAGCACACTATTTTGAAAAACACTTGAAGAAACTGAAAGATTTTACCTTGGAGAAGAATAATGGTGAATATGACTGTAATCTTTATAGATACATACACAGATATATACATATATATATGCATATATATATGTAAATAGTTGTATCTATATACATGATTCTATTTTTTTATTCTGCACTTAAACACCAAATAGTTATTTCCGTATACATAGTCAAACAGTCCACATACTTTTGTACATGAGATAGCAGATTTCTATGATATTTAATATTTAGTATTTAGTCTTCAAATAGTTGAAACCTGTCGAGGAAGAAGATTTAGTCTTATCCTGTATGGTTCCAGAACTAAGGCCAATGGGTGGAATTTACAAGGACATAGATTCCAGCTCAATAAAATGAACAAATTCTTAATAATTGCAGCTAAGTAAGAATAGGATGTTCCTTGGTCAAGGGTGTGGATAACAAAGATTGAGTTTCCCATCAATGGAAGAGGATTAAGAAGCGGGACTGTGGACTAGTTAGTTATACAATGCCCTCCAACCCCCACCCCACAGTCTCTCTTCCTTAATGTTCTCCTCCTCCTTAAATTACATTATTATTTTACTTAGCTGAAGAGATGTTGTGCCTTCTCAGTCAAATTTTAATTTAAGGTCTTTGAGGGCAGAGATATTTTTTTTTCTTTTTGTATCCTCCAGATCTAGCAGAGTGTTTAATTTTTTGCCTTTGTATGTGAAGCACCTAAGTTCTTGGCACATAGTAAGACCTTAATAAATGTTAATTAAATTAAATTGAATTTGTCAGGGATAATGTAGAGAAAATTGCTCAGTCAGGTAATACAGTACTTACACTAATTGACCCCTTAAGTCTCTTTGGATTTTTAAGATATGATTTTGCCTCTCCAGGCTTCAGTTTGATCATGTGCTTGAAAGGATTTGCCTAGATCAATAGTTCCCAACCTTTCAGAATAGGAGAAACACTTTAAAGTTACGGAGCATTTTAGGAAACCTTAACATCAAAGAAGTTATTATCATCACTACCTATTAACTCAGGAATCAATCAATCAACAAACATTTACCAAATATTTTAGACGCACCAGACATTGTACTAAGCACGGTGAATACAATGAGAAGCAGAAACAGCCCCTGCCCTTGTCAACAGGCATCATAATGTCACAAGACTTATGTGAAAACCCAGTTTATTACAAGAGAAATGAACATGCATGTGGAATCCAAAGGATTCTCATCCTTTACATAAGTTTACATTTTCATAATAGCAGGACAAAGGGAAGAAGGGATAGATACCAGGAAGAGGTATGACACAGGAGGGGGAACTATGCAGCAAAAGTGGGCAAAAGACAAGACCACTCCTCATGAGGACAAGACCACACCTCATCACGGTGATGGCAAAAGCTTCATTCTTTTCCTCTGGGAACTGCTAGACTATGAAGAAAGGAAAGTCTGCTTATCTGCTAAGGTTTTCCTATGGGGCATGAAAGCTCATCTAAAAAGCAATGAACATGCATTTATTAGATACCTGCTATGGGCCAGAAATTCTACTAAGTGCTAGGGACTCAAAGACAGAAATGAAATATTGCCTGCCCTCAAGGAACTTATATTCTTTTGGGAAAAACTTTAGAAACATATAAGTAAATAGAAGCATATGAGTGTGTATATATTTGTGTATTATACATATACATACATACATATTTTATGCATGTATGTATGTCTACATATACACATATACATGCACACCTACAATGGTGCTCAGCAGTATACACTAGGACAGTTCTAAACTAGCTTCTTCGCCTTTTCAACAAGTAGGTTTGAAAAGGAAGGAAAACAGAGGAAGGAGAATCTCTGAAGGAGAGCCTCTTCCTGCTTCCTGATCCATGGCATGCTGGCACTCCAGTATCATCAGCAACCCTAATGGCTACTTTCCATAGGATTTACAACTTGCCAATTTGATTGTCAGTGAATCTCCAATTTGGAAACAGCTGAAAGAAACCAGCATTCTCAGCGAATTAAGATGGAAATAACCTATGAGCTAGTGCATTTTTAGTCCCCACTACCATGGGTTCCTAGACTTTAAGGTCTGAGGTACTAAATGGAAGGGGCTTCATTTTTTGCACTGCGAGGATCAGAACTATAAAAGGAACAAAGGGCCAGTCCGTACCTGATCAGCAGGCTGCCACAATAGTCTGGTAAAAGTGGAGTACATATCTCTTTTGATAACCTCTTTCCCCCTTGGCCCAAAATTATTTTCTCGTGTGCTCCTTGATGCCTGAAACTCCACCATTAGAAACGCATTCCTTTAGATCCAGGCACAATTCCCTGTTTAAAAGCATTCTCATGAATGCATCTTCACTGCACTTTCAATTAAAAAAAAAAGAAACACAAAACAATGACAAGCAGGAATTTTCCTTGTCTGGAGCAGGATGACCCAGAAAGTAAAAAGACTTGAGATTGTACTACATTATATTAGGCTCAGGTGAAGGAACTGAATTGTAGAAGAAACTGAATCGTAGAAGAATGAAAGACTCAGGAAGAACACGCTTGTCCTCTTCAAATACTTAATAGGCTGTCTTGTGGAAGACAGATGAGACCTGCCCTGCTTAGCTCTAGAGCTAAGAACTTGGAATAATGGGTAGGAATAGCAGACACCAATTTAGGCATGGTATAAGGAACATTTCTGACAATCAGGGGCTACCTAAGAAGGGAATGGCCTGCCTTGGGGAGTAGTATGTTCCCACAAAAAGGGGAGAAGAGAGTGAACAAGGAAAAGCTGAATGGCCATTTGTAGGATATGATATAGAAGGGATATTTGTTCATATATATTCAAGTCTCTGAGGTCCCTTCAAATTTCGAACCTGAGAATCTGTTAGCATGAATTGAGGAAAAGCCGATTAATGTTGTCTAGATTAAAGAATTTGCTCATGGATATTTGCCCCGTGTGAAGGGTCAAGAAAAGGGCGTGCTGAGACAACCATTCATTCATCCATTCAATGGCACCCAGATAGTTGTCAAAGGATCTAAAAATCAATTCATAAAACTAATGTTTTTATGCACAGCTTTTCAGCAACTGTATAAATCAAATGTACTATCTAGCCTACGTGTGAAAATAGCACTTACCACAAACATCTTGCTTAAATACTTCAAAGAACATTATTTGATCATCGTGTGTCTTCCATTGACTTGAAGACTGCCATCTCTCTATACCTGTGTAGACGATCTCATGAGTTGCTATGCCACACCCTCACATAAATCAATTTGTTGTTCATCCTCCATTTTCGAAGAGGACCAATGACATCACAAAGTGATGTCTTGACTTGTGGGTGAAGTGGATATAGGTAAGGCAGAGTTGCATAAAGTCATCAGCCTCACTCTCTCTTCCAGAGTCATTGAAGATCGACCAGTGGCAAGACGAAAATCAATGGCCCAGGATGTAGTGGATGACCATGGTGTCTTCAATGTCTGACCAAGCTCTAAGCACTCCACAGCACTTGCTTCAGCCACCTTTATGGTTGAGCCCTTCCTCACTTACCTAGGCTGGTTGTTTTACAATTGTCAGTCATGGAAACTTTATAGGATCTACTAGAACTTATGGTCCACTGGCATATCCTTCTGGAACTCCAGGGTCACCTCTACAATATAATGAGCCTTTGGATCAAGATTTTAGCATTGAGCCACAAATACCACATCCAGGTCATTGAGCCATTTCATTGATGCTACCCATGCCCATAATAGGGCCTGACTGCCAAGAATAGGGTACCACAACACAACTGTTCATCACAATGGGCAGGACTCACTTGTCACTATTGGAAAGTGGAAGACAGCAAGCAGAATGCTTCCAGATACAGTCAATCAAATGATAAATAAATAAGTGCCAATTAAGTGACTATTATATGCCAGACTGTAAAATTAGGGGCAGTTAGGTGGTGAAATGGATAGTGTTGCTGGGCCTGAAGATAGAAGATTCTTCTTCCTGAGTTCAAATCCGGCCTAAGACATTTATTAGCTATGTGATCCTGGGCAAGTCACTTAACTCTGTCTACTTCAGTTTCCTCATCATTAAAATGAGCTGGAGAAGGAAATGTCAAACCACTCCAGGATCTTTGCCAAGAAAACCCCAAATGGGGACACATGTGGGGACACAAGTGACTGAACAACAAGAACTGTAAAATTAAGTGGTAGGACTCAATAATAACTAAGTTTCCTTCTAGTTCCCATAATCCATGACTGAACAAACTCAAAAAATATTCATCAAATGCTTATTATGGTCAAGACACTACACTAGCTATTCATGATTTTTTTCTAAAATTTTCAATACTTTGATCCAGATCTGTGATTTTGTCAATGTGAGGAACTTCTAGATGAAAGCTCCCTCTAGTAATACAGATCAGTAACTCATCTGTTGTATTCACATAGATAGATTTAAACAAATACTTAAAGAAAGCGAGCAAAATTAAGCATTGTAGACTCTGTAGGTACAGACTTATATATACAATATCTGTGTGTATATGTGTATACACACATCCATACACATGGCATCCCAAAGCTTTAACATTAAGATTTTGGGGACATCTTCATATATGCTCATATGTACACACAAGCAGAGAAACATATATGTATACATAATATCTACATAAATATGTACACTCAAGCAAAGAAACATGTAGGTATACATAACACATACATAAATATACATATACACACAGACTGTGAGGTCTGAAAAAGACCTCAAAGAACACTTGATCTTGTCCATTATTTTTCAAATAAGAAAACTGAGATCCAGAAAGGAGAATCTATTTGCTCTATATTGAATGGCAGATAAGGGGCTAAACTGCCACAGGAACCAAATTCTCTTCCTATCATTTCAATTGATATCCTCAATTTAAGGGAAGATAGCTTCCATGAGCATAAACAAATTCCTATGAAAGTCTATCAAGTATTTTCCATTATTGCGTAAGCCAATGTGATGCAATGGAAGATTGTTTTACAAGATATGCCAAAATCACCTCTCGTTTCAAACTGCAGCCTCATTTCTTTCAATTATGAAGTATTTTTTAAATGGCTCATCCAATATATAAGAGGATAATGAAGGGTGGGGGAAGGACTCCTTTCTTTGTTTTAGAACTGATATTCCAAAGAGAGCACAATTCAGCCCCATAATAGAAAGAGAACGATAAGGCAGAGGGAATAAAGCTCTCATGGGGAATATAGCGTTTCAAGAGGTGGGCCCCCAAAGCATTACCTTTCCTGCAAATTAACCAGCTGCCTGGCCTGGTAAACATCATAAATCTCCAAAAACAGGGCCAGCACTCATGAGGTAATCCAGGTGTTGGACCATCCAGGATGCTGAAATGTGCAAGGCTAGCACTGCCCTTGCCAAATGGGTCACAATGGCTCCTCTGTGCTCCAGTTTCCCAAGGCCCTTAATGGGAATACATACAATGAATTGCTTTGTCAGTCACTAAGCTGGGCCTGCCCAGATTTAGGGTAGGATTCCCCCAGAGTGCTTCCCTAAGGTTAGGTTTACACACACACACACACACACACACACACACTCAACACACAGTACAAAATTCATCTGAAAGCAAATTAGCAAGCTTTTGCTTTTCCTAAAATGCATTCATAGTAAATAATTGAATATATCGAACTTATTGAACATAACAAAATCTGTAGAGGAAAAAAAACCCTGAATTCATTCTGCTAACTCACTACCTCTGGTTCTGGGGATTTCCATCTCTTCTATTCCCTCCCCAAGTGAACCTGGGTTTGTTATTTCCACTCTGTTTTAGTTTCCACATCTAAAAAGACAGAATGCCTGGAACTCCTGCCCAGTTCCCTTGAGGGGAATAAATTGCAGTATGTTTATAAAGGGCTTAATAAACAAAAGTTTCAATTCTTGATTAAAGGAATTTTAGCTTTAAAGCTGACATTTTAAACTTTCAAAAAAATTATGAAGAAGAAGAAAAAGAAGAAAAAAAGAAGAAAAAGAAGAAGAAAAAAAGAAGAAAGAAGAAGAAGATGAAGAAGAAGAAGAAGAAGAAGAAGAAGAAGAAGAAGAAGAAGAAGAAGAAGAAGAAGAAGAAGAAGAAGTGGTGGTGGTGGTGGTGGTGGATAGAAACTTAAAGAGATAGATGCCAGCTTGGAATTGTAAACCAGCAAAAAATCCCTTACATATCCAAAAGTGAAATGGGCTAGCTCAGAATCCTCAGTCCCCTATCATTGTAGGTCTCCAATGCACGTCTTGTGGTAGGTCTCTAATCCTTGTCAAGATACTGTAGAAAGTATTCTTATTAAGGTACACATTATACTCCATGACATTAGAGGTCTCTCCCATTCTAAGATTATGTGATGCCCTACCCAAATCATGAATCCCACCTAGAACACTCCAACATATATCATATTAAATCAAAATCTGCTTCCCTGCAATTTCTACCATTTTGTCCTGCTCTTCCTATCCTAGTGAGTGGAAAATGAGTTTAATCTTTCTTACACATGACCACTTTAAGTATTTAATAACCTCTAAGGCATGGGTATCTTCTCTATGTTATCCATCCACAATTCCTTCAGTCTAACCTCACATGAAATGGCTTTTACTATCTTTGCCATCCTGGTCATCTCTCTTCTAAATGGAGTGCAGATGGTCAATGTCCTTTCTGAAATGTAACTGAACACAGTATTCTAGACGTGATGTGAACACTGCAGAGTACGGCAGAGCAACAGTCCTTCTCTCCAATATCAGCCTGAGCTCATTCTCTCCAAACCTAATTCTGTCTTATTGAATATTGTGTGATAGGACTTTGGGGGATGGTTTTCACTTATTTTATTGCCTGGAAGCCTAGTCAAGTTATAAGTACAATACTGGTAGCAGGAAGGTCATTGGAAAGAAGGTCCTCTCAAACTCCTTTTAAAATGCAAATGGTCCCCAAGAGAGTTCAGCCCATTCACACTTTAATGTGTGTTACTTTATTTAGATAATGGGATCAACACCCAGCTGGGAACGGTAAGTTTTTTTTAAGGGAATAGGAATTATGACTTATGACTTATGACTTATGTGAGAAGAAAGGAGGGAGAGATTTACAAGTGACTTCAGAAAGGGAAGTGGGTGAGTGACAAAAACATACTTGCATACCTTGAAATTTTGCATCAGTCTCAGTTGCTCTCCAGTGTGACATTTTAAATAACTATCTTATGTTTCCAATTTCTGCAGCACCACCCAGTTCTCTCTGTCTCTCTCTCTGTGTCTCTTTGTCTTTCTGTCTCTTTCTATCTTTGTCTCTGCCTTTCTGTCTCTCCGTCTGCCTTTGTCTCTGTCTCTGTGTTTCTATCTTTGTGTCTTTCTCTCTTTCTATCTCTGTCTTTCTGTCTCTGTGTCTTTGTCTGTCTTTCTGTCTCTGTCTCTCTCTGTGTCTCTGTCTCTCTATCTTCTTCTGTCTGTCTTTCTCTTTCTTTCTGCCTTTGTCTCTGTCTCTCTGTTTCTGTCTCTCTGTCTGTGTGTGTGTGTTTTTGTCTGTCTTTCTGTCTCTGTCTGCCTTTGTCTCTGTCTCTCTGTTTGTCTTTGTCTCTGTGTCTCTCTTTGTTTCTGTCTCAGTCTGGCTTTCTGTTTCTCTGTCTTTGTCACTGTCTGTGTCTGTCTGTCTTCCATTTCTGTCTTTATGTCTGTTTGTCTGTCTGTGTGTGTGTGTGTGTCTGTCTGTCTGTCTGTCTCTCTTCTACCCTATCCAGTAGCAAATTCTCTCTCACTTAAACGAGGGAAATAGAAGGGGAGGTAGGGGGAGATAAAGACGCAGTCATACATGCTCCTCATCTCAAAATGTTACTGTGCCTTTATTCCTTTTCCTATCACCTCAAAGACAATATATAAGTAAGAGGTAAAGCAGGGTAGTGGAAAGGATGCTGGATTTGGACATAGGAGAACTGGGTTCAGCCCAGCTCTATCACCTTTGTGACCTCAAGAAAGAGTTTTTCCCATTCTGGGTTTCAATTTCTTCAGTCAGTCAACAAGCATGAGCTAAGTGTTTACTATGCGCTAGGCATTGTGCCCATCTGCAAAACGAGTGAATTGGGCTAGGTGATCTTTAGGGTCCCTTCCCTTCTAAATCCAATGACCCTGTGATTGATGCAGATGACAAGAACCATGGCTTTTCAGAAGGAGAGATCACAGCTACCTAGAATGACTGCATTAAACCTCATGGAGGTTTGATGAAAAAAAACACTACAATGAAAGACACAGGATTTGTGTCCTGGTCTCATCCCCTCCCTTCTCTGAGCCACATTTTCCTCATCATTGAACAGAAGGAGTTAGACTAAATGATCTCCAAAGTCCCATCCTGGGCTAACATTTTTATAATTCTAGGAGGCAAGAACTGACTTTTGGGGAATATTTTTCAGCATCCTCAAAGCTCACCATTGAGCAATCATCTATTCTGCCTACCTACAAGATTGCCTAGTGGTAGCAGGTCTACAAAACTAGCCCTACTTCCAGAGCTTTCAATGGTCAGTATATTGAGAGACATTACCACAGGAGTCAGAAACATTTCTTTTAGTTTATTCTGTACATACTTTTCATTTACTTAATTGTCTACATGTATTTCCCCTAGACCCAACTCCTGAAGAATGTAAGCTCCTTGTGGGCATTATTATTAGCACTTATCAATAAATAGTGTCTAGTACTTAATGCACGTTTATTGGATTGAATTAAAAAATTATCATCATCCTCCCAGTACAGTCTGATGATCTCTTTCACCAAACCTTAATGGTTTCCATGTTTCTTAAATACCTTCTCTAAGTAAAAATGGATGTTCCCAGGGAGCTTTGTTTCAATAAAAGGGATTTTATACTTTAGTCCATATAATCATTTTTGCTGAGATTCCATTAATTTTTCCATCGAATTGAACCATTCCACAAGTGCTAAAAGCAAATCCTTACACCCTCATTCTACTCCACCACCATCCCTTACATGGCGCGCTACTCATATTTCTTCTTTTGGCTACCCAGATTCTGCTGTAGTCATGAAAATGGAAAACCCAGATTTTCTCCCTTACTGGGTTTTATTTTCCATTATCTAAGGTTCTAATGCTGTGTGCAATGCCCACATGATGTATTAATGCCCATGTGGTTAAAGAAAACCACTTCCATCACTCTAAGATCTCCATGAGGAGGTAGAAGCTCTTATATGGAGTGCATCCCATAATTTAATTGGTTCTAAAAGAATGCTGAGGTTATGAAGCATGGAAAATATGGGGGACTGGGAGATAGATTTGCTTGAGTTTTGATTTATTTCATTTGAATTCCTGCTCTCCTGGACATTTAACCCATCTCTCTGAAGCTACTATCCATGTCTCAAGGCACCATTACAGTGATTTATTGTTGTTTACAATAGCTGGTATTTATAGAGCACTTTAAAGTTTACAAAGCATTTTACAAATATTATCTCATTTTATTCTCATAACAATCCTGGGGAGGGGTAGGTGCTATTATTATCCCCATTTTACAGATGAGGAAACTGAATCTACAGCAATCAAACAATTTCCCCAAGGTCACACAGCTAGTATGTGTCTGAGGGCAGATTTGAATTCAGGTCTTTCTGACTCCAGCGCTCTATCCACTGTAGCCCTCAGCTACCTTCTTCCTTTCCTACCCTGATTGTCACTTGATTTCCATGACAATTATCAGTTTAATTCAATACAACAAATAATTATTAAGCACCTACTGTGTGAAGAACATTTTGCTAAGTGCTAAGAACCATTCAGGGGTGGGGAACCTGGTGACTTGAGGCCACATGTTGCCTTCTAGGTCCTTGGGTGCAGTCTTCAGACTGAGTCCAAGTTTTACAGAACAAATCCTTTTATGAAGGGGCTTTGTTCTGTGAAGAGTAGATTCAGTCAAACGGCTGCACTTGAGGACCTAGAGGGCCATATGTGTCCTCAAGGCACAAGGTTCCCCACCCCTAGAACTTTAGACAATCCCTTCCCTACTGAGCTTTCAGTCTGATAGGGGATAGGCAGAAAAGAGAGCTACAAATGAGCAAAATTTGTGGAAGGTACGATCAAGGGAGAAAAAAGGACTTAGGTGGATGGGAAATGGGAAGTTCCACACTGGGGAAAACACATTGACAGAACTCTCCAAACATGCATTCAAAACTACTGCATTTTTTAAATCAATAGCTGGAGCATTTCTCCAGTAATTCTCATCTTCTGGTACTATTTTATTCACTATGAGTATTGTTTGGTGTGGAGGTAATCATGTGTGGACCCATAAAACTGTCTCCTGAAGAACACCAGTTTAGAAGATTAAATTAAATGACAACTAATTTTCCTATTAAAACCTCCCCACTTTTTTCCCCCTTTCTTATCTGTCCCAAGAAAAAACGAGACTATTATTCTTTCCTTAGCTGGACATTGAGGTGGCATGTATTCAGGCCCATGAGATACAATACAACGGAACAAGCTTTATTAAGCACTTGTTTGTAGAAGGCATCCTGCAAAGAGCTAGGGATACAAAAGCAATGTGAAAAATAGTCTGTCCTCAAAAATTTACTTTCTGCTTGTGGGGTGCAAACAATATGTAAACAGATAAGTTGTTTTAGTTTGCTCTAGACCTGGGATTTCATCTGTGTAGGTTACTTCTGATGCAAAACTTCTCTCTAATACCTATTAGCAACACTTCCGTAACTTGCAATGTGGTTTTATTTGGTTTTGTTCTGAACTTAGATACTTTAGAAAAAAGCAGAATACAGAGGATTTTGTGAATCTCTATTTCATACTACTTGTTTCTGCAACTTGTAGTCTTAAAAGTATCACCTCACATTTTAAGAACTAAACTGATTTGCTTGGGGTAGCAAGGTGGATAGAGTGCCCCCTTGAATCAGGAGGACCTGAGTTCAAATCTAGTGTCAGACACTTACTAGGGCTGTGTGAGCCAAGGCAAATCACTTTAACCTTGTTTGCCTCAGTTTCTCCATTGGTAAAATAAGCTGGAGAATGAAATAGCAAACCACTCCAGTATCTTTGCCAAGAAAACCCCAAAATGGGGTCACAAAGAGTTGGACATGACTGAAACAACTGAACCACAACTACGACACACAGTCAGTTTGTGTTAAAAGCTTGGACACAAGTCTTCTTAGTCAGAGATCAGAGGTTAGCTATTTATTTATTAGGTCAATCTGCTTCCCAAACAGATAAATGTATATACAAACATTCTCTCTTCTCTCTCTCTCTCTGTATATATATATACATATACATATATATGTATGTATGTATATATGCACACACACCACATACATACATCTATACATATCTATGCATACGCATATATAAACGTTATATTGTATTGACAGTATTTTGCCTGCTTCTACCATATACACACAAGTACACATACATACATATACATATACATACACATATATAGAGACAGAGATAGATATCAGCTTCCCCCTTTGGAGCCACGCAGACATCTTTGTCCTTCAAAATACAGACACTTCCACCCTCTGAAATTTCATCTCATTGCTTCAAATTAATTTAGTGCTGGAGATTAAAAAGAGAGAGAGAGTTATTGCAAGATGCAAGGGTAGCAATGCCAAGAAATATGGCTACGTACATATTCTTGCCTAAAAACTGGAAACAAACATTTCATTCATGTATTTCTATAAAGATTTTATTCATCTCTTCCCTTGAATTTCC
Organism: Phalanger gymnotis; assembly: GCA_028646595.1. Classification (NCBI taxonomy): domain Eukaryota; kingdom Metazoa; phylum Chordata; class Mammalia; order Diprotodontia; family Phalangeridae; genus Phalanger; species Phalanger gymnotis. The sequence goes on along the minus strand of CM053623.1, from coordinate 87,107,224 downwards.
CAGACATGAGGTTGTTGATGAATTTTCCTCCTTCCTCTTGGAGCATTATCTAACTTTGGGCTCTGTCTTTGGTGGTAGTGCCAGCTCACTGTCATTCTTCCCCACAGGATGCCTTGTTATTCCACTCTAGACCCCTTGAAGAGACAGCTATTCATCTTCCAGAGCAATCTGGGTTTAGCGAACCTTCAGGTTTGCCTATTTTCATTTTTTTTGAAACTGGAATCTAAATGAGAATTGTCAGCATTGAGGAGATTTTTTTTTTTTACTGTTGGGACATCAACCAAGGTATGCTATGCAAACAGATGTGACATAAATAGAGCATTCCAGTGAATTCCAAGTGGAGGATCCACACTAGCAGATCCTGAAAGCCAAGAACACTGTCCATCATCTCTTTCTTTCTACTACTAATCTTCTTTGCCATACTTTGTTCTGAAGACCACATGCTACATACTGCTAGACAAGCATTAAAGCTCTGCCCGCACCAGGTCTTCTCACATAGCTAGTCAGAAAGAGTAACACAGCTTTTATTTATTACATTCAACAAAGCTCATTTATCTAAAATAGAAGGAGAGACTCATGGACAGGATTTCTGTCAGCTCAGCTTGGCAAAGGCTCAGAGAAGTTTGCAAAAATAAAATCCTTCATTGCCACCTTCGAGTGAAGCATTGGCTTTCTCCTCTCTGGTTCTACCGTGTTATGAACCACACACCTTTTTGAACATTTTTTTCCCTGTTCAGAGTGCATTATTTTTCATTCTGCCATTTGAAATGCATACCACTGACCATTCATGCCTTCTTGGTATATTTGCTCAGTTTTTCCCAAGTTGTTTATTCTGCCTCTCCCCTTCTGGATCTAACCATGTTAATTTTCCAGGACCCAACATGGTGCCTTGCACACAATATTGTAAATAGTTAATGACTGGAATTGAATTAACGAGTCTATCTCAGATTGGAAGCTTTAAGATAGGAAGAAGCCCTTCTTTCAAATTTGTCTCTCATAAAATGTTCTGTGTGAGGGCCTCTAATTGATTGACAACAGTGCTATTGCTAGGCATTGATAAAGGTTAAAATGGAATTGTTATATTCTGCATGACCATCAGAACATGACATTTTTTTTTCTTTCCAAAAATTCGGAGAAATAGGAAAATATCACTGGCACAAATACTTATAGTATATACAGGCATATGTGTGTATGTAATTCCATATTTAGTTGTGGGCTTGCTGACAATTTATTATAGGGTAAATACTGTGACAGGTAATGGCCAAATGCTCAATGCCTAATGCTTCGAGTATGGAAGAAAATAAGTGAATTCATTTGAAATATTTATAGCAGCATTGTTTACAATAGCAAAGAACTGGAAATAAATTGAGTTCTCGTCAATAGAAGAATGAAATAAAAAAATGTGGTACGTGAATTAATGGAATATTATTGTATGGGATTAAATCATGAAAGAAAAATTCAGAGAAAAATAGGTAGACTCCATGAACTGATGCAAAGTGAAGTAAGTAGATATAAGAGAATGATATACATAATAACAACAATAATATAAATATGAAGTCTAAAAAGAAACTAAATTCAGAATAATTTAAATTATCAATCTTAGTTCTAGATAGGGGAAAATGAATATTTTACTCCTCTCTACAGAGAGGTGGGGCCTTGTGGGTGAAGAATGTTTCATATAATTGTCCAATACAATTGCTGTATTGGTTGGTTTTGTTTAATATTTTTGTGTTACTAGAGAGAATGTAATGCTGATGGTGGGTGGGAGTGTACCAATATGAGGAAATGAATAATATAGAATAAAAAGGTATCAACCAAATTTTTTTAATCATTTGTTTACAATTCCATTCTCTAGACTAAACTATTGATGTAAAATATTCTGCCATGGCTAAGGCTCTTAATGACCATGAGTAAGTGGAAAAGTGTCTACTGTTCAAAAATCAATTTAATTTTTAAAAGTATCAATTCCCACCTCTGGAAAATGGGAAGGTTGGAGTAGATATAACCCAATTAAACAAATACTGAATACTTATTCTTATTTAATGATATGTGATCTTGCATTTCACTCAGGCTTAATTAGTATTTATTCTTATAATTAAGGAACAGAGATTGTTAATTTCTGATGATCATTCTTTCACAATAGCAATACAAACAGAATCCTCTAATTAATGAGTTCACAATTTTCCCGTTTTCATATAAGATACATATGCTTTTTTTTAATTTGTGCATTCAGAAGCTAAATTGAAAATATGACGGTACATATTTAGTCCTTAGACCTACAGGATTTTTAAAAATAATAATCCATATGCTGTCATTGGGTCAAGAGCTGGAAGAGACCTTAGCAATCCAGGGGTAGGGAACCTGTGACCTCGAGGCTCCATGTGGCCTTCTAGGTCCTTGGGCACAGCCTTTCGACTGAATCCAAGTTTTACAGCACAAATCCTTTTATGAATTTTGGATTCAGTGAAAGGGCCCCACTTGAGGACCTAGAGGGCCACGTATGGCCTTGAGGCCACAGGTTCCCCACCCCTGGTGGACTAACCTGTTAATTTTGTAGATGCAGAAAGTGAGGCTAGAGAGTTGACGGTGTTAATCACTGGTAATCAAATCCAGTACCTCCAACCCAAATGCAAATGTTTAGGGAACTGGTATGGCTAAAAGGAATCAGTGTGAGATAAGGCTGCAGAGATGACAAACTAAATGTTACAGTGGTGAAAGCATTGACTTAGGAGTGAGATCAAATCCTGCCTCCTCTATCTACTGCCTTTTTGATCTTGGACAAGTCATTTAATTTTCCTAGGCCTTAGATTCCTCAACTGTAAAAGGAGAGGATTGAACAACAAGGTGCCTTCCTGATCTACATCTATGATCCATGAATTTTTACTGCATTTTATAAGTAATGAGGGCTGAGCAACTGGAAGGTTTTGAGCAGTAGAATGAGATAGACAGAATCATGCATTAGGAAGAATAATGGTATGGTATGGTAGTGGTATATAAAATAGACTGGAGAAATAAAACTGGAGTCATAGAAATCACTTAGTAGAGGCTACTGGAACAATCCAGATGAGGGATAATAGGTTTGTAAACAAGAGAAAGGGAGTGAAAGGGGGCAATACAATAGAACAGAACTGGAGGTCAAGGGATTCCTTAAAGATGAAGTGAACATAAGATTTGTGAATCCATCACTGGGGGTTACCTGCATGCCTTCATTTGGCCACAACAGATGATAAATTGATTATCTTTCCAATGGTTAGTGATTCATCAGAGATTACAACTTCAAGAGAAAGATTATGAGAACTGCAGCAACAAAGACCTTAAACCATTGAAGTTCAGTCTTTTCATTTTATAGACAAGGAAACTGAGCTCCGGAGAAGTTAAATGAATTGTTCAGAGTCACAAAGTTATTCAGTAGCATCACTGGAATTTCAACCATGTCCTCTAATTTGAAATCCATGGTCGATTCTACTATGCTATGGTATTTCTTGAGGTAGAGACATCATCACCAGATGCCCCAAATCCTTACCATACAGTACCCACATTTCTCTGGTCTAGGATATTTTGATCACTCTATACTGGGCCATCACTGAATATTACCCAGCATCCTAATCTTTCCTCGGAAAAAATCCTGTAAACAATCTATTCCCAGGACATTTTCTATCTCCTTTATCTCACAACTGAATAGGGAATTGGAAGCCAGACAACTTTGACTTCCTTTATCTTCTTGTCTTTTATCAAGACCAAAAGATAATTTTTGAAAACAGAAAATGAAAAGGATCCCCACCATCTTCAGTAGGGAATGAATTTCTTTCAGATGGACAATGGGCGTATTGTAAGTGATGGTTGCTTCTTCAAACTCTGACAGGATATATGGAGAAAAAGGAGCAGATTGTGGATAAGGAAGAGACGGCAGAGTTATTAAATATCCTCTCAGAGTTGGAAGTCCACTGAGCAGAACCCACATGGGATTATTTCTTCCTTTCATGGGCCAGCACTTTGTTTTTCTCCACATATTTTAATCAATATTACTTGGCATTTATTGAATTGTAACAATCTGGCTTTCTCTTGCATTACGGTATTGAGTTTCAAGAGTGGCTAAATTTTCCAGTGGAATTTGAGTGGCTGAAAGAATGCCTCCATACATAATTTTGGCAACACATTTTAGAGTGGGGAAAAATTAATGTTTTTATAGGCAAATCAATGAGCCAACCTGTATACATCTACAAGCAGTTACTAAATTTACAAGAGACCAAGGAGAGTGTTTTAGGAAAACAGGTGAGTATGTTTCTAAATCAAACTTTTAGTAGCTTTTTTTCAAAAAATATAGCTCCCAAACCTTTTTACATACAAGTTAAGTTTGGTAAGCCTGTAAATGATATTTTTATGAAAGTTTATACATACAAGTTAAATTGGTAAGACTGTAAATGATATTTTCGTGAAAGTTTATATATCCTGCAAGCCCTCAAGATCTCAAGAGCTGAAGGGAGGTTTGCATTAGCAAAGGTCTCATAATGCAGGAAATAAAATGTCTCCCAGAATATGATATCATTAATGCAATCTTAAATTTTCCATAGCTCATCCTAGTAAGAAAATCTCTAGGGAAATAGACTATATTCTGTGTCCTTGGGGCTTCCGAAGTTTATATTGGCCACTGTTATCTGCTGACAAAGAGGCAAGACACCTCAAGATAACTATTACTAGAATGGAATACAATGGAATGGAATAGAATAGAATAGAATAGAATAGAATAGAATAGAATAGAATAGAATAGAATAGAATAGAATAGAATAGAATAGAATAGAATAGAATAGAATAGAATAGGATAGAATAGGATAGGATAGGATAGGATAGGATAGGATAGGATAGGATAGGATAGGATAGGATAGGATAGGATAGGATAGGATAGGATAGGATAGGATAGGGTAGGACAGGATAGAATAATTGATAAAATTGAATAAAATGTTAGAGCTGGGAGGATTCTTAGATAGTCACTGCTTCAATCCCTTTAATTTTCTAGATTTGCAAAATGACCCCAGGGAGTTGAGATATCTTGCCTAGAGTTAAACAGTAAACATGGTCTTGTCAAAATTCTAGACTCCAGCTGCAGTTCAAGTGTTCTATTCTTGTCTGGAAAAACTAAAAGGATTGAGAAAATCCCATCCTTCAGTCCTACCACCCAAAGTTTAGAGGGCAAATTTTAGGTCAGCCTGGGAATCATTTCCTCTTCTCGTATGTCCTTTAAACTGGCATATAACATTCTTTTTGCCCATCATTCAAACAGCTCCCCACTCCATCTCTCAGTGGCAGTTCTCTCAGTCATGGAGCCTTGAACTTTTAGTCATCATTGATTGCTTGTCCCCTCAGAATCAGTGCCTGCATTCTATCAGCTATTTCTTTGTCATCTGAGCCTCAGCGCTTCTCTGTAAAATGGGCATACTGCTTGAACTACTTACTTGACAAGGTTATAGTGAGGAAAGGTGCCTTGTAAATCTTAAAGCACTACTTAAGCATATTGTTATTACTATGCCTTTGGAATTATATTTTTATTTCCATGCCCTTTGTCACCTACCTAATCCAGGCCCTCTTCAATACATACACATGGCTACCAAATTAACTATCCTCAAAAATAATTTGTTTCATCATGTCACTCGCTCATTCAAAACCATCCATAATTTCCTATTGTCTATACAGAATGAAACCTAACCTGCTCAGTTATACTTCATGCCTAATTTATCATCTCTAGCTAACTCCCCCCCCCCCACCTTGCATATACCCTATAGCAACAGTTCTCAAACTTTTTGGTCTTAAGACTCCTTTATACTTATAAATGTCATTGAAGAACCACTCCATAGACCTTTGGTTTATGTGGGTTTTATCCATCAATATTTACCATATTTGAAATTAAAATGTCTTAGTATCATTATGAAAAATGATTTTGACCTCTCAGACCTCATGAAAGGGCTTTGAAGATCCCCAGGAGTCCCTGGACCAGACATTGAGAACTGTTTTTCTACTATCTGGAAAAGTCAGTCTGCTAGGTATTTGCCCAAACATGCCTTATTCCTTCCCACCTTTGTGGCAATTCTTATGTTGATCTCCCTTCTGGAATGTACCACTGTCTCTGCATAGTTAAACCTTGCCCACTCTACAGGGTCTTCAAGTCCTACATCTTTAGTGAAGGTTTCCCTGATCATTCCTACCTACACTGACCACTGGGTCCTCTGAATTTGTGCAGTGCATACTGTATGCTCCATCCATTTAACAAAGTACCACCTCATAGTTACTGAACTTTTTCATGTATCTACGTCTTCTCTCCTTGATGAGACTGGAAGCTTCTCAGATGCTGGAACCCTGTCTTGGGGTATCCCCACAGTGCCTAGTGCAGTGCTTTGCACATAGAAGGAATTCAATAAATATTTAATAGACTGATTGATTTTATAATCTTCAAGGTTAAGCTGGACCCCTTCTCAAAGAGAAGGGTGATGAAGAATTAGTTTGGTAGATTCTTATGTGGGTGCAGTCATTTTGTTATTAGATTAACAGGGCAGTTGTCCCACAGACAAAAATTAGGTATGGTCACGGTGATAAAGAACAAAGAATTTCACATCCTCTTTTGCTCACAAGTCATTGACTTTGCCACCAGAACATGCAACAATTGAATGAAAGAATGAAAAACTCTCCTTCCCCCCTAAGAAAGTGATAGGATTGGGTCATCTTGAGGACCAAACTGGATCCATGCTTCCTTTCAAGCTCTGCCAGTGACCAATGCTTTTTTCCATGCTGAGATTGGCCCATTAATACACATGAACAGGTCCAACTCCTCTGACCCCTGATATCATGGGAATCACCACTGCTTTCCATTCCTCTACTACCTCTCTTTGCCCCCTGCTTCCTCTCACCAACTCTTCAGTCCTTCAGAAAGCAACAACTCTACAAATAGAAAATTCACCCAGGCAGAGGGGCAAAGGGAAGATTTGATCTTGACCCTTCATGGAAATAAATGAAGTCATCCTTAAGAGCTGGTCCCTGGTCAGAGCAAGCACTTCTCCAAAGGGTTCTGAACAGACTCCCCCTGGGCGCCACTGTGGGATCACTGAAAATGATACCAATTGCCTTCCAATGGGAAACTGTAACAAGATTTTTCTCCTCTACTCTTTGGTCCCTATTGTATTCTCAGCTGCACTGTAGCTTGCTGCTAATCAAAGCCAGAGACTCTGACACACAAACAAAAGCATCATTGTGGCCTCCCCCAGGACTGGAACGCAGCAGCCCCAACAAACAACTTAGTCAGGTGACATCAGACTGGAGAGGCTAACACAGCATCTTTCCTGCTGCTATGAGGAGTCTGGCTCTTTCTACTCCTTCCCCTCTCTGTACCAGCACAGAAAAGTGAAGCCACTAAAACAAGAAAATAGGGTGTTTGAGAACACAGAGGAGAAACAAGCAAAATTAATAATGAGAAGGCATTCCAACTATACTTCATCAAAAAGTTCGTCCCTAGACACAAAATACTGTAACAGAAAAAGGGGCATTTTCCCAGATATCAGGGAGGGAATCTTGTGATGGAAAAATACATTCTCACTAAAGACTAAACAATGTGATTTCAAAGGTTCTGTAAAACATGGGTCTGAGGTTCTTGGTCTAAAGCTAAGGAAAGGCTAAGGAGGATCCAACTGCTCTGGCAGGAAAGGGAAGTAATGAGGGGAAGACAGAGACCTGCTTGGTGGACATATACCACGGCCAAGTTGATTCCACCTCTTGGAAATTTATAGGAATTCAACCTAGAAAATGACCCTGGTTTCTCCATCTATAATATAAGGAGTAATACTGACTGTCTCTGAGGCCCACATAGTGAAAGGAATTTGGCCAATGTTCCATATGGAGTAGATTTCAGAGCATTCAAAGGATTCAAAGGCAGGTTGTTCATTTCAAGTCAATCAATGCATCTTCCCTGCATACCAGATGCATCAAACATGACCTGCAACACTCCTGAAGTAAAGCCCAAAAGAGTTTAAAATGTTATTGGATAATATTTAACAAAATAAATAAAAATACAATAAAGCATAAATAATGTTAGTATATTATTTTCTAAGGCAATATACAGCTTACCAGGATCTTTATATATGGTTGAATGTCCCCTCCGATTTGAGTTTGACACCACTACTTGATAATATGGGAAACAAGGCCTTTTGCTTCCAGCACTTTCCAAGAGCAGCCTTTCACTAACTGCATCTGGGAAAGTCCTAGGCTCATTCTTCTCAAGAGAGTTGGTTGAAGATACCAGAGAGAAGTTTAAACAACCATTCTAAGAGACTTTCCTCTTTTTATGTAGGTTAAGTTAGGGCACTAAGTCCCTTAAGCTAGAACAAGAGTCCCCATTAAATCAGAGAAAAAAAAGGAAGAAAAAACTAAAGATGTTGAACAAAAATTTGGCCAAACCCCCACTTTTGCTTAAGATCATCTTCATTAACTTCAACCTCATTTAGACAAGTAGAACTGATTTTGGCCCATACCTACACTGAGTCACACTGGTATATAACATAGTTTGAGAGCTTTGTAACCCAACTCTATGATCCTTATATGATGGCATCTCTGCTTCACATGACTTATAAAACAATTTAAACAAAGTCAATTTCATTATCAAGTAGCTTAGCCCTCAAAGAGCTCAACGAATTGAGGCACAGCTGTGTGAACCAGCAGATCGGAACATGCTAGCCTGAGAACCTTCTCCTAGTAAGCTCAGAAAAAGCTGATCTGATATTCTTTACCACAAAGTTCATCTCTATATCTCCAATTCCAACAAAATATTTCTTCTCAATGTCACTCATTGAAACATCTTGTCCATTTACTGCTTTGCTCCCTTCTCTTGATTTACTCAATTTGAATAATATTTGTTTATCAAATCACACCAAATGGTCCTATTTTACCCTTTAATATGATCCTGGCACAGGATTATTGATCTTGGGATCATAAGTCATAGGTTCATTCCTAGCTTTGACATTTACCATTTATGAGATCACCAAGTTAAATGTGAAGAACAAATAAAATACATTTAAAGTACTTTGAGGAACTCGGTGTTAGCTATCATTACCTACTTCACAGGAGTTGCAAGGAAAACACTTCATAAACCTTTTAGTGCTATATAAATTTAACTTACTATAATTGAAACAAAGATGCATGAGTAGATAGTATAAGAACAATTAGTTCTTCTTAATAAATTAAAATTATGAGGCCTAGTCAAACTACATCCCTGAATAATGAAAGAATTGGTGGACATGGATGGCTGATGATCTCTGCAAAATCACGGAGAGTGAGAAAAGTGCCTCAGCACTGGACATAGGCAAATGTCTTTATTTTCAAAAAAGGGAAAAGAATGGTGACTTTGGCACACGTTCCGTGAATGTGAATTCAACTCCCAGAAAAAAATTTTAAATGTACTGGTAAAAATAAGGGTTATTAGCACTTAGAAAAAGGAAGGGGTGATTACTAAGAACCAACATGGTTTCATCCAGAATAAGCCAGTTTAAACTCATTTCCTTTTATGATAGGGTTGGTAGACTGGTAGATAAGAGAAGTGCTATAGACGTAATATGCCTCAAAAGTATCAAGATACTTGACAAAGCCTGTCATTATTTCCTTGTGGATAAGATGGAAAAGTATTGGCTAGCCTATAGTACAATCAGAGGGAAGGGGACAGGTTGACCAGACTTCCAAAGTAATCATTAGTGAATCAGTTTTGACCTAGAGGTAAATATGCTCAGTCCTCAACTCTATGACATTCAACATCTTCATTAATGATTTGGAAAAAGGTATAAATGGCACATTTGTCAAATTTGCATATGAAACAAAGCTGATAGAGACAATTAACATCTTGAAAGAGGTAGGATTGAAAAACATTTCAGGCTCAAACAATAAAGTACAATCTAACAGAGATAAATGTAAAGTCATAAAGTTGGACTTAAAAAATCAGCTATACAATTATATGGTTTGGGAGGCCTGGCTAGACAATAGTTCGTATGAAAAAGATCTGGGGATTTCCACATACATCAACCTCAACATGAGTCAACAGTATCACACTACAGCCAAAAAGTTAATTTAGTCTTAGACTGACACCACACACATCCCTTAATTCTAGTGCCTTTCTTTTGTTGATTATCTCCAGTTTATCCTGCACATATCTTATCTGCGCATGGCTGTTTACTTGTTGTCTCCCCCATTAAACTGTGAGCTCCTTGGGAGCAGGGACTAGTTTTTTGCCTTTCAGTGTTTAGCACATTGCCTGGCACAAAGTAGGTGCTTAATAAATGTTTATTGACTGACTGATGGCTAGAGGAGCAGTATACAGAAGGAGGGAATTAATAGTCTTGTATTCTGCTCTGGTGAGGCAACCTCAGCAGTATCACATGCACATCTGGGCGGCACATTTAAGGATGGATAATGGGTATCCAGGATGGCAAAAGAACTGGGTACCATATTATGGCAATCATTTGATTGGGGATATTTAATATAGAAAATCAAAGCCAGAATAGAAAGGTGACATGATGGCCATCTTCAAATGTTTAAAGAATTTTCATGGGGAAGAGAGATTAGACTTTTCTTCTTGGCATGGAGGACAACACCATCAGCAATGCTTGGAAGCGACAGATAGATTTAGAGTTGATACAATTTTTAAAAATAATAATTTTTATTTTTAGTTATTATTATTTTTATATTTAATATATAATTTATTATTAATTTATTTTTATTTTAAAATAATGCTTTTAAAATTTTTAATATTTTAAATTTTAATTTAGTTTAATTTAAATATTTTTTTTAAAAATTTAAAAAATATTTAGCAGTAATTAAAGCTGTCTAAAAGTGAAATACACTTCCTTATAATGTAGTAAGCTACCCAGTACTGGAGGCCTTCAAGCACAAAGTGAACATCTACTTTTCAGGGATGTTATTTAGGGGATTTTCTTTTGAGGTACTTAGCACCAGATGGCTTTGAGGTCCCTACAAACTCTGAGCTTCTGTGATACCTCTCAAGATTTTGGTAAGGAAAGAAATAATTGAAAACCATGAAGACTTCTAAAAGTATTTGCTAACATTATTAATTTTGCATCTGGGAAAAGTTAGACTTTACCAATTGTTTTTCCCTTTTTTGGCCAAATTCAACTTCCATCTGGTTCTGCTAATATTTTGCAAGGTATAGCTATCATGAAGGCACCCCCTGCACCAAACTTAATATTCTCCAGACACTGCTCTAACAAATTGTACATTCAAGTAAAATGATAGAATAACACTGCTTTTCTTGATTTCCCCACCCCTTGAACTGAGTTCTCCCATTTCTGTATTTTGAACTCTCTCCCTTCCTTCACTCACCAGAAAACCTCTTCTGACTCCTCTCCATAGCAGTTGTCACTCCAAATTTATCATTTGCATTTGTATGGATTTCTCTTTTGCACTCATCACATTTTTTTCTTTTTATTTTTATTTGCACACTAAATTTTTTCCCCAGGTAGAAGACAAGATTCTTGAGAGCAGGATTTATGACCTACTGTATCCCTAGTATATTACTTTATACAAAGTACATGTTCAACAAAAAATTGTTGAAGATACGACTTTTTTCATTATTCTCACCCTGTGTCCTATATTAAATAGATGAAACATGTCTTGGGGTCAAAATGTAACATGTAGATTTGTGAAGACCTTCCGTTTGCTTGCTATGTCATGTAGTGGCATTTTTTTAATCAAAGTGTGTAAAGAAAAAAATCTTACATCTCTTTTAATCTTTCCATCCACCCATATTTAGGCCAGAAATTAAATCATCCATCCAATGGTTCTCTAATGAAGTTTTCCTGGAAAGCAACTCCACAAAATCCTTTGATAATAAGTTTTAGTTTCTGATGACTTCTTACCAGAGAAATTAAAGAGTCTACTATAGAAAACTACAATTTGATAACATTTTTCCTATTCAAATTCAATCAAAAATATTGAGTATTCACTACGTATGCAAGTACTATTACTCAAAGCAGTATAGTAAGGAGACCCCATGTAAAATAAGGGCTTGTTCTCTCTCTACCCAAATTTTATTATTGCAGTTTATCTGTATTTCTCCTTTCTTCCTATCACATACACAAATTGATATATGTCATGCATTCTCCCCTTAGACAGTAAATTCTCGGGAGTTACAGATTACATTTTTCAAATTTTTTTTCTGTTACTAGAACCCAGATCATTTCTGGTATATAGTCAGCATTTAATATTTGTTTTAACTGGAATTGCATTTTGGGAACCTTAGTTCTCCTCTCTACGTAAATGGGAAGTTAACATTTGACCTTCCTCTAGTGTTCTGAGGCAGAATAAACCCAAATGTCTTGACATTCTGAAAATATGCCACTAATATTATACAAAATACTGCCTGAGCATCTGTTTGGGTGGGAGCAAAGAATCCCATTGGACTCTGGATGGGTCAATTAAATCTATGATGACCTTCTAACCATTTCTGTTCTTAGGAAACAAAATTGTGAAGTCTTAGTTTGTGTTTGACTACCCCAACGTTTGACAATATCTCCTCATGTTAACATAGCCATCTAAGTAGCTTGTAAAGTCCCAAGAATTCTAGGGCTCTTCCCATACCACAATAAAGCAAACAAAGAGAAGCAGACAAAGAGACAAACCAATTCAATTCAATGTAGCAAACACTCCTGAAATGCCTACCACAACAAATGGCACTGTGGTTGCTACAAGAGACTATGGAGGCAGGAAAGCGAAACTATAAGAATGCAAATAGACTGAGAGAACTGGGGGAGGCTGAAGAAGTGGGTTCCTACTGAAGACAAAGATCAGTTTGGGGGAGTAAGGCTATAGGAAATGTAGAAGGATAGGCAATTATGATCAGACAGCAAAATGTTAGCCTTCAAGGTCTTGGAGGTAGAAAGTTTGGCATGATGGTGAGATCTAAGATGAAGAAAGCAAGATGGCTGAAGTAGAATACAGATGAGGTCATGGGTTTTGAAGAGGTTAAGAAAATGGGAGATCAACATCTATATGAAAGTCACCAAAGAGGAAGACGGTATTTGGACTGAAGAGGAAGGTAAAGGAAAAATTTCTGAAGACCAGGGATTACACTTTCTATATGGGTTATTCTAATTTTCATAATGATAGACACATATTCTAATTAATGGTAATGAACCAAACTTCCTTAGAGTGAATAGGAGAATAGATTGAGGGGGTGGGTAGAATAAAGATAAGTTAGGGTTAGGAAAAACATATGTTCTAATATACAGATGGGCTTTCTTTGGAGCTGAATTCAACCCAAGATCTCTGACATTTTAGAGCTTACAACGTGCAAAGCATTTTGAAACATTTTGTCTCATTTGGTCCTCTGAGAACTATGTGAGTAAAGCAAGGAAGATATTATTACCTCCATTTTACAAACGAGTAAACTGGGGCTGAAGAGGTGAAGCAACTTATCTAAAGTCATGTAACTATTACATAGAGAGTCTCAACTCGACTATAAGTGATGAGATCATAGCTTTAGAGCTGAAATGGACCTTAGAAGTCATTTAGTCCAATGCCCTCATTCACCCAAGAGGGAACTGAAGGCTGGAGAGGTTAAAGACTTGACCTGGTCATGGATGGAAGTGTTAGAGATAGGATCCTTTCCTGCATGACTCCATTGCACTACACTGAGGCTTTTCTAAGGAGTATTGCAGTCCTCTCTCATTGTCTCTACACTTTCAGAATGTCTTCTGAGTTTGAACTTTGACTTCAGCATTGCATGACACATGGATGAGATTGCAAGCAAGGCAGAATAAACAAATTAAGAAGTGATCGTAGCAATTCACAAAGACTGTTTGGCTCTGACTGTAGGAGGAAAAGGAGAAGCAAGGAAGGAAAGGGGGGGAGAGAGAGAGAGAGAGAGAGAGAGAGAGAAGGAGGAGGAGAAGAACAAGGAAGAGGAGGAGGAGGGGGAGAAGGAGGAGGAGGAGAAGGAGGATGGAAGGAAGGAAGGAAGGAAGGAAGGAAGGAAGGAAGGAAGGAAGGAAGGAAGGAAGGAAGGAAGGAAGGAAGGAAGGAAGGAAGGAAGGAAGGAAGGATGGAAGGAAGGAAAAGGAGAAGGAGGAGAAGGAGGATCTCATTTCTGATGCCACCTGGGCTTGCATTTAACCTTCCTGGGTCTCAGTTTTCTCTTTTGCAAAATGAAGAGATTGAATTCAAAGGCTTCTGAGATCCTTTATGACCTTATTTGTATCTATGATCCTAGTAATAAGAACGTCCAGGAGAAGAAAAAAAATAGGAGGCAACTCTGGATGGGATAATCATGGCAAAATGACAAAATTAGTTCGGGCTACCTATCAATTTAAAAATAAGCCACTTCTGTGTGTATATGTGTGTGTGTGTCTGTCTGTCTCTGTGTTTGTCTGTTTCTTGCTGTTTCTGTCTCTCTGTGTCTCTGTCTCTTTTGCTGTTTCTGACTGTCTGTCTTATGCACACATACACACACACACACACACACACACACACACACACACACAAAACCACCCCCCCCCTGCCCCAGCCCATAGTAATGGACATTATTTTGAGGAAGCAATAGACCAAAGGAAGAGGGCTCCCCCAGAAAAATCAGTTCAGGCCCCCAGATTTCTAAACTTTTACCAATGAGCCTGAGATTTCTCAGATCAGACTTCTCTTTTGGGGGAAAAAGAACATTTCAGTAGAACAGCTGAATAAGATTTGTCTTCAAACACTTCCTTTGCAAAGAGAAAGGCAGGGGGCAGGGGAGCAGCAGCACACAGTGTTGGCTTGGCTTCACAGGAATATTATGCCAAGAGGCATCTGGAGCCAAGGGAGATTTAAAAAACAAACAAAACAAATCCACTTGGGAGAAATCTCTTAATGAACACTGCCTAAGTCAGCCTGCTCCTTGGGGTGAGAATGGCTTGAATGGCCAGCATCATTGGTCTATGAATCAGCCATATTAGAAAAGTATCCCTTAAGTCTAAGCAGAGATGGGGAACCTGCAGCCTCAAGGCCTTGTGTGGCCCTCTAGGTCCTGAGGTGAGGCCTTTTGACTGAATTCAGGACCTAGAGGGTCACATGTGGCTGGAGACTTAGGGCATAGGTTCCCCATCCATGGAAGATTCTTCTCTCTTTAGGATAAGTCTCTCTAGAAAGACTCTAGTACCCAACACGGAGTCTAGAAAACTTATGTTTTAGTCTCAACTCCTATATTTAGTAGCTTTGTGGGTAAGTCAGTTCACTTCAGCTTCTTCTTTGGAACAGCTGTGAGATGACCCCTCTCACAGGGCTATTGGCATCAGATGAGAAGGAGAAAGGGCTTTCTAATTATATAGATGAGACCTATGATTTTTCCTATAATCATCATTATGAATTTAACCACCTTCCTCCAGATCTTCATCCTCTTTCTTCCTTTTCCAAGACGACAAAGTTAGTAATTATCAGAGGTGGGATTTGAATTGACAATCCAGACTCTTTCAATCCAAGACACTTCCCACTGAAGATAGATAGATATAGATATAGATATAAATAGATAAATATAAAGATACATACACACATATAAATACATATACACAATATCATAGGCAAATGTGTGAGGCACTGGGTAAAATATAATGTTTAAATATGACATGGTCCTTATCCTAGGGTCATAGTTCTAAAGTTGGAAAGAGATTTGAAGGCTATCTGGTCTAGTCAAAACATCTCATTTTGGAAATAAAGAAAATGAAGTCTAAAGAGATGAACTGGCTTGCCAGAAATCACAGGATTTATTATTTGATACCAAATTCTCTCTTTATGGAGCTCAAGGTCTCAACCTATTATTGCTGAATCACCTTTGGACTACTCAGAAACATAGAATATTAGCTCTCTAAGGAGACTTAAAGCTCATTGGTCCCAACCTCTTCATTTGACAAGTGAGGAAACTGAGATCCAGAGAGGGGAAGAGATTTACTCATTATGGCACAGCTCAGAAATGGCAAAGTCAACTTTTCCAGATGTTTCTCTAATGTATGATATCACTGAGCATGGAAACATTGACTGGCAGGCTTTGCACCTGAAAATCATTTCTAGTGAAGGCTGATTTTTTTTTCCTTGTTGGTTACTCATGTTGGTAGAAATCCCAGTGCTGGGTTAGATAAAAATAGAAATTTATTTCAGCCTTCCTCTATAATAATGAATGTGGGCGTCAAACCTACAGGCTGGCCATTCGTTCTGTATTCATCACCTACAGTGGTAAAGCAAAGAAGTAACTGCCTAACAGGGCCAAGTACCCTGAGAGAACATGTAGCAAAGGGGCAGTTCGCCCAGCCCAGAACAACTGGGGGCCTCTGAACCGACTCTAAGGGGTGAATGGACCTGAAAAGAGACCAAGGAGTTCATAGCTGGACCAGGGACCTTTTCCCACCAAGTTCCCAAAGCCAGGGGTCCACTGAGGAAATAGAGGGAAGATTAGTTCTTGGCCATCCAAGTTTGCAAAAGATCACTAATTACAGCTGGAAGGGACCTTAGAGGTGATCTGATCCAACACGACTTAGTCTATAGATGAGGAAACTGAGGCACAAGAATGTTAAGTGACTTGGCCAAGGTCATCCAGGTGGCAGAACCACGTCTACCATTTGAGCCTTCTTTCCATGGCTTTACCTTAGGGTCTTCCACATTTGACACCCTACTCACGCATTGGAATCTCTAAGGAGTAATTTTAAATTACTTCCTTTCCCTCACGTTGGAAACCCTTGGGAAAGCCTCATAGAAACCTCAAAGTTTCTGAACACTTCAAAGAAAGTTTGTATTCCAGTTTGTTGTGTGGCTTGCCAGCTAGTCACTGAAGAACTCCATCAAATTCCTCTGCTGACAAATGTCAGCAAAATGTTGGATTTGATCAAACTCCAGAGACCCTTCTAGGGTCTGAAACCAGAAGCCAATGGATGTGTGGAGACAGCTCTGAGTTATGAGGAATAAAGTGAAGCCTCCTGAAAACTTTATTTCTGTTTTGGTTGTCAGTGAAGAGCATGAGAAAGAGCCTTAGATTGAGAATTAATAGACTAGCTTCTGGGTCCAGATCTTTTTGCTAATTACCTTGTGAACCTGGTCAAGGTGTCTCAACTCTCCAGCCCTCAGTTTCTTCACTGATAAAATGGGCCTAATGGTATTATGCTGTCAAAGACATACAGCTATTACATGATGATCAAACGAGGTAATATATAAGAAATTATTTGGATAAATCGAAAGCACCAAATTAAAGAGTCATTACATACACACACACACACACACACACACACACACACACACACACATACACACACACACACAGAATTCAAGGAGGCCCAGTGAACTAAAGAGACTGTAGGACTCTCAGTGACTCAGAAGACTCTTAAGCATCTAATTCAAATGCAAAGTTTCTGAATAAAGAGGCATGAACACAAACAGCAACTCAGAAAATCCTCTAATGGTTGTAGCAAAAGAATTCTAGGGTTGAAAGAGAGCCCATGGGTTATCTAGCCTTCTACCCTGGGTGAGACCCTGCTTTCCTCTCCTCTCCTCTACAATATCCCACATAAGAGTCTCTATTTGAGGACCTACAGGGACATGCAACTTACTACACCTCCATTCCATTTATAGACAGCTCTAATTTGGGGAAGGTAATTTTTTTCCATCTAAATTGTATGCTACTATTGGTAACTTCTCCCATTGCTCCCACGTGTGCCCTCTTGAAAGGACGCATCAAATAGCTGTAATCTTCCTTCCACACGCCAGCCCTTCAAATTTAATAATAGCTGACATTTATAGAGCCCTTCAGATAACAACAGAGATTTAGAGCCAGAGGAGACTTCAGAGGCAATCTAATCCAGCCCATCATTTCACAGATGAAGAAACTGGTGCTCAAAGAGATCAAAAGACTTACTTCCCAGTGGTCAGACAGCTTGTAAGTGTCAGAGGTGGGATTTGAACCCAGGTCTATCTAGCTTGATTCTCAAGTCCAGGACTCTATCAATTGCACCATGCTGTTTTTCTATGCTGCATCATACCTTCTGGCCCTCAGAACACTTCTATGAGTTAGATAGTTGGTGGATATATTATCATCTCCATTTTACAGATGAGAAATTAAAACTTAAAGAATTTAAGTGACATGCTGAAGGTCAAAAATACCAGAAAGAAGCAGAGTTGAGTTTTTCTGACTCAGATTCCAGGGCTTTCTCCATATAGCACCGCTGCCTGTCGATACACGAATAATTTCTCACATTTCCCCTAAGTTTTCTCTTCTCCAGGCCAAACATCCACAAATTCTTTGATCTGGCCCTTACATAAGGTGGTCTCTTGTCCCCTCACTTATAAAAATGTATTATTTTTAATGAAATTCTTGGTGATTGCCATGTAGAAATGGGCAAATGCATTTACAATGGTCACTGAGGTGCCAAATGCTCTGGGTGACATGCCAAAAGCTTGGATTGCTTCTAATTATCCCAAACAAGTTGTTGCCAGTCCCCAAATCCCCCAATGCCATGTATCTACTTGATCTTTCTATAACAAATAATCTGTATATACTTGGAATTCCCACTGTCCAGGAATAATCACTAAGGTAACAATTCTTTGGTTCCCAGAACAAGAACAATAAATTTATAGAATGCTAGAATTAGAAAGGACCTATGAGATTATCTAATGAATAATGCATAATTAAAATAATGCTAATAACTAACATTTATATAGTTCCTTGAAGTTTAAAAAGTTTTTTGAATATATTCAAGACTCATAAAAGTTTATCCCCATATTCTAGATGGGAAAACTAAGGCTTAGAGATTTTAAGTGATTTGCTATTGTGACACAACTTTTTTGTTGTTATTCAATCATTTTTGTGTCCAACTCTTCATGACCACATTTGGGATTTTCTTGGCAAAGATACTGGAGTGGTTTGCTTTCTCCAGCTCCTTTTTTACAAATGAGGAAACTGAGGCAAACAGGGCTAAATGACTTATCCAGGGTCACACAGCTACTAAGTGTCTGAGACTGGATTTGAATTCATGAAGATGAGTCTTCCTGATTCCAGGTCCAGCATTCTAACCACTGCGCCACTCAGTTGATCTTGTCATACTAGTAAGCATCAGAAGCATCAATAACCCCAAGTTTTCCTAACTCCAAGTCCAGTACTGTAGCTAAGCTGTCTGAAATTACTCTGGTCTCAATTTATAGATGAAAGAACTAAGGTCCACAAGGATTTAATAACTTGCCGAAGGTCACATAGCCATTCAGTGGTAAAACTGAACCCACAGAATCTCTAGACCAGAAGGAACCTCTGAGATCATTTAGTTCAACCCCTATCTGCACAGGAATTCCTTCTATAACATTCCTTCCAGGTGATCCCCCAATCTATGTTTAGACACCTCTAGTTACAGGGAACCTGCTACCTCTTCAAGCAGACAATTCCACTTTTACTCAACTGCAATTCTTTATTTTTTTAAATTTGTTTTTAGTTTTCAATATTCACTTCCACAAGATTTTGAGTTACAAATTTTCTCCTCATCTCTTCCCTGCCCCCCACCCCAAGATAGCATTTATTCTGATTGCCCCTTTCCCCAGTCAGCCCTCCCTTCTATCACCCCACTCCCCACCCCATTCTTTTTCCCCTTACTTTCTTGTATGACAAGATAGATTTCTATACCCCATTTCCTGTATATCTTATTTCCCAGTTACATGTAAAAACAATTCTTCTAACATTTGTTTTTAGAACTTTGAGTTCCAAATTCTCTCCCTTCTTCCCTCCCCACCCACCCTCCTTGAGAAGGCAAGCAATTCAACATAGGTTATACATGTATCATTACGCAAAACGATAATAGTCAACCGCAATTCTTACATACAAACTTTTGCGGTTTCATATACAATCATCTTTTTATTGCACTGTGTTGTGGAAATGCTTGTTTTATTCCATAAATTAAAAATAGAATTTACCCCTTACCCTCTGGGTCAGGAAACCCATGTTTCCTGATTCTCCATTCAGTACCCCTTCTAACATACCATGTTGCCCCTGCACATTCATACTCAAAGTAGCTAAATGAAGAAATCATGAAATGAATAGAGAAGGCAACAGAAGGAAGTAGAAGAGGAGATAGAGCCAGTCTTGCCTAATGTTCACAGTATGGGGAGTAAAGGGAAAAAAAAGAGTCTCTGATAGGGACCCCATTTTTTTTCTCCCATTACAAACATGTAATAAAGCACTGGCCATGTCAAAAAGAAAAGAAAAATCCTATGCCTCAAACTACATTTTGAGTCCTTCACCTCTCTGTCTAGAAGTGGGTAGCATGTTTCATCATGACTCCTCCAGAATTGTGGTTGGCCATTGTATTAATCAGAGTTCCTGAATCTTTCTAAGTTGTTTGTCTTTATTAAATTGTTTCTACTGTATAAATCGCTCGGTTGGTTCTGCTCGCTTCACTTTGCATCAGTTCATACAAATCCTACAGGGACCTCTTACATAAGAGCAATGTCATTTCACTAAAGACTATCTGTGAGACAAAAGGAAAAATCTATCACCAATATACTTATTCACACACAGATTTATTTAAATCTATGCCTTTAGAGCATAAACCAGCCACCAGATGCCTACAGCCCCTCAAATTGACTTTAATAAGAGCAGTTATAACAATAGCCAGCATGTCTATAGCACTTTAAGTTGGGCAAAGTACTTTATGGGTTTTATTTGACTTGATCCTCACAACAGCTGTTTGGTTGGGGATATTACTATTGCCACTTTACAAATGAGCAAACTGAGGTTCAAAGATGTTAAGTGATTTGTCCACAGTTACACAGCAGTATCTACAGGAGGATTCAAATTCAGGTCTTCCTAACTTTTAGTTATCACTTCTTTCCATTGTTCCACATCTCTGCCAACTTGCACATTACTCTCTCATGTATACATAGCCCCATAGCTAAAGCTACAAATACTACAGTCATTTATTTACAGACAGACAGACAGACAGACAGACAGAGAGAAAGAGAGAGAGAGAGAGAGAGAGGAGAGAGACACCGAGACAAAGACAGAGACAGAGAAGAGAGAGAGAAGAGAGAGAGAAGGTGGAGAGGAAGAACTCTTCACTGCCTCTAGAGGTAGTCCAATCAATTTTCAGACAATTCTAGTAGTTAAGACTCTTTTTTTTCTCCTAAGGGGGCAAGCTGGGCAAGTTTATTCCTTCTTCTATAATATATATGAGAGCCTTTTAAATACATAGTATCTAGGTTTGGAATAGGGAAGGATCTCAGAGGCTATTTCATCTAATGCTACCATTGTACAGATGAGTAAGATGAGACCAGAAAGTGACTTTGCCCAGCGTTATTCAGGAAATAAGTTTCAAAGGCAGGACTAGAACCCACATCCTCTGATGTTCAAGACAGCGTGCCATACTTCCTCCCTTTAAAGACAACCATCATGCTCTGCCCCAAACCTCCAAGCCTTTTCTTCTCAAGCTTCTTTTGCTGATCTTCATTTGACATGTTTCCTTTAGTCTTCTCACCATACCATTCGCTTTTCTCTGGATACTTGGGATTGTCAGTGTCCTCTTATATTTGGTCTCCAGACTTTTTACACTGATTCCATCTCATTCACAGGCTTCTCACCCAGCCTCTACAAGACAAAGTTTGGGGCTAGTGCCTTGGGCATTATCTTCTCTGTAAATGCACTGAAGCACTGTGAAGTCACAAATAGGAATAGATTTCCATAGGGATGGGACAGTGAGAGATTATAATGATGGCTTTAGACTTCATAGCAGCTGCCTGATTGGGCTCCAAATAGGGTTCCAGAAAGAGTTAGCTCCCTAACTTCAGCAGTAGAGTGACCACTAATGCTCCACATTCATCAACACCATCAGTTAAGTTTACACTGTGTGTGCAAAATGGACCAAGTGGGAAGCATGCAAGAATCTTGTAATCTATGAGGAGATTTGATGATTACATAAAACTTGAAGTGAGTGCCATGACCATAATTAGGTAAGAATGATTAGCAAAGACTTTATGGAGAATGTGAGAAAGCATTGTGTATAAATAGACATCAAGTATCAGAGGCAGGAGGAAACATATGGTGGAAATGCTATCCGGTTTTCTTGACTTAACTGGAGTAACCAAACTGGGAAGTAGTGGGAGGATGCCGATGAATGGTCAAGGACTTCAAAGTCCATTAAGCCAAACTAAAGTATCTGGATTTGACTTCTGCAACAGTTAGGATTTGCCACATATTTCTTTGCAGAGGTGAGAGGATATGGTCTGGAATGAGAATCAGGAGAATTATGATTATGGCAGTCCTGTTTATTAGTTATGTGACTTTGGGTAAATTACTTCACCTTTTCAGCCTCAGTTTATTCATCTGTAAAAGGATATTAACAGTTCCTACCCTACTTAATGAGGAAATAAATACCTTAAACTGAGCAAATTGTCAAAAATGACAAAATTAAAGAGAGTTAATGCTTGATAGGCTGTGGGAAAATAGGTATACACTGTTAATTGCATAATAACTTAAATAATTCTGGGAAATGATTTGAAATTTTGAGAGCAAAGTCACTAAACCGTTCAAAACCCTTTTCTCAGTTATTCAACTACTGAGAATGTATACTGAGGAGATTTTAAAAAAACAGAAAGAAACCCCATATGAAGGGGAGAGAAGGAGCAAGCATTTATTAAGCACTTACTATATGCCAGGCACTATGCTAAGAGCTTTAAAAATATTATCTCATTTAGTAAGATGAACCAAAAGATTCACAGTAAGATTTTCAAGATAGGAAAATGAAACAAAAGCTGGAAACAAAGTCAATGCTCATGTGTTGGCCAACAGCCAGACAAATTGTTGAAATGTTATAGAATATTATTATGCCAAAAGAAATGAATATGAAGAATTCAAAGAAAAATGAAAAGACATGCCAATTGATGAGTCTCTGAAGAAATCAGAATCAGAACAATATATATTGTAACTACAAAAACATAACTGAAAAATAAATGTTAAAATGAGGCCAAATTCTGAGTAATTGTAATGAATTGGCCATATGTCTTGGCCATAGAGAAATGATGATGATGATGATGATAAAATAGCTACCATTTCCATAGTACTTTAGGGTTTATACAGTGATTTGCATATATTATCTCATTTGATCAAATGAGAAACAGCTGAGGAAATTCACCCCATTCTCTTAACAAGAGAAATGGAGGATTATGTGTTACATATGCTCTCCAAGCAGCTGAGTTGCTCAGTGCATTGAGAGCTGGCTTTAAAGTTAGGAAGACCTGGGTTCAAATCCTACCTCAGAGAGTTACTCAACTTTGTGACCCTGAGCAAGTGAATTAACCTCTATCAATCTCAGCTTCTCCATCTGTAAAATGAGTACAATAAATAATACCTACTTCCCAGGGTTGCTGTGAGGCTTAAATGAAGTAATATATGTAAAGTGCTTTGTAAACCTTAAAGAACTATATAAATGCTAGCTATTATCATATACTATAAGATACGTCCACTATGTTTTGCTTAACTGCTCTTTGTTACAAGAAAGGGATCATCTGATTTGTATGTGTATGAGGGAGATAACATAACCAGAAATGACTGTGCAAAAAGAAATCAGCAAAATATTATTTTTAAAAGGTGGAAAGCATGGTGGTAGGATGGAGAAGCTGGAAAAGATCAAGGGAATCTTAGGAATGGCCTTGGTGAGGAAAGAAGGTGAACTCAATTTTTGGCATATTTTGCTTTTAATATCCTAGAGTAAGTCCCATTGACTTTGCTGTAAAGTCAAGTCTGATTAGAGGGCAAGGTGAATTCTAGCAAGATTCCTACAATAGCACTTGGAGGGGAAGGGAGATGAGAGTATGTACAGCACAGCATCAATAATGATTACTTTGGGGGGCAGCTAAGGGGAGCAGTGAGTAGAGCACCAGCCCTGGAGTCAGGAGGACCTGAGTTCAAATCTAGCCTCAGACACTTGACACATGTACTAGCTGTGTGACCTTGGCCAAGTCACTTAACCCCAATTGCCCTGCCTAAAAAAAAAACAAAATCAAATAATGATTACTTTGTTCAGTAGTCTAGGGGCTAAGAGTTAGAGTTGAAGGAGAATGTGTAGGCTAAGGAAAATACTGAAATAATCAGGGCTATCCTGAAATGTAATTGGCTGATTACAGGTAGTTAGTTTCTTATCAATGAAGAGCTTCAAATTTGACTCATCACTTACCAGAGATATAGAGAGGTGTTCATTCAGGTATGGGTTGGATTAAATGGTCTCTGACATTCTCTCCTACTCTGAGATGGTGGGGGCTAGGGAATTGAGGAGGAAAGTTTAGGTGCTTTTACTTTGGGAAACATTCCACTGGAGACCGTGAGTGTCTACGCAGTACACGAACTTCACCCCGGATCCACAACTACAGGCAGAGAATTTTGTTTCTCATCTTTAATATCTCATTTTAAAATAAGAACAAGTCCATGATTAGAGTGCATTAACAAAAAGTAAACTATGTCCAGAATCCCAGGGGTTAAGGATGATCCCTTTAAATGAATATACGTTCTGCAGAACCATGACTAAATTTCAAATGTTACTTTTCATATTTGCTTTCCTGTCCAATTGTGGCAAATGTCAAAGGAAATGATGAGAAACAAAATGTATTCAGCTTCAGTAAACAGTCCTAAAACTATATGAAAATCTAAATTGGTCAATTTGAAAGAATCATAGAATGGGAAAGACAAGAACTTCAAACAGTCATTTACTACATCCTATCTCCTCCAGCGTGGGCTGTATGTAAAACTGTTATTTATTCATTCAAAAACAATCTACTGAGTACCTAATGTGCTTTTCTAGGCACTATGTAGGATACGAAGATGAGTTAGACACGGTCCCTGTATTCACAAGATTTGTAACATAATTGAGGAGATACTATCATTATACAGATGATGAATTCAAGATACCACGTGGGTAAGTTCCACAGGAATGGTTCAAACTATGAATAAAAGGAGGTCAGATTTATGAGATCAGGGAAAGCTGTATGGATATAATATTTGAGCTGCATCCTCAAGAATTGGCAGCATTGTGACAAGGTGGACCCTTTAGGAGAGAGCATTCTAGAAACAGGGTCCACAGGAAGCAAAGGCACAGAAGTGGAAAGGCACAGAAGTGGAAAGCCACTAAGTAACTTCAGTAATAGCAAATAGTTCAGTTTGGATGGATCCTAGAATAGTCACGAAAGGGAATGAAAGAAGAGCCTAAAAACAGAGGTTGTGGAGAGTGTCAAACTATAGAAGATCTTAAATAACAGGTTAAGGCATTTGTACTTTGTTTGATGTAAAATGATATAACGTTGAAGTTTTTAAGTGTGGGTGGGCATGGGAGAGGGTAATACAAAATAGTGCTTTAGGAATAGTAACCTAGTGATACTCAACAGGATGGATCAAAAAGGAGAGAGACTAGAGGTGGGAAAACTGATTAATAAGCTATTATAATAGTCTGGACATGAGATAATAAGGGTACAAATTAATATGATGGCTGCAGAAATGTAATGAACGAGATGGACCCAAAAGACACTATGGTAGATGAGAAGGGGGTTTAGTGCATCTGGCAGCTCATGACCATGATGGCGTGTCAGAGCAAAGCATGGTTGGGGACCACACAATAAAAGAGCAATGCAGTATACAAAGGCATATTACACCGGACAAAGAGTCATTCTGCAGACATCCATAGTATCATGCCTCCAGATTTTCATGCAGACCTCCTTGGTTTCATATTTCTCTTCTGGCCCTTAGCTTCCTTCTTCCACCGCATCCCTTAGGTTTTTGAATTCCAATTCCTGACATGGCAGCCTGTCTTTATCATCTCACATTGATGCTTATTTAGACCTGGGCCCTCTTTCTCCAGGAAAGGAAGGACTTCCCTCAGTTCATGATTGGCCTATTCACCAGTACAGGTTGACCTCCTACTGAGAATATAGCATAAAAGTTGTATGGGCAATTAAGAAAATACCAAGGTTTTAAGTCTGGGTACATAATGATGTCATTAACATAAACAGAGGAGTAAAGAGGAGTAACTAATTTGGAGCTGGAGGGGAATAAGGGAAGGAGGCAAAGAATGAATGTTAATAAGATGAAAAGTTCGGTATTGAACAAATCATTTTTTAAAAATGCTGAGTTGCCAGCAGGCTTTGCAGGTGCAGACATCCAGCAAGTGGTTAGGAATGTGAATGTCTTTGCACCCTGTCTAACTTTTCCTGTTTGTTATTATCAAACAGCAAACACTGGGGTGAGTCTCTGAGTGATCTCTCTCTCCCTCAGACTGTGAACGAATCATGTTATATCAGTCAATATAGAAATCAAAGATGGAGTATAAAAGGTTGCTGAGAGATCAAGGAAGAGGCAAATTGACAAAAGGCCATTGGACTGCATAATTGGGAGGACATTAGTGACCTTTGAGAGTGCAGTTTCAGTAGAACAGGTTTAAATTATATATTTTCACAAAATGTCTTTCGGGCAAGTAGCATTTCTTGTTTGTATTTGGAGAAATACTTGATCTCTTGAATTATAAGCTCTTTGAGGGCAGGGGACTTTGTGTGTATTCTATTTCTTTTTATCTCATAGTTTAGCCCACATAGTAAACATTTGGCAAATGTTGCTTTCTCAGTGGACCACAGGAAAAACTGTTGTGTCGGGCCAGAAATGTGGAGGACAGGGGTGTGAAGGGAATCGAATGTGGAATTAGAATATTGTACATTCTGCTGAGGTAAGCTGAAGGAGTGGGGATGGGGGCCAACATTTCTCGTGGTGAAAGAAACAAATGCTGAGCTTAGCTAGGATTGAGATCTAAAGTTAAAATGGATGGTATGCTTTGGACAGTAGTCATGCCTAGGTCAAAATGGGAAACAGTCATCAATAAACATTGATTAAGCACCTACAGTATACCAGGAACTCTGCTAAGCACTGAGTATACAAATGCAAAAGTGAAACATTCTGCCCTTAAAGAGTTAACACTCTAAGAGGTGGGCATTGTGAGGGAAGGGCATAATCTGCTCACTAAAAATTAAATACAGGATATGAACAAATAAATTCACAGTGACTTGGGTGTGAAGGAGTCTCCTAATAATGAGTTATACAACTAAGTGAGCACCCATGGAGGAGTCAACACTTAAGCTGAAAGTATAGGTGAGGAGGGTGAGGATTCAAGCAATGAGTGACAAGGGCAAGAAATGGGATGGCATGTATTAGGGAACAGTAAAAAGACCAGTGTGCCCAGATTATAGAAATGAGGAGGAGTAATGGCTGATTTAGATGGAAAGTCCAGGGATTAGTCAAGGGAGGCTACGTGAACTCCTGAACTAGCTTCCAGTACATCCAACCATAAGAAAATGTCTCACTGCTAAGAATAGCTCATTTCTATACAGGCCAGAGACAGCAGACATTCCCAGATGATTAGGGTGCCCCAAAAGTCTTAGTGCAATTTTAAGCTATTAAGTGCAGTTTTAAGCTATCAGAGCTTCAAACTGTACTAAGACTTTTGGGACACCCTATAAAGACAGAGGAATAGAAAATGAATGAAAGATTATATAACTTTGTGGATAGGGTAGGATGGAGTAAGGGGGATTAGAAAAGAGGTAGGGGGGCAGCTAGGTGGCCCAGTGAGTAGAGTCTCCGGCCGTAGAGTCAGGAGGACCTGAGTTCAAATCCGGCCTCAGACACTTGACACACTTACTTAGCTGTGTGACATTGGGCAAGACATTGCCCTACCTCCCCTCCCCTCCAAAAAAAAAGTTGGGGGAGAGAATAGGAAATTAAAGTAAGCGTGAGGGGGCAAGCAGACAAAAACAAAGGGTAGTGGTCAGGAACCAACAACTTAGCAGTAACCTTTGCATCCCCAATACCTAGCCCAGGGTTTGGCACATGGTAGGCACTTAATAAATGCTTTTGCTTTATTGATTGATATTAATATGTTGCATTATAATATTATCTCTGTGCACATCAGAGTTTTTACTCAGACATATTTCTGGAAGACGGATAGAATTCCATTTGTTATGACTCATTTCCTTGGAGGTTGGTGTAATTTAACAATGGAATGCTTTCTGGATGGGAAACCAGTGGTTCTAGGAATCTCATTTTTAGGAAATTTGTGATTAAGATCTCTCCTTAGCTAAATGCTAAACAGGCTTACCTATTAAGAGATAGCTTTTACAATGAAGTCTAGTGGGGACAACTACATCCTCATTATTCCTCAAACCATGTCAAAATGACATCTGAAGCTAATCGTAACCTAATGCCACTTCCGTTTCTTCTGAAATTAAGCTCAATTTGTCCTCATGAGGTTGAGAGTCAATGATGGATCAGGCGTTTTTGCATGATACATGTATCGATCAAAGGAATTACATTTAAAACTTGGGAGAAAATGGAGAGATCATTTAGTCTGACTCCTTTACTTTATCAAGATGAAACAGAGACCTGGAGAGTTTAAATGACTTGCTGATGGTCACACAGATGACCATGGCAGAGCTGGGCCTCAAACTCAAGCTGTTTGATTTAAAACCCAAGGTGCTTGCCACCCCATCATGATATCATACATACATAATAAAATGTGCAATATCAGTGTACAGATAATATCTAATGACCACTTAAGTTTAAGTCCCTAGTAGCTTAATAGGGCTGATTTTGGCTAATTAAACATCAAAAGCAACAAGATTTTTGCCATCAGATTCTACTACCTCAGAAGAGTGAGATGATCTATGGAAAATCTGCCATACACAAGAATTGTATTGAATGGATGGAAAATGAGCCTGTAGGTAGAGCCTAAATCTGCCAGAAACATCAAGAATGCTGAATGGCCTCCAAAAGGTGAGGTCACAGTCCAAATTCTTTGCAAACTAATCAGCTCCAGATGGGAAAGGACTGTACTGCCAAAATAAAGAGTTAGACTGGCCCATTTCAGAACTTTCTTATTACCCAGGGGATGTGTTCAGTGACCTGGTACCCACCTGGAGACTAAAGACTTTCTGTTGATTGATTCATTGGGACAGCCGTCAAAGGAGAGAGATTTTTTACTATTACAGTTGATCCCTATTTGGCTTCATGGTCAAGTACATAAGAACAAAAGCCAGCAAGGAAAACACAAGGCCTCTAGAGCCACTGCCCAGATGGAGACGATGGTTCCAGGGGAATTCTCATTCAGGTACTCAGAAGAGTTCACTTTGCCTGGAAATAGAACAGTTTAACCTTCAATAACCAAAGAAGAGGTTGACTGTCAGGTGAGCCCTGAGATAAAGATGGTCCTTAGAACAAAGGAAGTAGGACAACTCTAATTCTTTAGGGTCCATATCAACTTATTATGAGAGTGAGGTAGAGAGGGACAGAGAAATTGAGATTCTAAGTCTGTCCCAGGTCCTGCCTTTGAGTCTGTATGACTTTTAAAAAGTTAATTTAATCATCTTTCCCTCCATTGTCTCCTCTAAAAAACACTTGGAATAATATAGATTCCATTTCTCAATAGGGATGTGGTCACAATTTAAGAGAGTATACGTTTCATGCGTGTTGAGTTATTGAGGAAAAAAAAAGATTGCCTCTGAATAAAATGGATATCTGAAGTTGATTTTATTGATGAGGACTATGATAATAGAAGGATAAAGATCTGGAGGGAATCTTAGAGATTATTTAGTATAACCTTCTCATCTTACAACTAAGAGAACTAAGGGCCAGAAAATGTTAGTGTCTTGCCCCAGCTCACCCAGATTTTAAGTGAAAGTAGCAGTATTGGACCCAGGGACCTTTGGTTCCAAACCCAGGGTTCTTTCTATTGCACTGCACTGCCTCTGTTGAAAGTATCTTAGATATTATTCCCTATAGAACTCTTGCAATGTCCAGTGAATCTCTCAAGTTTGAACCATGTCTTGGGAGCCAGTAGAGTAGATTCCACCTGAAGAGTCAAATTTCTCTCTCACATTAATAGCAGCTTTTAAAAAATTTGTGCAAGTACGTAAGTGCAAGTAGGGTACTTCCAGAGAAAATTTCAAGCAACAGCAAACGTCTGCCTTTTCAGGCTCCATAAAAGTCCATTTTAAAGTGAAAGTTTTCTTTGTTTTTTTTTTTAATTTTTAAGTTCATGTTAAAGGGAGTTTCCATTTTGGTTAATCATTAACTTTAAGGAGACTAAATGGATTAATTTTTTTATTCATTTGCCTTGGCAGAAAATAACAGGAG
The DNA here is from genome assembly GCA_028646595.1 of Phalanger gymnotis. Lineage (NCBI taxonomy): Eukaryota > Metazoa > Chordata > Mammalia > Diprotodontia > Phalangeridae > Phalanger > Phalanger gymnotis. Next base: position 87,077,043 of record CM053623.1, on the reverse strand, counting down.
TAAATCAATAAGATTATGATTTCAGGTAAAGGATGAGGGAAGGAACTCTCCAAAGATATAAGATCTCATGAGAAAAAAACCCTAATGGTGTGTGAGAGTACAGGAAGGATGTCTATGAATATATAGATAGAGTCAGTGCTGTGGATCCAGAGAGATAAAGTCTCTCAGGAAGAACTGGGATCCAATTCTACTTCTGACACATTCTGACTGTGTGAACTTGGGCCAGTCTCTTTATCTAACAGTGTCCCAGGCAATAATCAAAAATGGTAAGTTGTAGAACAGTTAATAATGTGCATGAACAGAGAGATTTTCCTCTCTGAGAATTCCCTATACGAATGAAAAAATCTAAACCAAAGTACATACACATACATGGACATACACACAGAGATGGATAGGAAGGATCTACAGTTTCTTTAACTTAGGAAATTCTCTTAATAGACAAATCTTAGAGATATATTTAAGGCACACAGAAGTTAAATGACTTGTCCTTAATTAACAGGCAGAATTTGAACTTTATTCAATATGTGTGTATGTATGTGATTATATAATATGTGTGTACATATGCATGTATGTGTACCTATATTAATATACACATATGTGGCAGAGTTCAAATTCCACTTCTGATTTATATGCATACGTGCATTATGTATCTATTCATACATACATAACACACAACAAGTACATATACAAATATTGCTTTATGTATATACATCATGTATATATGTATATATGGGTGTATGCACATATGTATGTATGCAGAATATACATGTGCATATTGTAGATGCACGTGTACATATCTATGCACATGCACCTGAATGCATCTATATATGTATTATAAACATGGGTGATTACATGTAAATAGATCCAATTACTATTAGAGATTTTAAACAAAACACTTTTCAAGAGTCATTCATTAATCCTAAGATAAAACAACAATACCAAGCCCTTAACAAATGCAAAATTATATGTATTTCTTTCTGCTCTGAAAGAACCTGAAATCTTAGGGAAGCAAATTCAAAGCAGATACATGGACCATGTCTACCCCACTCTCCTTTGGGTCCAATAGGCTTGTACATGTTGTCATTACTTTGATAGCACACATGGTTCCGTTAAAAAAAGCACTAGAGTTTGGGGTTTTTTAACAAAAAGGGGAGAATTCTCCTTTTTTTGTCTCTTCACACATCATCCTTTTATATTTCTACATATTGGTCAACCTTAAGACCAGAAGATGTTATTAAGTGGTTAAATAGAATTCTGCTGTTTCATCAAATCCACACTTAGCTGAGATCATGGAACTGCTCCATTATCCTATTAGTTCAAAGAAATTCCTTGATATCTCCTGAATCTCTCCATCCCCTCAGCTTTCATATGGTAAGAAGAAACCAGTGAGGGGTGGAAACAACAACAAAAGGGTGGAAAACTTTCAATGGAACTTTGAGATCCTTTATTTTCTGCTCTTATTTCCCTCCACAACCTCCCTCTACACAAACCCCCACCCCAGGTATGCCCAAACTTTCAAAGCAGTCATTAAATCAGAGGGAACAAAGAAACAGGTATTAAATTCATGGGGTCAGGGGGCACACACACACAAACCATAAAGACTTGAGTTTGTCTAAGTGTCCAGTCTTTGAGGATATGTATTTGAGAAGGAACCAAAAGTTCAATTCCTTTTGAGGAACTTATTGAAAATTAAAATCAAAAGAGGAGACAAAGAGAATGGGAATTTTTTTTTAAAGCTTGGAACTTAATCCTTTCTATATTGTGGTTTCCAAACTTCATCATCATAGCACTAACAACACGCTATTTCTCTAAGAGTTTTCAGGCTAAGGCTTTTCTCCAAACAATCTGAGAAGGTGGGAGAGGCAAATACTGGTATCCCCCAGCTTACAGATGAGGAAAATGAGGCTGAGAGAGGTTCAACACTTGCCCATGATCACAGCGCTAAAAGTCAGGGCCCAAACTAGAACCCCTAGATTTTCGAACTCCAGAATCAGCGCTCTATGCATGAGGAAAGTGTCTTGCTCCTCCTGACTATCTCTGCTCAGTGCCCTTACTCCGGCCAAAGAGCAGCAGCTGCTGTGAACAGAAGCCAGCATTATCGGACTGGGAGAAGATGGAGCTCCCCAACTCCCGCCCCAACTGGTCGGAGAGGATGGTCAGGATAAACTTCTGGGGAGCGTCTACGGCACTGGGGAGACGCAAGGGCATGGGCTGCAAAAGAAAGTCCTTTCTGATGTCCTGGCTGCCTTACCTTCATCCACCACCCCTCACCCACCTGCTAAGCGCCAGCTTTTTTCGATAACTAATGAGGTCACTTGAGGCATAATCCGGCTTGGTTCTCAGCCCTTGCCATAAAACTACTCTAATATCCATATCCCAGAAGCCGAGAGAACGAGTGGACCGTCAAGCATTACCACCCGTGACTGCCTCAGTTTCCTTCCACGTTCTGTAAGACCTCTCTCATTTCCCCCGCCTCAAGCTGAGCCACACCATCAAATACCCGGGCTGCTGTCAGAAAATCGAAAGGCGAGGTGATTGCAAACTAAGCCAGAGGAAATCCAACATTCCTCCATTTGCGCCTACTTACTTGGAGGTGTGAATCTCCGCTCTCCTGGTCTGGCCGTTGGTCAATGGAGAGGGATGAAGCTGGCTGCTAGGATTCTAGAGACAGGAGATCGCGCAGGAACAGCCCCGCTGACTCTGCTGCTGCTGCTGCTGCCGCCGCCGCCTCCGCCGCCGCTGCTGCTGAGGAAGCTGTTTCTCCAGCTGCTCTCTCTCTTTTCTGGACAGGATCACTCACTTGTCTCTTCCTTTCTCCTTTTCCAGCTGTGGCTTTCCTCTCCTGCTGGGACTTCCTAGGAAAGATTTCTGGACTCCAAGGCAAGGGAACCTGATCCTCCCTTGGACTCTAAGCCTTCATAGGGAGTGAGTCCAGAGAGAAAACGAAGAATGGAAGGAGGGAAACGAAAGGAGGGAGGGAGGCAAGTGGGCAAAGTGAGGAAGCCAGCACCAGCAAGGGCACTTTTTAACTCGTGAGCTGATTGGAAAGCTTATTAAAAGCAGGTCACTTAAGGGGCAGTCTCTCCCATTAGAAGCAAAAAAAAAAAAGGGGGGGGGGAGTGGCAGGAAAAGGAGATGAGATAGTAAATTGGACTTCTTGACTAGTAATTTTTCAAAAAGGAAGTCTTGATAGCGCATTTCTTCCCTGAAACTTTGTGCGATTCAGAGGAATGAGCTTTCACCCGGATTTTGTTAAGTAGGGAATCAAAGGGATAAGATCCCAGTCACGGATTACAATTTTGAGAGGAAGGGTGTTGCACTAGCAGCAGACAAAATAGAACCAAGGGTCATTGAACATAAAGATTCCTACTGGCATAGAAGAGACTTGGAATACCACATATTAATATTTTTTGTTGTGGTGGTTCAGTCATGTCTGACTTCATGACCCCATTTGGAGTTTTCTTGGCAAAGATATTGGAGTGGTTTGTCATTTCCTTCTCCATCTCATTTTACAGATGAGGAAACTGAGGCAAACAGGACTAAGTGACTTGCCCAGGGTCATACAGCTAGTAAGTGTCTGAGGCCAGGTTTAAACTCCTGAAGATAAATCTTCTTGACCATGGAACCGGTGCTGTATTCATTACTCCACCTACCTGCCTTCATATTAACGATATTTAAGTTTTATTGTATTTTCTTTATTTTGTTGAATATTTCCCAATTACATTTTAATTTAATTAGGGCAGCACTTGTGGGCCCTATGTTTGACACCTCTGTAAGCTGTCCTTGAGATCCTGAAGACCTCAGATATATACTCTGGCTGTGTGACCCTGCCCAAGTTGCTTAACCTCTCCGCATCCTCAGGCTACAACTTCCAGGGAAAGTGCAGACCTGCAGAAAAGGTGACCTTCCTCACGGGAAACTTCCTGGATTGATGGTCTGGTCTAAAGCAATAATAATAATAATAATTTGTTTCTATATATTTCTTTACCTCTTACAAAGTGCTTTCTTAACAACAACCCGGTGAGGTTTGTGGTTCAAATATGATTATCCCCATTTTACAGCTGTGGCGACTGAGGCTCAAACACATAAACTGATGTGTTCATGGTCACACAGCTACTAACATCAGAGCCAGGAGCTTGTCAGCCAGTCAGTCAATCAACAAGCATTTAATTAGTCCTTATTCTGTGACAGTCCCTGTGCTCCCAATTTTCCTAACAAAGTAGAAAAAAAAAGGATGGGGTGGGGAGAAATGGATCTAGTGACCAAATACCTTCTTCATCCCATTCCCACCATCATTTCTTCTTCCTGCAGTTCCTACTTGGTTCAATTATCCAATCCTTAAAGAATTTCCCATTCAGCTTTGTATTGTAGACGGTGCCCCAGTGACACTCTACACAAGAAACTGCTGAGGTCCCAAAGAAGGCTAGGTAGTTGGATGTCTGAAGAACCAGAAAGGCCAATTAAATGCTCCAGCCGGTGGGGAGCATAGAGAGTTACAGGGAGGTGCCTTAGTGGATCTGGCACTGGAGGGAACTGGCCTTAGCTCCAATCCTCTCTGAGTCATTTACCAGCGTTATGACCTGGATCACTTCACCACCATGTCTGTTTCCTCATCTGCAAAATGAAAGTAACAGCAGCTACTCACAAGGTTGTTGTGATTGGGGATTACCCAAAATAATATGTGTAAAGAGCTTTGTAAAGCTTAAAGCATTGTAGAAGCATTACATAAGCATTAAGTAATGATAATGAGGATGAAGATGCTTCTAACAAAACACTCAAGATTTTAGGTGAGGAATGGTCTCTTAGGTCCAAAAATGACACAGGAGGTAAGCCCTCTGAAAAAGAGAGCCCTGTGAGCTTTCTAGGACTTCTGATCAGGTCTGCCTATTAATGATGTTAATATGAGTACCTTAATCAGAGAGAGAAAGAGACAGAGACAGAGACAGAGACTGAGACTGAGAGACAGAAAAAGAGGCAGAAACAGAGACATAGAGGTTAATGTTCTTTTCACTCAATTGTAGTTCTTTCATATTAAAATGATTGAAAAACAACTAAGCATAAAATACCATGTTGAATGAGTATTTTTTATTTCAAGTAAGTTGCGCAGAGCAAAATTTAATGGAATGCAAAAATCCAAGAACAATTATTAATTTATTTATTCATGTTGAACATGTATTTATTGAGAATATGTTAAGCACAGGCTACTATGTTGAAGGTTTTGGAAATACACAGAGAATAAAGTAGCATGGTTCCTGATGTTAATGAATTCATCATCTGGGATTAAGATGTTCACAAGAAATATAATACAAAATAAAATACTACAAGTGTTATAAAAGAGCAAAAAGGTACTATGGAAATCCAGTGGAGTGAGAGGCTGTGACTAGGAAGATCAGGGAAAATTTCCTGAAGAGAGTGTCATCTGAATTGCATCTTAAAGGATGAGTAGGATTTTGATAGGTGAAGACCAATGAGAAGGATATTACAGGTGATGTGTTGCTATGCATCAGTCAGTCAAGTGTTAAAATCTTCAGAGGTCAAAGTAAAATAAGACTAGGAAAAGACAGAAAGATTTGGGGGTGGGGGGAGGTTACCAGTGTCTTTGGAGAGAACAGCTTTCACAAAATGATGGAATTAGAAACCAGATCACCAAGGGTGGAAGGACAGAGTGGACTATGCTTGATGAAAATTTGGCAGGGAAAGGAAGGGGAGAGAGAAGATGAAGTTCATCAATTTGGTTAAGGGAAAGGTTCTGTATGTTTGTTAAGGACAGTAGAGACCTGTTTTTGCCAGAGGGAGAGCAATTACTAGGGAGGAAAAAATGGAAATGCAACAGAAAAGGAATAATTAATAGTGCAAGGTCCTGGAAGTAGGAATAGGTATTAGGACTATGACATAGTCCTATCTCTCTGTTAGGAGTAAGGACCATCATTTCCTTATTCTTAATAAAGAGATAGGACTATAGGAAGCAGGGAAAGAAGACAGGATGGGCAAAGAAAAAAGGAAATTTTGAGGTAGAGAAAAGGGACATTAAGGAAGGCCGCATTTTGTAGACCTCCTCATAGTAGGAAGGATGCTCATCTAGTAAGAGTGAGACGTTAGGGACCATTTGGAACAGAATTCGCTAGGAAGTTAACTTTTTTAAAATCTGTGATTTCACGCAGCCTAGTAGCCACATAACTTAGAATCTTAGTTGCCTGGTCAGTCAGTCAAGGAATATTAATCCCCTACGATGTTCTAGGTACTGTTCTAACCACTGGGGATACAAAGAACTATAAAGGGCAGCACCTACTCTCAAGGAGCTCACAGTCTAATGGGGGAGACGACATGCAAACAACTGTTAACAAGCAAGGCATACACAAGATCTAGTGGAAATAATGATGAGCAGAGGGAAATCACTAGAATTATCTGGACCCTGAGACCTTAAGTGATTTGCCCACAGTCACACAGCCAGTACAGGTCAAAGGCAGAACCAGGTATTCCTGACGGAGGAAAGCTTTCTATCTACAAAGGCATTTTCTCCAATTAGAAGTGAACAAAAGAATTGTGGGATAGCAATGGCCTTTATTCACTAAGCCTTTACTCTTATCAATCCAGATCTGTGCCAGGTTTGAACAGACTCTTTATAATCTTTCTGAATACCTCAGGTCAAAAGCCTTTTCGAGGTATAATTATGGTTGCAATACCATTTTTGCTTCTCTAATGAAAGAGCTCTATACTTTTCCTAAAGCAATTAGCCATTTATTAACAATTGCTTTGTCCTAAGACCATTTCGGAAATCTTGCATTTCAGATTTCTCTGGAAATCTATTTGAAATCTCCAGTAATCACTTGATAATGCAGGTCTGAAGCTCAGGAGAGAAGCTGAGCCTGGATATATAGATCTGGGAGTCATCAGCATAGAAATGACAATGAAACCCATGAGAACTGATGAGGTCACCAAGAGAAAAAAAAAGAGTAGAAAGTGAAGGGAAGAAGGCCCAGGACAGAGCTTTGGGAACCACCTCCTCCTTTTGGGAAGCTTTCCTTGACCATTCTAGCCTAAAATTCTCTCTCCTTCATTGGAACACTTGTAGCACCATCTCGGACCTCTTTTATCTATACTGCTTATAAAACACCTGTCATTTACTCTATCCCATTGTTATCTTTTTCTTTGGAAAGGATATCATTGGATACTCTACAACTCGAAAATGTAATGGCAGTGATTCCTTTGTCTCAATTCACTATATCCCCAAAATATAATTTTATTCATCTATTGTTTAAGCAAGTTGAATCAAGTGGATTTTTTGTCTTGAATTAGAGGCATTTTCTAAATATCTTAAGATATATATTTTACATAATAGATTCCATTTAAAAATGATGTCAATGTTTGAAGGGCCAGACAACCCACAGGATTGCCTCTTTCATAAGGATATAGCTCCAAGGGAATAGGATATCCGCATCATGGAAAGACCACTAGACTGCACTCAGAAGGCCTACTGAAGTCTGAGTCTTTACTCAATATGCATACTTAGACAAGTCACCACCTCATCCTGCTTATCTGTATAATGGGAGTAATCAGTCTTGTACTCTTTGCCATTTTTGACAGTTAGTTCTGGTGCTGACACTATCCACCTAGAGCAGAAAATGAAAATTGTAGAATGTAAAAGAAAAGAATCAATTCTTCTGAACATCCCTCTAAGACCTAAAAAACAAGCAAGTGATAAAAGCTCATATTTCTATACTGCTTTTCCCACAATGGGGACAGGTGCCAATTGGAAGCTTTGTTGCCCATTACCCAGTTCTGGATCATGGATCCAGGGTAGACTCAGAAGGGGACCTGTATGATGGGTGGCATTCCCAGGTAGGGAGGCCTTAGGCAATGTGCTAAGAAAAGTAGAAGTTCAGAAGCAAAAGCAGCAGCGTTGTGGCTTAGACCCCTGGGTCACAGCGGGGTCTCTGTCCCAACATTCAGCCCAGGCTATAGAGGAATAATCAAGACAAGAATCCCAGACCAAAGGGGAGACTACAATTCTGTCACTCTGAACTGACAGTTTTCCATCTGGCTGATAAGGGCTGAGTCCAGCAGCATCTACTGTTGCTCAGACCCAAACCCAGGTCAGAACCTTTCAGAGCTCAGACTACCATGCCTGGATCAGATCGCTGGAAGCACTAGAAGCTTGCAGGTCTCCAGGTTGTCCTTGAGAACCTGAATGACATAACATGTAATCTATCCATCTTTTTAAGATCCAGATGAATTCTTTCTCAGTCAGTCCAACAAGAATTGATTAATTGCCTGTCAGACACTATTCAAGGTGCTGGGATACACTTGAAATGAAACAATCTCTAATTCCAAGGAGCTTTCATTCTTTGAGAGGAGGCAGCAAGTACATATATAAGTGTATGCATATTATAAACACAAAGAAAATAAAGACAAAACAAATACAGGGTAAATAGGCAGAGAAGGCACTAGCAGTTATGGTAAATAGATGAGTCTGCAGGTAGAAGAGAATACTTGAGTAGAATCTTGAAAAAAGAGAGAGATTCTATAAGCCAGAGTTAAGAACAGAGTAGATTCCAAGAATAAGAGTGACCAGTGCAAAGGTATAGAGAAGGGAATTGGAGTGTTTTGTGGGGAGAAAAGAGAGGATAGTTTGGCTGCATCAGAGTTCAGGAAGGGGAGTAATACAGGCCTGGTAGTGCCCCAATACAGGGTTGAGACCACTTGTCCTGATGCTGGAGTCCTTCATATGCAGCATGCTCTGGATCTGGCCTGTCCTCAGTGTCCAAAGAGCTCTGGACAAGTGACTCACTATGACTTTTTCTGGATTTTCCTATCAAGATTCAATCTGATACATTTTCTTGATCAGTTTGGAAAGAAAAGGGAGTTTGGTTTTATTGCTTTCTACAACTCTACCATCTTGGTTACACTTCTTGGACAAACTATAGATAGAAATAAAACAGGAAAGGCAGTCTAGATGGGAAGGATTATAAGAGTTCAGCAAGAGTCTAGAGGTCACAAAACAAATCAGATTGTCTGGAATAGGAGGTTCATGTAAGACAGTATCAGGAGGTAAGGTTTGCAAAGTATCTTGGTGACAGATTGCAGAGAATACTGAATATAAGACTCGCTAATTAGGCCAAAAGCTTGGTGTCCTGTCTCAAACCTACCCCTCCTTTAATTGTCCTTATTTGCATAGTGGACGCTACCATTCTTCTAATTATCCTGGTTTGCAAAGTTTTCACCAACTCCATTTTCCTCTCCTTCACTCTCCACAGTCAGTTACCAAGTCTTGTAAATTCTAACTAGAAAATTTCATATCTTTTTCCTTCTCTCCATTTTTAGGGCCACTGACCTAGGTTCTTATTACCTCTCACCTGAACTATTACAGTAGTCTCTTAATTGGACTCCCAGTCTCCAATCTCATGTCCTATCTTATCTGACCTCAATATATCTGCCAAAATAATCTTCCTAAAGCATAAGTCCTGCTATGTCTGTCCCTTGGAGCAAGAGGATTCAGTGGCTCCCTATGGCCTCTAGAATGATTTTTTTGAGGGGGGAAGGCAGGGCAATTGAGGCTAAGTGACTTGCCCAATGTCACACAGTTAGTAAATGTGTCAAGTGTCAGAGGCCAAATTTGAACTCAGGTCTTCCTGACTCCAGGGCTGGTGCTCTACTCGCTGTGCCACCTAGCTGCCCCTATCGTTTCTAGAATGAAATCCAAACTCCTCAACTTGGCATTGAAAGCCTGACCACAGCTTATGTGACTCAATTACTTCCCTTCATTCCTCATCACACATCCTAAGTTCCACACACATTCTCTCACTTTCACCTTTTCCCAGGCTTTTCCCTGGTGCTTTACTTTTTAGAATCCCTAGATTCCTTGAAAACTGAGCTCACAGATCCCCTTCTATGGGAAATCTTACATAATCTCCCTAGCAGTTAGTGCTTTCCCCCTACTCAAATTGCAATGGACGTATAGCTGGAAAGGTGTTCAGAGATCATCTAACCCAACTCCCTTATATTACTGTCAGGGAAATTGAAGCCTAGAGAGACTTAAACTTGATCACAGAGTACACACACACACACACACACACACACACACACACACACACCACACACACACACACACACACACCCCCTTATGCATGAGTATATATATGTATATATGTATGCGTATATCTATGTATGTTCATATGTATGTGTTTACACACACATCCATATATAATACTATATACACACACATCCATATACATATGTATATACATGCACACATCTGTTTATAAATATCCCCAAAGTATAATAGAAGTCTTTTCTTGAAGGTACTAAATAGATGCTTGTTGGATTGAATTGGCTTGTACATTGTTCTGTAGGTGGTAGAAAAGTTCTTCACTAGGACAGAGGGAGACATGTATGGACAGAATGAAAGACTGAGTTACTAGATAGAAGAGGAGACTTTTATCCTCATTCTCATGCTCCAATATCTATAATGATTCCTCATTTCCTATAACATCAAGTGTAAATTCCTCAAATTAGGATTCAGTTTTCCATATTCTAGCTTTTCCTTTCCTACACCAGTTGTCTCCTACTGCTCCCCTAGTCAGAGCAGTCTATGCAGCATCGCCCTCACATGTTACTTCTAGAATACCTACCCCTTTCTTTGACATTTACGCCAATCCTGCCTACCTTTCTAAACCAAGTCCAATATCCATTTCTTCCATGGATTAATTTTCATATTATCCACTTATATTGATCTGTCCCTTTTCTAATCTTCCATAGCAAGATTCACTTTCCTTTTGGTTAGTTAAAATTGGGGCTTGAACATTATGGCCAAGATCACGAAATCATATGATCTTGCAGTTGGAGGTCAGAGTGCCCAATGTGTACCTGAACAAGAGTCTCTCCTGCAATATTCCTGGCAAGCACTCTTCTATCTACCACCTAATGATTTCTAGTGATGGAAAACTGTCTAAATCCCAAGGTAATCCTTCTAGCTTTAATTATCAAGGAAGCTTTTCCTTATAACTACCTGCAGCATCTTTTATCCTGTCTCTGTTTAATGGTGAAGAGATGTTTGCATTGTAAATCCCAAGTGATGACTGTTCTTTAGGCTCCAACTGCATAGTGACAACTTCCGTCCCAACTATATTTTTTGTCATTTAATCATTCATTCATTCATTCATTCATTCATTCATTCAAGGTTTAGTGAAGATCTACTATATTAAAAGCATTGTGCTCTCTGCTGTTTGGTTATTTCTTCTCATCAAGATTGTAAGCTCTTGGGGGCAGTTAGGTGGTGCAGTGAGGAGAGCACTGGCCCTGGAGTCAGGAGGACCTGAGTTCAAGTCCAGCCTCAGACACTTGACACATGTACTAGCAGTGTGACCTTGGGCAAATCGCTTAACCCCAATTGCCCTGCCAAAAAAACAAAAACAAAAAAAAGATTATAAGCTCTTTGAGTGCACAGATCTTGATCATATTTTTTACAACTCCTATGGTATCTAAGCATATAGTAGGCAATTTTTAAAAGTACCTGCTGAATTGAATTCTTTTAATTTAATAATTATATTTAATTTATTTTAACATTTCTTTTTTTAAAAAAAATTGAGCTCCCAATTCTCTCCCTCCCTTCTTGCCTCTCCTCTAACCACTGAGAAAACAAGCAATATTATACTAATAAAACATATGAAGTCATGCAAAACATATTTCCACTGAACTAAGAAACAATATTTTTGCATTCAATTAGAGCAAAAGAAAAGAGACTTTGTGGTGAGCGATATATGATTTACAATTTTAGAGATGTTTTGCAATTGCCCTCATTAAGGGAGAGCTAATAAAATTTGAGAGCTGGGAGCTGTAGTGTCAAAATCAACAGATTCTCTGGCTCTTTATTCTCCAATGCAGTCAAGCCAACTTGTCAGTCTCCTAACATTTGTGTACCTGAAGACCCTGGGCTGGGCACTCTGGGAGATTGGTTCTACCCCAAGCAGGAAGGATATGAGACAAACTAGATGAGGCAGAATTGCCTTCATTTCAACGCGTCTTGCCCTAGGCATGTAGTATCTGGTTTCGTTTTGTTTTTTTTTTTTTTTCTGTATTCTTGCCTGGTTTCTGTCCTACTGACTTCTGTACTCTTTTGTACCTGTAAATTCTGTGATTCTGACACACAAGCCAGAACTTGTATCTTGGCACGTTTGAATATAATACTTTGACTTTATTCATAGTCTTGGCTCCATATGACTTGGGCACATGTCAGGATTTTATTGGAATATTTAGGAATCAGAAAAATGATAATAATAACAAATTTATATAATGCTTTAAGTTTGCAAATTTTTCACGTGAACCTCACAACAACCCTAGGATGTAGGTGCTGTTATAATCTTCACTTAGAGTTGAGGAAATTGAGGCAGGCTGAGGTTGAGTGACTTGCTCAGGGTTAAAAAGGTCATATGTCTCACCAAATCACACAAAACAAGTGCCTGTTGCCATGTTTGAATGCAACTCTTTCAGGTTCTTGGTCCAGTGCTCTATTCACTGTGCCACCCAGCTGCCTCTTGCCCTAAATGGACTCAGAGTCCTTGAACTCTGCACACTGCAAATTCTTTTTATAAATTGAATTTTTTAATGAACAAAAATCAAATTATTTTTTAATCCCTTTCATCTATCCCACCTCTCACCATTGGAGAAAAAAATAAAGAACAACAAAACCCTTGCAATAAATATGCATAGCTATGCAAAACAAATTCATATACTGTCCACATCATACATATATATGTATATACATATATACATTTATGTATATTTATGTACATGTATATATACATATCTTCTTCTGCACTTTTAATCTCATGTTTCCGTCAGAAGGTAGGCAGCGTTTTTTATCATCAGTCCCCTGGAATCATAGCTGGTCATTTGGTTGATCAGAATTCTTAAATCTTTCAAAGCCATTTGTCTTTATCATATTGATATTATAAATTATTCTCCTGATTCTCATTTAACTCTGCATTAGTTCAAAGAATTTTACCCAGATTCTTCTGGAACTATCTCTTTTTATCATTTCTTATGGCCCCACAGTATTTTTATACATTAGTACACCATCATTTGTTCAATCATTCCTCAATTAGTAGGCATACTATTAATTTCTAGTTCTTTGTTACTACAAAAGGAGTGGCTAAAAATGCTTTTGTACATATGGGTAGTTTCCCTCATTCTTTGATCCCTTTGGAGCAGAAGGCTAGTAATAGTATTGTTAGGTCAAAGGGTATGCACAGTTGAGTGACCTTGGGGGCATAGTTTCAAATTGCTTTCCAGAAAGGTTGAAACAATCCATAGCTTCACCAGCAACAGTACATTAACATTATAATGCTAAAGGGACTTCCTTATAGGAAAAAATAGAATCTCTGCAATGCAAAACCCCCATAAAGACCTCCCCATAAACCCTTTCAATTACATACCCAATCTTCCTTTTCTCCAATTGTACCCAACATAGCCCATTGATAGCAATCCCAAGAAAATACAGTGATTTCTGAACCAATTTTACAATTCTTCTCAGGGGAATGTGGCTAAACATTATATCGAGTCATTGCAATAAGAATCTATAAGATCTATATTATAGATTTAGAGACTCTATACTCATAAAGATACTTAACATCATCTTGTCTATCCCTCCTCCATTTTTATAGATGAGAGAACTAGGGCCTAGAAGAAAAAAGGAAGGAAAGAAGAATTTATTAAGCATCTACCATGCGTCATCATACATGTTGTACAAAGTGCTTTACAAAAATTATCTCACTTAATCTTCCCAATAACCCTGGAAGGCAAGTGCTATTTTTCCCCCATTTTATAGTTGAGGAAACTGAGGCAAAGAGAGATTAAGTGACCTGCCCAGGGTCACACATATGGTAATTATCTGAGGCTCAATTTGATCTCAACCTCTCTAACCACTGTGCCAACTGGCTGCCCATGAAGGAACCTGACCAATGGCACAGATTTGCCTTGGCTGGGTCTTCCTCAGTACTAAAACCCAGTGCTGACTCTGCCTAAATGCTTTGATAGAGTAGGTACCTTACATCTCATTTTGTCACTGAGTTGTATATGCTGATGATGAGTACGAAGTGGCCCGAGGCAATACCTTGCATTAACTTCTCAGAAGGCTTCAAATTAGTCATAAAAGAGGAACCTTCCTAAGTAAATGTCCCAGTGATCCTAGACAACTTTGTAGACTTATGTCCAGATTGACCACCTTGCATAAATATGATGAATATTCACATAGTTGTAGGTCCTGCCCTCTTTGTGGCTTAATCATTATGAAACAAATCATTTGTCTTACTGTTCTTGGATCCTTGGCTATAGGTGACAAGTTAAAATGTCAGAAAAAAATAAAACTCATCACCAGTCTTGTCAATTAAAGAATTGATTACTCAATCATCATGCATTAAGCACTTACTATATGTTAGGCACTGTATTAAGTGCTGGAGATACAAAGGTGGACACAGCCAGCCCTGCCTTCAAGGAACTCACCTACTACTGGGGAATATAACATACAAATAAATTGGTATTTACCAAATACATACAGAGTAGATGAAAGGGAACCACACAGGGTAAGGCCTTAGCAGCTGGGGGAACTGGGAAATGGACAAATATTTTCATTCAAAATTCTATTAGGTCTTGGACAATACCTTCTAAAAAGTATTGGCAGTCTTCAAAGGCCTAGTTCCAGTTATCATAATTCTATTCCAATAGGGTCAGCTGTCTCAAACACAAGTTTCAATGATATAATAAGGCTCTTGGTGTCCGGGACTAGAATAGGGCAATGCTAGGGGAGGAATTGGCCATGTCTCTAACCACCCCTTTTCTCATCCTTTTCAAAACGAGTTCTCTCAAAAGAATCATCTATACTGATGACTTTCATTTCCTCACAACTCATTCACTCCTTAACTCTTTGACATCTGCTTCCTGTCCCTACCAGTCTATTGGAATTGTTCTCTTCACCAGCACAAATGAGCTCCTAATTTTGAAATTAAATGTACTTTTCTTAAATCCATGCTCCATGACTTGTGCAGTATTTAACACCTGGAATTTTCCCTTCTTTCTTGATTTCTATTACGTTACATCATCCTGGTTCTCTTCCTACAACTCTGGCTACTCCATCTATGTCCCCTTTGCTAGGTCTAATCACATCTTCCAGTCCTTAATTGTAGGAATACTCTCAAAGCTTAGTTTTTGGCCCTGTTCTTTATATTCTGTAATTTCAGAAAACTTATCTGTTCTCATGGCTCCCATTCATACAGCTCTTAAATCTACATCTTTTTTTCCATTAATTCTTTCCTGTACATTAATCCCATATCTCTAACGACCAGCTAAGTATCTTCACCTGCTTCATCTTGCCACCATCTCATATTCGATATGACTAAATCAGAATTTATCATTCTTTGGTAGCTTCCCCTCACCCTTGGTTTCTAAATTTCTGTCAATGTCCATTATTCTTCCAGTTTGTGAAGCAGGAGTATGCTGAAACCAGCTTACTCAAAGGAGCTGAATTAAATTTTCAATGTGAACAGAAATCAACAATCACGACAAATTAGGGCTTGATCTAGCTTGCCAATGTCTAAACTTAAGAAAGTAATAGAGAAGATGTTTAATAATGCTGTTTGAATTTTAAAATGTCTTGTACATAAATTAACTTTTTCAGAGAGCCGGTTGTTAAACATTTATCCTTCAAGTCTTTCTCTCCTTCATAGCAATGGTTATCAAATCTGTCGTTTCTTCCTTGATGATACTGTTTCATAAACATCTTTCCCTTCATTTCCTACTTTCACTACTCTAGACAAATCTTTCATTAATATGTAGAGGAGACTACAGCAACAGTCTCCCTCGTGGTTTCCTTGCCCTCAGTCTCTCCTCTCTCAAATATATCTCTTTGGGATCTAATTAATCTCCCTAAAACAATGCTTTATATATGTTGAATGCATACTGAATTCTTCATCATCTTTTTAAAAAAAATCTTCATTCATTTTAAGTTATCATTTCTGCTGATAAATAATTGGGCAAAATAGTTCCTAATAAATTCCTTGATTTTCTCTTCGTCTTATAGTGAATTCTTTTTTTCATTGTTGATACTGGCAATTTGTCTTTCCTCTTTGTTTTTGGATCAGAATAATATTTTTTTTCTATCATTGGTTGTTTCCGTTGTTTTTTAAACAGCCACTAGCTTTTCTTACAAATTCAGTGGGTCTTTTTATTTGAATTTAATCTCTCTTTGATTTTTACAATTTCTAGTTTTGTGTTCATTCTTTTAAAAAATTGTTTTTTTTCTAGCTGTTTATTTGGTTGCATGACTAATCCACTTACTTGTTTTTTCTTTTGTTGATGACAGTATTAAAAGATATGACTTTTCCTCCATCCCTTTAGATATTTCTCTACTGCCTACAATCTAAAGTCTTCTTTCCTTCATTCTTTCCTTCCTTGCTTCTGCTTCTCCTGCTTCTTCTTCTCCTTCCCTCACCACCTCTCTTCACTTGGGGCACCATACCCTTACATGTGGGTGCTCTCCCCAGAGAAATATAATTTTTGGTCATTTATATTTTATAAGCTATTTTGGGGCTTAAGGTCTAGATCTTTAAATTTTTTTCATTTTTTTTCAAAAAGCTGAGACTTTTTTACTTGTTGTACTGTGATGTTTTCATTTATCATTTCCTGAAATATAGCTCTAAAAAACCAGGCTTTCAATAAGCACATTGTGATTCCAATGGAGCTACTTGACTAGGCCTTTAAACCCAAATCACTCTGGCTTTCACTGAATGGCCAATAATAGGCCCCAGCCCAAGCCTCTGTTTCTTATCGTTTAGGTTTTGATGGCTTAGAGTAATTATAAATAGCAATTTTTTTCTTCTGTTCTGGCCAGACTGATACTTTTGTGATAGTAAATTAGCTATCTTTAATCTCAGATTTTAACTAGCCGCTAGACAAACTGAGAGCAGGGAAAGACCATAAGTTCGAAAGGTCGTGGTCCCCTACTACATCCTAGGCCATCTCTGGTAAGTCTTGACTTCTGTCTTGCCAATGAACTCCAATGACTCTGGAGGAGACCGTGAGTGTATCTCTGCCTCACTTCAATCCAATTCACCTGCAAGTCAAGACATCACCTTAGTGAAGTCATTGGTCCTCCTTGAGAATGAAGGATGAGCAACAGTAAGACAAAGTACATAGTCTTTAGCCTACTGTCTTCCAAAGCTCTATACACATTTACCCTCAACTTCCCTTTGCAGTTTGTATTAGTCAAATAATCCCTACAGAAACCCTCTGCTCATAATGATCGTAGGATCAGACTTAAAACTAAGAGACCTCTTTTCTTGTTATTGTTGATTTGTTTCAGTCATGCCTAACTCTTTGTGACCCCATTTGGAGTTTTCTTGGCAGAGGTACTAGAATGGTTTGCCATTTCCTTCTCCAACTCATTTTACAGATGAGAAAACTGAAGCAAACAAGGTTAAGCGATTTGCCTAGTGTCACACAGCTAGTAAGCATCTGAAGCTGAATTTGAACTGAGGTCCTCCTGACTCTGGGCAGAGACCTCTATCTACTGCGCCGTCTAGCTGACCTTAGAAGCCATCAGATTCATCCCTCATTTTACAGATGAAGAAAACTATGGTTCAGAGAGGTTGTCTGGGTTCACATAAGTAGAAGGTGTTGGAAAAGAGGATTCAAACTCAAGCCCTGTGTGTCTATCTTTTGCCCCACTTACCTATCTCTAAGTGAACTGCTTCTAAGCAAAGTGGTCTATTCATTTCGACAAGATTTCTGTCTGAGCACTTTTGATCATATCATTCTCCCACCTTGAAAGACACTTTCCCATCCTTTCTGCTTCTATACATCCTACCCTTTCTTACAAGATCAACTTAATCCTTCCCTGGGCTTTAATGACCCCTTTTCCGAACTTCAGGAAGACATTGTCTATACGATAAAATGTTATAGCTAAAAGAATGTCATGATCATTAAGTTCAAACCAGTAATTGTATAGGTGAAGAAACCAAGACCTAGAGAGGTAATGAGATTTGCCCAAGGTCATATACCTAGAGTGCAGCAAAGCATGGACCAGAAGCCAGAGCTATTAACTCCTGACTTCATGACTTTTCTTATAGACTGCATTGCCCTCTCATTTGCTACTTAGCATATACTGACTTATTACTATTTTCCTTTTCTTTTTTTTTTTGATGTATGGCTAGTTTCTCCAATGAGATTACAAGTTTTGAGAGGACAGAGATCTCATAGCACTTTGCATTGCCTTATCTAATTCACATAACTTGCTTAATATGTGTTCTGTGATGATAATTCACATTTTTATAGAATTTTGTTTGGTTCAGGGACCAGACCTGGGATTCCTTGGTATAGAGAGGTGTGGGTGAGAAACTCCCTTTCTCTGTACAGATCAGCATCTGTTCTTCAGTTCCTAAGACTAAGAGAGTTGGCCAAGGATTCGGAGGTTGAGTGACTTGCCCAGCGTCATGTAGCCATTATGAGTCAGAAATGGGACTTGAATCCCACCTCTACCTCTAGTCCCAGTGTTCCTGATTCTGAGACAAACTCCTCATGAAACGTTAAGATTCACAAATTACTTTTCTCCTCAACCTGTGAAGTGAGTACTATAATTTTACCCCCATTCCATAGATTAGGAAACTGAGGATCTGAGAAATTAAATTATACTATAGTTATAGATAGTTATATAGTAACCTATAGTTACACAGCTGATAATTGTTTGAGGAAAGTTCAAAACAAAGGTCACTGATCCCATGTCCAATGTTCTTTGCATTAGATTATGCTCATATCAGGCTCCACGAACATAATACTCACCTACTTTGTATGATTTAATTACTGAAATTAAAAGCAAACTAAAGGAATTTTTATTATCCTGGATCTATGACTTGCAAAGTCAACTGGATTCTTGTCACTTCAAGTAAGACTAACCGTTTGAAGAAGCATAAAATATTTTTAACTTTTTTCTTCTTAAAATCTACATATATACATCGGAACAAACATAAATATAATCAGAAGTGAATCAATGAAACTTCCCTGATTCCATACCTGCCTTTCTTGTACAAATATCCTAAGCAATATTTTTTTAGCCAGCATGACTCTCTAGGGACTTTACTGGAGTCTTCTCTGTGGGAAATCAGTGGAGTCAATGGAGATCCTTCTTTTCTCTCCCTCTCCCTCTCCCTCTCCACACAATTCTCCAGAAGAACATTGGCTTTGCAGTCAACAGACTTGGGTTCAGACCCCATTCTTGTCCCTACCTGTATGAGCTTGAGCTAATTGTTTATTCTTCCCAAGTCTCAGTTTCCTCATGTGTAAAATGAGGAGGTTTGGCTAGCTAGCTTCTGGGTACTCCACCAGGACTATATCTCTGAACATAGTTTGCTGGCATCGTCCACATTCATGCTAAGATGTAAATGGTTTTTCTCCATGCCCTCTCTCTAGGCTGGTTTTCTTGAGAACAGGCAATGGATGACTTTTTTTTTTTAGAACCAGCCAAAGGATACATGGGTCTGTGTTGTATAGGCATGCAATGCCTCATTACTTTGCATCTAGGGTCTGGGACTCATTTTAATAAAAGTTGTGTTTCAGTGATCCATCATTTCAGATACAGTCTACCTAATGGCTTTCAGGGTCCTCTGGGTAGGAATACCTAATAAAACAGGATTATTGTTGTGGTTCCCAAGCTTTATCCTTGGGGGCTGAGTAGAGAATTCCCTGAGACTCACCAAGGATGGCTTAGGCACATCATTATTGTGCAAGAGCACTGAGAAGATGAAGGAATGAAAGGAATCCACCAACAAACAGTATTCAAAGGAAACAGACTGCAGAGCTAAAGGGAAGAGTTTGATGACCATAAAGCAGTTTTTACTTTCAGGAATGTATCTAGAATATCCATTTCCTGCTAACTGCATGCATGGGTAACACTACAGATGGTGGATAAGTTACTGAGAATGGAGACATTCTCCTTTCTCCTGGGATCCCAAAGCTCTGAGTTTGTAGCAGCCTCTGCCCCGCCATCCCTGCCATATTGGATTTTACATCAAGAGGGAGATTCTGTGACTAATATCAATGAGAACAGAAATAAAAGCTCTCTAATCCTTGGGCCAGGAGCCAGCAGCCCCACTGTATGGAGACCATTGGCCAGAAGTCCCACTGTATGCTGGGCCCAGAGCCAATTCTGGTTGGATACAATGCGTTTCAAAGCCACCTTTTCAGAACTGACACTGCATGTCAGGGCACCAACAGCCTTTGATAAGGGCTCCAACTTTCTCTCAAATGCTTCTCCCAGATACTCATAATGCTTATTTTATTTATACAGTGGCTCTCTCTTGAGAATCTCCACCATGATTTTAGAGACACAATCTCATTAATCTCAATGCTTACAGTGAGTTTGTGGGTAGAACTGGTGGCCAAGAGGGGAAAATTAATTTTCTATGCTTTAAACAAAACACAACAAAACATGTCATTTTCAGCTACAGTTCATTCCATTATTGAGGTTTCCAGACAAAAGGTGCCATATGTGTATTCCTCTTCTTTAAATGAAATATGCCTCTGATGAGATTAGGAAACCTTGCCCTGTGTGGTTGTTTACTTAGTCTTCTGTCTTCATAAAGACACTGCATGCTTTTGTTAGGCAAGTTAATACAGGCACCTCCCTTTGAACCATTTTTTCTTGCTTCAGATTTGAATATTGATTTTTTTTCCCCCATCACTCTCTTTGACTCTTCCAAACAGCAGCAGCTGCTGGGAAGTTGGGAACTTAATTCCAGGAAAGCACACAAGAGAAGCCGACCACCATTTAAAGGTTTTTACCTCTCTTTCCATTGTTGTTCCCCAAAGCTATTGAGTTCCTAGCCCCTCATACTGAGGAACCGGGATCAGCTATTTCTCTTCTGGGGAAACATTGGATCCAATTTCCATTAGAGATTCTGAATTATTTAGTGGTTATTGAATTCCCAAATCAGTTGCTTTCAATACTACTTTTTCTCTTCGTATTTTTCACACTGGCCTTGAATCAGATGCCTTCTTTGAGAATAGATGGAGGAAATATGATTTGCAACATATTTACTTTAATTTTGCATGGTTTGAGGAAGGGAAAAAAAAACTCCACTTTCCAAGAATGAGGTTGGCAGACATGCTTGTCTCGTATGCAAAGTGAGATACAGCACATTGGAAATTTAAAGAAACAGATATTCTTAAAAGCCATGCAAAATCACAGCTTGTTTCCAATCCCAACTTTTGATAGAAAGCAATTCTAACATATTATTTTCATCTTTTGAAAACTGAAAATAAATAGGCAAGGCAAATCTCAGGATGCTACATTCTTAGCACTCAGATTACATCCACTAAACATTATGTTCAGCCTGGAAGGGTAAGCATGTTTGAAAGGCATTGGTAGAGAAAAATATGGAATTTGTCTAGGAAAAGATTTTTAAAATTGGGCCAAAAGAGGAAGGAACCAGGATGGGGATACGTGCTATCCTAGGTATACTTGTGTGCTAAATGGGAATGAAATTGTGTAGTAAAGTCTTTGAGCCTGCTTGGCACTTCGGGTTACAGAATGGCTATCTAAAACCTGATCCCAAATTACCTTGTCTTTTCTCTTCCTTATTGCTCATGCAGTTTTTTTGTGCCCACTGCTTCTTTCCCTTGAAAATACTCCAGGCTATAACAGCATGCTTTCTGGGATTTACTTACAAAAGAAAAGGGGTCTTCAGAAATATCTAGGCTGGGATTGTGAGGATAATCAAAAGTTCATGGAGTAACATTATCTAGCTTATATCAGATAGCACCTTAACCTTGTCATTTGTGTAGCTAATGTTCCCCAGACCTAGCTTGGCTTGTGATTTCCTTGGCCTAGATCCAAAGTGAGGAAGGTAAATCTTGCCCAGAGCACCCCAGCCAGTTTGTGATTGGCCCACCAAGGCACTCTGGGATGAGTTTATTCTCTGAATTGCAATCCACACTTACTCTCTATCTATTATGAATGCTCTTGATTTCTGGAAGACTTTTGTTATTTTGACCACAATCTGATGTAATCACTTGGCTAACTGTTCTATTCCATCATGTCCCTAGGCAAAACATAGGTTGTTGGGTGTTTGTCTTTCGTTCTTGAAGAGGACCATGACATCAGGGAAATGATGACATGACTTGCAGTGGACTTTGATTTGAGTGAAGGAGGATTGTGCAAGGTCACCAGCCTCACTTTTTCCTCCAGAGCCATGTGGGTCCAGTGGCCTGATATTTACCACGATGACTAGAGATGGCTCAGGATGCAATGGGAGACCCTGGCCCTTTCAGGCTAAGGTCTTTCCAGGTTCTCACTTTGAGTGAGGTAATGCTCATTCAGTGAATAGGCCTCTTTAAGAAGTTAATCAAGGGATGGCCCCATAAGATGGGGCCTGGAGGGTAGAACTGTGGCTGAGTAGGATCCATAGCATTGATTGGTTCCTCTGTTTGAGCAGTAGGGAAAAGAAGAGGAGAAGTCCTAGTGCAAGAGGAAGTCAGGAATGTTACATCAGCCTTAAGGACAATGATTAGGAAAGAGTCAGAGCCAGGAGTACAGGTCCAAAGTGGAAGAAGTTTAAAAATGGGCAATCTACAGCAGTGTCTGAGATATCAGGAAGCACGGTCCCAGTTTTAAGCTGCTGAGTTGTAGATGAGGCCTTGAGATAGAGAAATAGGGATCTAGTTTGTTGCATACTATTTTCTCATGGATATAGGTGATATTTAATCCTAGGCCCTAACCTTAACTTCACTGAAACTCACGTAACACCTGAGCTGAAATTTGGAGGACAAGGCAGAAAAAATAATGAAATGAATTAGTATATTAACTAAATTGTTTCCTATCATTCAGAAAACAAAGTAAATTTATCTCTCAATTCTGCCCTATTTTTCCCCTCTCCCCTTTTGGTGAAAGAATCATTATGATCTCCAAGTATTTATGGAAGGGAAAGGATGAAATTTGATATCCACTAACATCATTTTACACACACACACATACACACACACACACACATACATACATGGACACCAGGTAAGGGTTAATGGATGTATCTATACTAAGTACACTAAGTACCTAAGATACAAAGAAAAAAGTACAATAGTCTTTTCCCTCTAGAAGATTAAATTGCCTAATATAGCTCTGCATCAAAGAATACGAGAGACTCTCCATATAGAAGACAGAAGTGAAACATTTATTCGGACGCCAGAGGATGAAATCCCCAAGCCAATAACTCCAATTCAACATAGCAGCAATTATATCCCAAAACCAGTAAGCCTACTTAATCACAACAACAAGGAACTTAAAATACAATATCACAGCAGGGAGCCAAGCCATTCCATAATCTTCCCCTCTGCTGTGGCCTTCTCATAAACACTCACTCACAAATCCTAGCTGTCTGATTGCCTGTGTCCTTTCCTCTTGCAGTTCTGAGAGAGAGCTTAACAGCTACTCTCAGAGTATATATACCCTTTTTAGAGCCCAATGGCTTTACAACCCTTTTGACCTAATTAGCAAAAGGGTGTGGGCCTTCCTACAAACAAGCCTCTCCTAATCAAGCTCCCCTTAATTAGCTCCATCTGAGACCTGTTAATGTGATTAATGGACATGGAAGATCTTCAATCACATTAACACTACAGAGAGACAACATTTACATATATTTAAAAAAAACATATACAACAGAAACAAGGTCTGCTGGATGCAGGAAGGGAAAGGGAAAGTGCTAGCAGCTGGTGGGCCTAGGAAAAGCCTCACATAGGTGATACTTGACCTGGGTTTTGAAGGGAATCAGAGATACCAAGAGACAAAGGTGGGGAAGAAGTTAATGCATCATCAAGCATTTATTAAGGCTTTATTATATACCAGGCACTCGTAAGCACCTGGAATTCATGTGAGAGAATGCATTCTAGGCATAAGGGATGAGCCAGTGCAAAGATGCAAAACAGAGAGATGAGAGATGGTGAACCATACATGAAGAACCTCAAGAAGGCTAATTTGACTGGGCTGTCCACTGCATCCTTAGGCTCTCTAGGCATCTATCTGCCTTGTAAATGAAATTTCTTTTATGTTAGAATGTGAGCTACTTGAAAGCAGGGACCCTCTTGATTTTTCTATTTGTATCCCCAACAGTTACCAAAGCATTGGGCATTTAAATAGTAAGTGATTAATAATACTTTCTCATTCATTCACTGAAGAGTATATTAGAGTGTAAGTAAGCTTGGAAAGATGGGTTAAGGTCCTGTTCCTCTCATATGTTTAGGGAACTTTACCACTGAAATAAGGTTTAAAGTTGTGGTTTTCTCTAATCACTGTTCATATTATTTTTTTTTAACATTTTAGCAAATATGTGGAACAATTTGACCTGATAAATTTCCATGTTTAGTTATATTTAACATTTCCAAGAAGGGATGAAAATATCATGTTGTGTTTCAGGTAAGCATTCTTGTCTTTTCTCTCAAAGCCTCTACAAAGTCATATTCTAATGCCTCATTGTGGTGTGGAGACGACACTGCTACCTTGAAAGATGCCTTATTGGTCCTCTTCAAGAACAAAGGACAAACAACAAACTCTGTGAGTGGAAAGGGAGCTGTTCCCTGAGAACGAAACTGGAACTGAACAGTTGAGGAACTTCCTGTCTTTTTTCTTTCTTTCTGTCTGTCTTTCTTCCTTTCTTTTTCCTTCTTTCTTCCTTTTCCTTGCTTTCTTTTTCCCTTCCTTCTTTCTTCCTTTCTTTTTCTTTCTTCCTTTCCCTTCCTTCTGTCCACATAGGGTATCACCAGGTGCTCTGCCAAAGGGAATGTAAATGTTAATCTCTGAAACCGGTTTTTTTTTTGCTTTTTTCTTTCTTAAAGACCAGCCATAACCTCAAATCCTCAAATCACTCTGGCTCTCATTGGCCAATAATACATCCCAGGCCAAGCCCCATTTGGTCATTGTTTGGGCCCTGACTGGCTCATAATTAATGTAAATAGCAATTGTTCCTGCTCCACCACAAACTGAGGAGTTTCCCCTCTCAGAGAGATTTTTTTTGACTAGGTAAAGAGGCTGTTCTCTGCCTCATTTCTTATCAAGCCTTAATCACTGAGTGGGCATTGCTTCAGTCAAACTGAGACTTGTTAAAGACCTTAGCTTGAAAAGGCCAAGGTCTCCCACTGCATCAAGGGCCATCTCCAGTCATCTTAATCTATATCTGGCCACTGGCTCCAGATGGCTCCAGAGGAGAGAGTGAAGCTGTGATTTTGCACAGCCCTCCCTCACTTGAATCCAATTCACTTGCATGTCATGGCATCACCTTCCTGATGTCATGGTCCTCTTCAAAAACTAAGGACAAACAACAACAACAACAACAACAGGGCAGCACCAACTCTGACAGGTTCAACCATGCTGAAAAGGCTTTCAATTTAGTTCTAGCAACAGATCGTGATCACTTTCCAAGGACCCAACTGACTTAGTACAGAAAGGTTCATCACCAGCAGAATGGTCCCTTTGAGATGATTTTTTTCGGTCACAATAACCCATAAAACAAACAAAAGCACATGATGATTCTCATTCCTTTATAATCCTTCCATTTTTATACTGACTGTGTTGGGGTAGTAGAAATGGGGCAGAGGATGCAAAAGATCACAAAGTTTTTACACTATCCATAAGCATTAACTTAGGATCTCTGGTCCAGTGACTGATTAGTGGATCTGCTACCGTATGAAGCAAATGATACCAACCTTAGCATTCTTCATATAAATGAAACTAAAAGTCACAGAGAAGTTGGACCCAAATGGGAGGATGTCTCCTTAAGACCGCCTCAAGGGGGAAAATTGTTTTCCAGAGAAAAACAACCAGAACAGTAAAGGGCCTTGAGTCCACGTCACATGAAGATCAAATGAAGGAACTGAGGAGATTTGTCAAGGATAACAGAAGGTTAAGGGAGGCAGGGGACATTAAAGCTGTTGTTCAGTATTTGAAGTGATATCAGTCAGCTAATCAAGGAAGCATTTATTACAAGCTCACCATGTGCCAGTCAGTGTGCTAAACACGGGGGATTCAAAGAGAGGCAGAAACATGTTCCCTGCTCTAAAAGAGCTCACAATATACTAGTGGAGAGAATATATAATAAATACAAAAAATGAAAACATATAGTATATATGTCCACATATACATCCAGTGGAAATGAAAATTAATCTTAGAGGGAAAGCACTAGTGAGACAAAAGCTTCCTGCAGAAGGTAGGATTTGAGCTTTCTTAATGACCAGGGAAGCCAGGAGACAGTGGTGAGAAGGGGTTAGATTTATTCTTTTTGGCTCCAGAGGACAGAAGCAAGAGCAATGAGGAATTGCAAAGTGGGCGATTTATTCCTGATGTCAGGAAAACTTATTAAAATTAGAGCAGTCCCAAAGCCGAATGGGCTGGCTCAACAGATGGAGAGATCCACCTCCTTAGGGGGTAACAAACAGAAGTTAGACATCCACTTGGAATGTAATCGTGTATATTCTTTATATGTACAGCCACTGAAATGCCTTCTAATTATTAAATTCTGTGTTCTATGAAATAAGGATTATTAGGTTTTTTCTAATCCTTCATTCAAAGACAATAATTAACATCTTCAAGGTCACATTGAGTTATAGCTAATCCTTCACCTGAGCCCTTGGACTTGGCTTTTAAAAAGGTGACAGAAATGGAGAGCCACTGGAGAAAGGCACAAAGGGCAGAGAAGAGAGGGCCCACACACAGAGAGCACAACACCTGCTCCTCCGCATCACAGTTCTGTCCCTCCTATTCCTCAGCTCTGGCTCTGGGCCAAGAACTTTTTATTGTCTAGGAACTTTGGCATTGTTCAGGAACTTCCCTTTCCTCCAGGAAGCTTGGTCCAGAAACTCCTTTTCATGAATTTCCTACTGCAGGAATCTGGGGAGGTCCTCAAGAGACATCAAGGCTTTCTCCCCCCCCACCACACCAGGACGCAAGTTCAGCCTCTATCTATGGTCCCATTTTCTCTCTCTGTCCTTAGCTCTCCAGTAGCTCTCCAGGTCTCCCTATCTCTGCTCTCTTTTCTTAAAGACCAAATCTAAGGGCTTATCTTAGATGTCTCAACTGCCCTGACTCAATCAGTCTTCCTCAAGTGTGTGTTTTTTAGGAATGTTTCTTTGATTCCATAACAAAGACCTCGTATAGCAATGAGGACCCAAGACACATACCCCATGCACTAAAGTGATGATAATAATACCTCCCAAGTGTGTGTGTATATATATATGTGTATATATATGTATATATACACATATATATGTATATACATATGTGTGTGTGTGTATTTTCACAGTTTACCAACCACTTTCCTATTAAATACCTCATTCAATTTTAACACCTGCTCGGTAAGATAGGGTAGATATCATCCCCACATTACAGGTGAG
Source organism: Phalanger gymnotis (assembly GCA_028646595.1). Taxonomy (NCBI): domain Eukaryota; kingdom Metazoa; phylum Chordata; class Mammalia; order Diprotodontia; family Phalangeridae; genus Phalanger; species Phalanger gymnotis. Next base: position 87,049,629 of record CM053623.1, on the reverse strand, counting down.
GAAGGAAATCAAGAAGATGAAGTGACAGTTCTAAAGTAACATGTAAATTAGTGGAGGAGTCAGGACAAGAACTCAGGCCTTCTAACTCGGAGTCCAGTGATTTTTTTTCCTACTCCTCTCTGAGATATATTCCATGGTATGACAAATGAGTAGATGTGGGATTGCTATACAGTGAAAGAGCCACCCCAGATGATAGGATAATAGATTTTTGAGCTGATGAGGACATTCGATACCATCTAAACCAAACTGCTCATGTTACAAATGAGGAAACTGAGATGCAAGAAGGTTAAGTGATTTGCTTAAAATCACTCAAGCAGTAAGTAGCTGAGCCTGGATCCCAACCTTGGTCTCCAGACTTCAAATCCAATAATATTCCCACTGCACCATGATACAAATATCCAGGGCAGCTTTTTCTGACAACCTTTACCCTTGTTTCTCTTTAAATACAAGAAAAATAGTGTGGCTAAGTTATCAATTGCCTCTGCTGGACTTCAGGTCAAACAACCAGATGTCACAAATATTCAGTCTCATAATTTAGGAGCTGAGTCCACCTGATAAGTTCTGCTTTTCTCAATGAAGTATCTGGGTAGAAGGAGGGGAAGAGGGAGAGAGAAGGGACACAGGGGAAGGTTGATGCTATAGAGTTATTCCCTCCTGATCTCCTCTACCCAAAGAATGAAGCTCTCATTGGCAGTGGAAGCAGCTGCTACTTCTCCCTACAGGGGCCTGGCACAGAGCGTTCAGCCAGCATAAAGTCAGACCATTGATTTTTCTTTTCAGATAATTGAAAGCAACTCTTATGCCTATGTCTAATAACTATCACCTGTGGCAGTGAGAAGGCTCAACCGGTGTGACTTAAGTAAGGCCTCCACTATAAGACCTAGGTTTACATTAAGAAGATACTTTCCTTTCTGGAAAAAAGGACAAGGACATTCTGGGCAAAAGTATTCCATAGTCCTGAAATGATTTTCCTCCCTGATTCTGCCTTTTGAAATGCCTAGGTTTTTTCAAGGCTCAGGTCAGGTATTTACCTCTTCTTATATGATGATTTTAAAAAAATTGTTTATCTTATTTTTAATTTATAGAATAAAACAAACATTTCTGTAACATAGTATAATAAAAAGCTGATTGCACGTGAAACTGCAAATCTATTCTGTACAACTTGCTATTCTTTTTAAATATGTAATAAAGTTATCATGCAAATTTCTTTTTTTCCCTTGGCCTCCAGATGGCTACCATTATACACAAATATATGTAGACACACACATAAACATATATATATATACACACACATACATATGCACACATATATACACACACACATATACATATGTATACACACATATATGTAAAATCATTCTATATATACATTTATCAATTCTTTCTCTGAACGCAGATAGCATTTTCACATGTCCTTCGTAGTTAATTTGGGTATTTATAATAGTCAAAATGACTTCTTCGCTCAAAGTGTTTCTTAAAACAATGTTGCTCTTACTGTGTACAACATTCTCTTGATAACTTTCTTATCTTCTACCTTCACTTTCACTGATGAGTACTCTCCATCCTGCAAAAATTCATATTTCACTCTGTATATATTTGCATATGCTTATCTGCTGATGTGTTGTATCCCGCAGGAGAACAAAGCCTCCTTGAGGAAAAGGACAATTTTGTGTTTGTCTTTCTTTCTGTCCTCAGCACCTTGTGTGCAAGAGCTGCTTAATAAATTGATGCATAGAATTGTTAAAGAGGAGAGCCAAGAATGGAAGAGATGTAAAGCTAATGATGCTAACTGACCTTTGTATATAGTGCTTTAAAGTCTGCAAAGCAGATTTTATATTCTATTATCTCCTTTGACCCTCACAACAAAATCATGAGGTCAGTTGTTATTTTTCAGTTGCTTTTCAGTCATGACCGACTCTTCATGACCCCATTTAGGGTTTTCTTGGCAAAGATGCTAGAGTGGTTTGCCATTTCTTTCTCCAGCTTATTTTACAGATGAGGAAACTGAGGCAAACAGGGTTAAGTGACTTACCCAGGATCACACAGCTAGGAAGAGTCTGAGGCCACATTTGAACTCAGAAAGATGGATTTTCCTGACTCCAGCTCAGCACTCTAACTACTGTGCCATTTAGCTGTCCTTATGAGGTTGGTACTGATGTTTTTGAGGTGGGGTTGGCCCAGATTTATGTTTCCAATGGTATAAGGAAGTCCTCATGAGGAAAGTCCCTCTAGCAATGCAGGTCCACACTTTCTCTATTGTGGATAGTCTTAGAGAATTGATTGATTATATTGAATGAGTGACTTGGAAATGATTAGTATAAATTAAATAAGAGGTTGGTGCCATGGCTATTATTATCCCCCTTTTTTAGATGGTAAAACAGAGCCTCAGAAAACTTAATGACACCTATGGTCCTATAAAATAAGTGACAAAAGCAGGATTTGAACTCGTGTCTCCCTGACTCCAAATCTAGCACTCTATCCACAACATCTCCACTGTCTCTCATAAAATAGGCTCCAAGCAAATGGAATTATCATCAAAGTTGGAAGCTGGACTGATGGCATATTCATGAGTGGATGGAGAGCATCCGTATCACATGTACTGGGAGAGGGAGAAGGGAAAGGAATAAGCATTTATATAGCATCTATTATTTGCCAGACATTGTGCTCAGTTGTTTTCAGTCATGTTTGACTCTTCATGAACCCATTTGGGGTTTTCTTAGCAAAGAGACTGGAATGGTTTGCCATTTTCTTCTCCAGTTCATTTTACAGATAAGGAACCTGAAGCAAACAGAGTAAAGTGACTTGCTCAGGGTCACACAGTTAGTAAGTGTCTGAGGCCAGATTTGAACTAAGGAAGATAGGTCTTCCTGACTGCAGACCTGGTACTCTATCCACTGCCCTACCTAGCTACCCCCCCCAACATTGTGCTAAGCATTTTGCAAATATTGTTTCGTTCGATACTCACAGCAAATCTATGAGATAGTTGTTATTATCCCCATTTTAGAGTTGAGGAAATTGAAGTTAAATTACTTGCCCAAGGTCACATAGTTAATAAGTGTCTGAAGCCAAGTCTGAACTCAGGTCTTCTTGATGCCAAGCCCAGAGCTGCATCCTATTGCCTGAGACTAGAGAGGTTCTCACACTATATCCTAAAACCTGTCAGAGCTTTGGTTTTGAAAATTGAACTCAGCTAATTCTTCTAAGAATGAAGACACCTTGCTAGAAGGCAAACACTGAATTAGAATGATGTCCCTAATATTTCACCTAAAGGGATGATGGTGTGTTGATCTCTAAAGATTATAACATGGCGGTTCCTTCCTAAACCAGTAGTGACCACAGACTGAGAAAATATGAAATGAGATTGTATAGGTAACAGATTTAAATAGAGCTAGATGGTTTAAAAATTATTGCCTGTGTGTGTGTTAGTTTAGTTCTTTTAAATGTCTCCTCTAGTCAGTTTCTGCCTCATTTTTCAGAACAGCATCTTGTTCATCACTATCAATGTTGACGTACTCTAGTTGTTTGTGATGAAAGGACTTCAAGAAGCCAGAGAAGAAAAGAATGAGGCAGCTTAAAGGTCAGATCTCCATGGCTCAAGCACAGCAGAAGGCTAAGCAAGGCTGATCAATCTCAACAGTGCACATTTTCCTCTTCATCTCTCATCATTTGTTAACATCCTATGAAGTCTAGATCAAATGTTAGCTATTAGTCCAAGCCTTCTCTGGTCCCTCCAGCCAAAAGTGATCCCTCTATCTCACATTAGACCACTCTGTACTCCTCTCAGGCATGTACACAGTCTGTTTTCTACTACCTTCCTCTAACTACATGTCATATTCATTCTTATCAAATTATAACATCCTTGAAGGCAGAAATCAAGATTAATTTATCTTTGTGTATACCAGCAACTAGAAAACCCCATGATTTAAGGATTTATGATATCATCAGTGTGGTTAGCATTTCCATAGATTGCTACCCTTCTATGCTTTAGTTAGATGCCACCAATTCTTATGGCCAATTTATTTTTTGCCCACCTGGCTGCCAACCTTCTGATAATGATAGTGAGCTTCTCTGAATTTACCTGTGCTGATCCTTGGGTGACAAGACAGCCACTCTATGACTGTGTCCGTATTCAAAGTGTTTGCAGCTTGAGACCACATGTCAAAGCTTATTGTTCTCTGGCATAGATATTGAGAAACCCAGGGCAGCACCTCAACATCATGAGAAGGCATTGGAATAAGACTTTAGTAGAGGGCTCTAACCGTGGCAGGCATTTGCTGATCACTGAATGAATGTATTCCTCACAGTGCCTAAAACAGGGCCTAGTTTAACCCACATCTGGCAAGTGATGATGGTGTAGTAGGAAGGCCGAATTTATAATCTCAAATATAATCATGTATATGTTTGAATGGTTCGAAATCGCAAGGTATGAGAGATTCTCTAAGTAGAATGCAACAAAAAATTTATTTAGGCCCCACCGCAGCTTATCCGTGAACCAGCCTCCCCATTCCGACATCTTGACAAAAAGACTCCAGGCCCAGAAAGCCCGTCTCACAAGAGTAACCAGAAGGCCACAGAAAAACAAGATAGTATTTAGCCAAATCATTTTTACTGGCCTCCAGTCCTTGCTCGCACTCCTGGGTCTACACACGGGTCAGCTCTGCTTCTGCAGTTTCCTGCCTCCGCAGCTTCCAGCCTCCGTGCTGTAGTTGTCTCTTGGCTCACCTTTCCTCCCAGCCAAGCCTCTGGTGTTCTCAAGACCAGCCTCAATGACCAGAGACCATTGGTTCCCGAGTTGTCCCCTCTTAAGTCATTAATCTACACCCACATAGGTTTCACACCTGATAGGGCTTTGGGCCTGGGGCTTAGCGCTTAACAGCTGAAAGTACTTCCACTCAAAAGAAACAAAAGCCATGCTAAGGAGACAATTTTGTTTAACAATACACTCTATCCCTTGTTCTAGGATACAGATGGTTGTTGAATGAATGAATTTAGGCAGGGTGAACAGTTAATTCAGAAAGTTCTGAAGAGTAATAAAAATTACTTTGGAGATTATTCTTCCCAAGTGAACAAAATTAACATAAAAATATTTCATCTCTATCATAATACACACAATGTGGACTTAAACATTATTGAAAGAATATTGGACATGGTTACTGCCGTGAAGAAACCCTATTCTGTCAGGGTAGACTCATTTCTATCACATTTAAGTCTCTAAAGATATTAGTGCCTCTCCTATAATGTAAGTCAGTCAACAATTCTATTGTGAGCTCGCTGCGTACCGAGCGCTAGAGTACACACTAAGTGTAAAATCTAGGAAACGGGACATAGCATCTGCCTTCCAGGAGCTCACAGTCTACCATTTTCTCAACTCAGGGAGGAAATACAGTAGAATAAAAGGATAAAGGGATTAATATATACATGCATATATACATATGCATATATAGAGAGACAGGGAAAGAGAGAGGGAAGACAGACAGAGAGAGAGAGAGAGAGAGAGAGAGAGAGAGAGAGAGAGAGAGAGAGAGAGAGAGAAAGACCTAGAAAGTTCAATTCCTGACAATTGTGACACAGTAGAACAATTTATCAAAGAACTTTGTGAAATATTCTTCTATGAATTTCTTTAACAATAAAAGAAAAAACTATTTCAGGAGGCCATATGTAAAAAAGTGCACATCTTCTCTGGAGTTCTGTAAGTTTTTCATTTAACAAATATAAGAAGTCACTATCAGGTATTTTGGCTCCCAGAATTTTACTCTAGAATACAGGTGAGTCACATTGGTCCCCACCTAATGGAGCACTGAAAATCATCCTTAGCAACCTTCCCTAGAGAAGCTCTTTGCCTTCGTAGGTCTAGAAGTAAGAAGACCCAGGTGTCCTCATGCCCCAAGTTTGCTACCATAACACAAATTGTCTTTGATTAAGGCCATTGATCATCAGAGTTGGAAAGGATGTACAAGGTCAGTTAGCTCAACACCTAACTGAGAAAGTATCCCCTTCTACAATGCCTCCAGCTAGTAGTTATTGGACTCTACTTGAAAATCTTCAGTGATGAGGAACCCACTACAGAACATCCCAATATTGAGTTGGTCTTTTAAAACATTTTTTAATTTTTCTTTATATTGACCTGAAATTTCCTTTCCTGTAATTCCTGATCTTTGGTCCTATTTAACATTCTTTGGCTAAATAGAACAAATGTATTCTTCCTTCCACATAAGAGTCCTTCACGTACTTGAAAAGAGTAATGATCCTCTCTGCCCCATTAAGTCTCCTTTCTAGGCTAAACATGCCCAAGTCCTTCAACTTGTATGGGCCTTGTATGTCACGGTTGCTGCTCTATTACTTATCCTGGTTGCCTTCCTCTTTACTCCAAATTTGTTGATATTTTCCTTAAAATCTGGTATCCTGCTATTCCAGGTGTGCTCTGACCTGAGCAGGATTTGTAACCCTCCTCTACTTTGTTTGTAACTTAATAGTGGAGTCGCCCCCTACATCAAGTGAATGTAATTACTAAATAGTAATTGTTTCTCTTTTGGCCAGGAACTCCAAGGGTCTTCCCTTCCCAGTTTGATTATTTTTTTTTGTTGGAGTTTTGATTAAAGGGGTCATCCTTTGATTAACTTCTTAAAGAGGCCTATTCATTGAATAAGCATTATCTGACTCAAAGTGAGAACCTGAAAAGACCTCATCCTGGAAGGGCCAGAGTCTCCCATGGCATCCTGGGCCATCTCCAGTTGCCCTGGTGAATATCAGGCCACTGGACCCACATGGCTCTGGAGGAGAAAGTGAGGCTGGCAACCTTGCACAGCCCTCCCTCACTCAAATCAAAGTCAACTGCAAGTCTTGTCATCATTTCCCTGATGTCATGGTCCTCTTCGAGAACAAAGGACAAACACACACACGCAAGTTGTAGGAAAGTCATATCTTTATATTTCATGGCTGGAGATCATTTGCTCATAAACCCCAGGAAACTGAGACCCACAAAGGGGAAGACAGCCTTTCCGTACCATGTATGCAACACAGTGTAGCAAGTTGTCCTATTCATGGAGAGAATCCTGCCGAAGTGTCATGCTTCTCTTAGATGACTTTGTATTTGGAAATTAACAAAAATGGAAGGTTAAATCAAGGGCTTGAGATGTGAAAGATGTGTGTGTACATATACATATACATATATGTAAACATACATATACATGCATATATGTGTGTATATATATAGTATTACATTGTGTATATATACATACATGCATATGTATTATATATCTATATCTATATCTATATCTATATATACATATAAATTGTTTTGTTCATACTTTTCAAAACCCATTCGGGGTTTTCTTGGCAAACATACTATTTGCTACTTTGCCTCTTCAGCTCATTTAACAAATAAGGAAACTGAGGCAAACAGGGTTAAGCGATTTGCCCAGGGTCACATAGGCTGCATTTGAACTCAGTTCTTCCTTACTCCAGGCCTGGTGATCTATCTGCTGTGCCACCTGGCTCTTATGTGGTTCAATTCAATTTAATGTAGAAAATACTTTGTTAAGACATATTATGTATAGGCTCAGTCAAATCCTTGCATTTTCTAGAGGCCCAGAAAGATGAAGTGATTTGACTTGCTTCAGGTCACATAGTAAGTCAGGGCCAAGGTCCAAGACTATACCCTAGGACTCTGGAATCCTGCTTCGGTGTTCTTTTATAATATCCATAATCTAATCTACATTCCTGGTTTTTTTTAATCCCTTCCTTAGGTTCCCCTGAATGGCTATGGGTCAACCTATCTCTTGAATTAGTGTGGTAAAATAAAAAAGAAAGAAGGAATCATTTTTAAAGTACTTACTTTGTCTCTGGCACTGACCTAAAAGCTTTACAAATACTATCTCATTTGATCCTTGCATCGACTCTACTAGATAAATACTATTATTATTTCTATTTTACAGCTGAGGAAATTGAGGCAAATAGAGTTTAAGTGACTTGTACTTTTGTACCTGTGTGACCCTTGTCATGTCAACTGAGGCAAATAGAGGTTAAGTGACTTGTACTTTTGTACCTGTGTGACCCTTGTCATGTCACTTAATTTCCCAGGCCTCAATTTCCTCATCTGTAAGATTGCACGGCCTCTAAGGGCCCTTCCAACTCTAGGTCTATGATTATATCATCTTATGAGTATAATCCAGTTAAAGATATTCCTGCACATAGGGTTCCTTATAAGTCTGTCCATATCCTAGATCTCCAACAAGGTAGTGCTGCCATTGTATAGACTAAAATTTCATCCAGTTCAATTCAACAAACATTGATTATTAATCTAATATATCCTCAATACTCTGCTAAGGTTATGATGCCTTGCTGGTAAAATTGGCCAAAAACCTCAAATCAAGAAACCCAATTAAATGAACAAGGATATGAAAAGGGCTTGCCTTGAAGGAAAGAAAGTTAATAGACTATGTCTTCTTCATCATCCTCTAAATAAAACCCAACTTCATGTATGAAGAATGATGAAAAGCGAATTCCATTCTGGGTGCCATATGTTAGGAAAGACATTGACCAACTGGAGCCTTTGCAGAAGAGGCTGAACCAGATGGTCAGGGGACTAGATGCCATGGCATTTAGGAATAAGTTGAAGGAAATAGAGATATTTAACTGGAAGAAGAGAACACTTAAATGATACATAATAGAACATTGTAAACAGGGACTATCATGGGGAAAGCTGAATTATATTTTTCTGTTTATCTCCATAATACAGAATTAGGATAAATGGGTAGAAGTTTCAAGGAGGAAAATTTAGGCTAGATACCAAGGGAAAAAACCAAACAAAATTCTCAATGATCTAAGTTGTCCCAAAGTGCAATGGGCTACCTCATGAAGTGTTGGATTCTCTGTCTCTTGAGTTCATTAAAGAAAGGCTAGGTGCCCAATTTGCAGATATATTGCACAGGGCTTCCTTTTGTGGCATAGGTTTGACTAGCTGGACTCCAAGATTCCTCCCAACTCAGGTTCTGAACACATTGGGTTTGTGACTGAAGGATTTTGAGGATCTGCCCTATTACCGTGTGTAATGATAGCTGATATTTATTTCTACTACAGCATTTTGAATATATGGCCCCATATATTAACACTGTGGTAGGTGGTACAATTATTAACTTAATATTTTACATGTGAGGAAAATGAGGTTCAGTGAGTTTAAATGGGTTTTTCTAAGCCATTTCTTTCCCCAGCTCTTAATACCATGAAGTGACTTGCCCAGGATCAAGAGGATGAGTCTTCCTGACTCAAGGCTCGACACTCTATCTACTCCATCACCTAGCTGCTATCATGTAGCTAGTAAATTCCAAAAACAAGATTTGAACCTGGATCCTTTGAATTTAACTCTAGTGCGACATCCATTACACCATTCTGAAATGGGCTAGGTAAGTTAAAAATAAATAGCAGCCTTCAAATCAAATATATTTAAGTCACTTAACCTTGCTTAACCTCTCAATTTCAATATCTTTCTGTTTGTTTGTTTATCTTAAAGGGAAAAGGGGAGGAAAGAGAAAACACTTTCTTCATTTTGTGTTATCTTTTTCATTCATTGAATGCTCAGATTCAGTTGCTCCTTAGATCCTTGTGAGTTCTGTTTAAGAGTTCTAAGTTAGCCTTTACCAAGATGAATCTGGAACTCGATCCTAGAAAAAATCAGGGTTCTCTGCACTATTCTACCTTGCCCCAATCTCATTCTCATTTTACAGCAAAGGAAATTAATTACAGGCCCACAAGATTTGGAGTTAGAAGAGCCCTTAGAAATGATCTGGTGCAATCCCACCCCATTTTCCCGAAAAGGAATGAAAGTCAGTGAGGCGACATGATTTATGAAAAACGTGGTCCCTGTGACCATAGAATTTGAGAATTGGGAGGGATATCACATAGTTCAATCTATACCCAAAAGAAATCGTTCCTATCACACACCTGATCTTCAAAGTCCCTTCCCAGTATGATATTCTATGTTTTTCAGAAATGACAGACTAGTTCTACCCTTTTATAGAGTGAAGTCAAACTTCAAAGGGTTTTTCTTATGGGATGAAATCACTGGAATCACATCCATTCACCAGGTCCCAATAGGTGTTTCAATTGTTTCAACCTAGCAACACCATTTTGGGAGATATTTTCACACCTGGGACACTCGGCAGCAGTTAACAGAAATAGACTGGTCTAGTTGTGTTTCATTTTTATTCTGTACATCTCCACAAATCACAACACACAAAGTTTCCAAAAGTAACTGCAACCAGTTGTTTTCCTTGCTTAGAAATTATTCAGTCCCCAAATTGATTCAAATTTAAAACCTTTGTTCAGCAACACAGTGATTGAGATACTTTGTATAAAGAGGAAATGCAAGAAAAGTGGAGAAGAAAATACTTTGTGGCTTTGATACAAAAAAAATCCCTTCTCCTTCACCTGCCTTATCCCATTCCCTCCCTCTCCTGCAGATGACCTAAAATGGGTTGTTTTTTTTAATAGGTAATGCCACCCCTGCTACCTTTTTCGGACTCCACCTGCCAGCTGGCAGCTTTGAAATAGCATACTGTAAAAGGGGGTGAGACAGTAGGATCAGAAAGCAAGAAAGAGCCCTTTATGACATCATTGCAACTCCTAGTATAGATGTAGCCTTTGAAAATGAGGATGTGAAAAGCATGGAAACTGAATGGTCATGAAACATTATCAACAGAGAATCGAATTCTATGTCTTTTCTGAGAGGACCAATATCTTTCTTTCTGAGCTCCTCTTTGGAGAGGGAGGCGGGAGAGAGAGAGAGAGAGAGAGAGAGAGAGAGAGAGAGAGAGAGAGAGAGAGAGAGAGAGAGAGAGATAGAGAGAGAGAGAAATGGCCAAAAAAGGAAGGACTTTGTTTACCTTGGACCTTCTCTTTCATTCATGGATTACTCAGATTCACAATTTTCCCTTGATTCTTTTGTGTTTTGATTTAAGAGTTCTAAGATTGCCTTCCCTAAGCTTAATTGAGAATTTGACCCTTTGCAAAATCTATGTTATCTGTAGTATTCTACCTTGCACCAGTTTCATGATGATCAAAATACAATTTCTGTTTCCCTGGGACAGTACACCATAACAATGTTATGGAGATATATCATCAGAGACCCTCTCTTTCCTAGTAAAACACCCAGAGCTGTATTGTTGAGTTCTATGAGCAATATGATTCAGTGTTGGCTCTAGCAAATAAGTAAGCATCTGCTTGTTGGCAAAGCAGGCAGAGGGATCATGAGAAATCTAGTAGACTCTTACCTTCCTTTCTATGTGATTTTGAGCTTAGTTTCCATGAGAATCTGAGATTGTTGGTTATAGGGCACGTTTGAGATATATGACATTGTGTGTGGATGGCATGGACAAGGTGTGGGAGTGGGGAAGAAAAAGGGCTAGTTAAGTACCTTCTATTACAGTTTTCCTGTTATCTTTATTTTTAACCTTACTCGCCATCTCCTCCAGCAACCCAAAAGCATCAGGCCTTAGATATTGGTGATGGTATTGCAATTCTTTTCTTTCCTACCTCAAGCTCTATATCAATAACCACCTTTTCGCCATAGAAGATGTGTAAGATGATTTACTCCAACTACAGAGTGTAGAGGATTGAACCAATGGCTAGGAGAAGTGAGTAGTATTGGCAAGTATCTAGGGAGCAAGTAAATATGTGAGGAGAAAGTCATTTCAAGTTTTTTGGATCCTGTGAAATGTTTGTCCGGATATTTGGGGAATTATTTAGCAAGACTAAATTCATTGTAACCATACGGTCTTACCATTTTATATGGGAGTTCAGGATCTCTAGATTCTACTTCCACCTCTGCTAGTAACTGTTATACCTCTGAGAAATGGCTTCATCTCTCCGAACCTCTCTTCTAGGACTAAAATTCTAGGTCCTAAAAACTGGGGCCCATCATTATCTCCTCTACTAAAAATTACATTTCAATGTTTCATCATGGCATAGAGAAGGTTTGTTACCGGAAGATAAATGTTATTAGTTACAAGAACTCACAAAGACTGTCTATTAAGGCATACAGGGGCAGCAATCTGTGTTACCAAGGGAATTGCTCACACAAATACAACAGTACATCCTCGAAGTATAAGTAAGAAAAACTATTTCTCATTTAATCCTAAACCACACTAAAAATCACAGATTTTTTTTTATTTGGTAGGGGTGTCAGGGATCATCTACTCTACTCCTCCAACAATTATAAGAATCATTTTTTAGTGTCTCTGTGGACAGTCATTCAGTTCCTGTTTGAAATTGTAAAGGAACTCATTATCTCACAAAAGACAGCCAATTCTATGGTCAGAAAGCCATGATTTCCAGAAAGCCTTTCCTTATATGAAGCTTAAGATTGTGTTTACTTTCTTGGGTTAAAGCATCAAATAGAGGAAATAGTGGCATAAATGAAAACACAAACTCCAGAGTTTTAGGAGTAATACCCTGAAAGAAAAGTATCCCCGTGGCTTTCCATACTGGTGACTTCAGAAGTATTAAAAAATTAAAAAAAACCACTTATTTGCTTTAGTCACTGCAGTTGGACCCAGATATAAATAACCAAAAGGACTGAGGGAGTATCTAAATCCTGTGAAGGTCATGCACTTTAATAACAAGCTAGAAGAAGATTCAAGAAGTCAAATTAAAATTTGAATCACTTTTTAACCTGCACTTTTGTTTATAATTTTCCATCTGACTTTCTTATTCCATCTCTGATGACAAATGCTCTTGTTCAGAGAATAAGGAACCTAGGACCAAGAGAAGTGATTCCACCATCTTGCTCAGCTCTGACCATGGCTACTTGTAGCAGCTTGGGCAAGTCTTTTTTCAATGCAACAATTTCTTAATCACAGAAATGGAAATAGGTCATGTCATAGTAACATTACAGCCAACAGCTAAAAAATTCCTGAGAATGTTTTAAGCAGATGTTTACAATGCTTACAGGTACTGTCTAGAACTAAGAATGTAGGTTATTGTCGAAGGTATTTTAGACCTGTGACAGGCATGAGATGTGGCTTAGTGGCTAGAAAGCTGGCCTTGAAGTCAGGTAAACTGCCTTTGATAAATGACTAGCATATATTAGAGATTTGCCCCTGAGTAAATCACTTAACATTGCAGTGTTCTAGGCTAGAGGTATCCCACACCAAGCCTTGGGGACAAGCCAAGTGTGACCTGGGCCAGATCAAAATATAATTGGAAATATCTGACAAAATAAATTTAAAAACAATAGAACACGATGTTAACATATAGTTTTCTAAGTCATCATACAGCTTACAGGGATGCTTATGTACAGTTTAGTGGCCCCATTTCTGTTCAAGATTGACACCACTGCTAAAGGCAACTCTCTAGGACTAGACATTGCACAGAAGATGTTATCATACATTTGATAGTGCACAGTTAGATCGCCAAATCAATGAAATCACTGGCCCAGTCTTTATCTCTCATCCACTTTTATTTTCAGACAATACAAAATGTGGATTGAAACAATACATTGATGTAAATATCTCTTTTCATGGTAGGTTCCTGTTGCTCAGATTTTATATGGATTGAATTATTGTAGGCTTATGCTGGCATATGTTCTAATGCATTTCCTATTCTTCCATTTACATTTTTTTGGCCTCCAAATTCCTTTCAGGATAAATTTTTTTGTGGTGCGTGCATGTGTGTGTGTGTGTGTGTGTGTGTATCTTAAATCTGAGGATGAAAATAAAGTGAAGAATTTCCATTGTGGAAAGAGAGCAACGTATGTGTCTACTTCGGCTTTGCTAAGAAATGTATGAGAGTGGACATCTCCTAATACAATGCTAACAGCAATATTTAGAACATTCTTAGACCAGTAAAAAAAGAACAATTAGCAATTTTCAGGAGCCTTTCCTTTTCTCACAGGCTTCAGGACATCCTTCCTGTAATATGGAAGATTTAAAAGGTTAAAGCTGAATGTTTTCCGTAAATAATTACTTGTGTGTGCATACGAGAAAGTGGAGAACTATTGTTAAAAGATACTAACACCTTTCCATGTGCTCAAAGTAATTGAAGTATAAATATAGCCTCTTAAATTTGTATATATTCTCATATAAACAGCATGAAATTGAGAAGAGAATTAAAAAACATCAAATCAACGTGGTGCAGTGTTGGATTAGGTATTAGGAGATGAGAGTTTAAGTCCTGACCCTCCAGCTAGCTATGATGACTTTAGGTGAGTTATTAAATATAAATGAGCCTTACTTTCCTCATCTATACTGGGAGTTCTTTGGATTGAATGATCTTTAAACTCCATGCAGTTTCTTGCAAAACTAGATTAAGATGAATGGTTGACATCAAAATTTCTTGTTCCCTATTCACATTCAATTTTCTCTGAGGATAAATTAAATACTTCCTCCGCTAACTGAACTTTTAAATGTGCAGGGGAACTGGGATGTCTCTTGCGGAAAAGAAGACAATCTAATTACATAAGGATTGCTTTTAAAGAATTATTGTATCTCAGAGCTGGAAGGTGTCCTCAGAAGTCATCTAGTCTAACCTGTACCTGAAGAGAAATTCCCTATACACTATCCCTGGCAAATAGTCACCAAGTCTCCACTATTTTGAGATTTTCTTCATTTTCCTTTTCTTGGTTATGTAAAGTATGGCTCTAGAATTCTATACCCAGTGGGGTAGTAACAGCTATTGGACATTCTTTTTAAAATAACAGGTTGAAAGGGGAAAACTTTCAGGCTTCTATCTTTAAAACAATTTATTTGTGTTTCGGCCACCAAGAAAATGGGACGTTCTTGCCTTGGTATCAGGAATAGATAGAGGGAGAGAGATAGTTATAGATATGGATAGAAATAGAGATATATCTATGTATAGAGAGAACAATACATATAACTATATGTATGTATAGCTATCTCTATCTATTTAAACTTGAACCCCCAGGTTAAGTACCCCCTGGGTCTAGCAGGTCATATGAAGCAGAAAGGCTTCAAGTGTAAACCTAGTGGCAACTTCTGGCTCACCTAATGAACAACGTCCCTAACAGTGTAGTATCTCACAACCAAAGAATTGGGCACCAGATAATTGATAATTGACCATAGTAATATATGAACTGGACACCAAAAATAGCCCTCAGTCCTATGCAGTCTTCTGTTTCTTATGCACTGAAACAAGGCAGAGGAAGGGAAGAG
Organism: Phalanger gymnotis; assembly: GCA_028646595.1. NCBI lineage: Eukaryota > Metazoa > Chordata > Mammalia > Diprotodontia > Phalangeridae > Phalanger > Phalanger gymnotis. The sequence goes on along the minus strand of CM053623.1, from coordinate 87,034,465 downwards.
TGCATTCAGCATAATGGCTATTGATATTCTCAATGCTTGATCTTCCAATACCAGATTTTCAATTCTAGAAGAAATATTTATTCTATTCATAGTCTATTATCTTTTTTTTAAAAAGCACAATTAGGAATTTAAATAACCCTTCCATCTTCCAATGAATTTCAGGGCTTCCTTCCTATAATATGGAGAAACATAATGAAGTAAATTAGCCAATGGAACACTTTCAGCCTAAGTGAGTTCTTTCTGGAGCAGTTACAGGAGGACATGAGAAATGGATGAAAATTACACTGGATTAGGGGGTGTGGGAAAACTTGTGATTTCTATCCATTGCGAGGAATGCTCATACTAATGAAATCACAGATTCACCAAAGGGCCAAAAATAATAAGACATATTTGCAGTTTGTGTGAATGCTGGGTGAAGGAGGTATCTACACAAGTTTTGAGGTAAGGTAGGGTGATTTTTTAAAATATAAGTAGAATAGCAGAACATACACTTTTTTCCCCTTGACATCTCTGCTAAATTTGATTCTTCTTCTTCTTCTTCTTCTTCTTCTTCTTCTTCTTCTTCTTCTTCTTCTCTTCTTCTTCTTCTTCTTCTTCGTCTTCTTCTCCTCCTCCTCCTCCTCCTCCTTCTTCCTTTTCTACTGTGCCCCTACTCTCTTCTTATTTCTCTGGTTATTGTTCTATTTCCTTCTTTCCTTTTCTTTCCCCTTTCAGGTTCTAATTGTAGCCATTCCCTAAAGATCAGTTCTTGGCTTTCTGCTCCTCTCTCTCTGTGGCACTAGAACCCCAGGGAACTAGGATCAAATCCTTGGAGAATCATCTTTGACTCATTATCCTTCTCCATCCTCTTAAGGTTAGTCAGTGAATATTGCTGATTTCTCCTTTGATAGTTATCTCATATCCATCTCTTCCCCTCCATTCCCAATGCTACCACCTCAAGCCAGGACCTCATTAGTTCATTCTTGTACCACTTCTATGTGCTTTCTCTGGTATGAATCATGCCCCATTCCCACTCAGCTTGCATATTGATTCACTGAAACATTCAAGAGCTCTCTATTTCACACTTTGCCAAATCTATTCTGAGTTTAGCATGAAAGACCATAAAGTAATTTAGTTCTGTCTCACTTATTATGAAATAGCACAATGACCACTCTCTTCTCTCACTACTCCAGCCTTTGTGTTCTTTCCCTCCTCTCGACATTTGTAGTATATATGGCATTCTTAGAGAGGTAGTGTGGCATAGTGGATAAGAGTTAATCTTGGAGCCAGGAAGACTTGGGTTCAAGTCCTGCCTCAGACATACTAGAGGACAAAGAAGAACATGGGTTAAGGAGCACTGTGGCCTACAGGACATGAGAGGGTAGTCTCACTGAGGGTGCAATCTTTCCAGGAGGGCATGGCTGTTGCCTGAGAGAGCAGCACCATGGTGATGAGATGATGACAGATGGCACCCAGATTTAGTTATACCATGCCCACTGATGCACCTTGAGGCAAGACACAGGAAAATAACTCACTTTTGGTGGGAATTATGCTGTCATATCCATAGGAAAAGCTTTTTTTGTCCTATGATAATTAAAACTGCTAACTTTCATTTGTGTAGCCAAATCTCAGCTATCTGTCAGGGACAGGAACCAGATCTTCAACTTTCTCTGGTTCACCCAAAGCACTGAGCAAAGTGCTGTAACACTTATTAGGTATTTGGCAAATACAAATTGATTATTTCATATTTACATACATGAGTTTGATTTAGGTTGGAGCTGTGGGAGACTCAATTCAATTCAGTTCAAACATTAGTCAGTAAGCACCTACTATCTTCCGGGCACTGCATTAAGTGCAGAATTGTTGAGGTTTTTTTTCTATTTTGTGCATAATTGCAGCCAAAAATATTCATCACATAAGTGGCCAGCTCTCCTCTTGAAGCAAAAAGAGTTATCTAATTTGGGGAGTGAAAAGAATGAGGAGTTTTCTCTTGAAGAAACTGTCATTTGTATCCTCTGAGTTTTCTTTGGAAGCTACAAGCACAATAAGAGATTACTGATACTTTGGTGAAATTCATTTGATACTGAAAAATAACTGCTTTTTTTAACTGAGGGTGATATGTAGATATGGCACTTGAACTTTTGCCTGACACATAAACACAGAATAAATGTTTGTCGATCAATCAATTGATTGGACATTAAAACATTTTGTGTATATCAAAATACTGATATAAATTTTAAGGGAAAAATTATATCTCTAGAAAGTTATGCTCATCTTAGATATGTTTTCAAAATTATGTTCTGTATTGATTAGTAACTTATGTCCTTGAGCAGAAAGTAACATGCATAAGGGAGCTGAGATAAACAGACTTTGTAAGTGATGGTTTTCAAGGGATACTTTAGGTGCATATTTATTGGTAAGCATCTTCATAGATAACTGATGGGAGTAGGGGCTTAGACTCAGGAGTTGGATGACAGGAAAATGAGTGATTAGGAAAAAAGGATCATGAGATCACTGGACCACATAACTTGGACTTCTCTTTGGCTTTGTTATGGGGTGAGATTAAGATGTAAGAGAGAACAGTAAACATCTTCTCTATAACCAGGGATGTCAAAAAGGTCAGCTATACCTGTCCCTCCTTTAATTAATAGGCTAAACAGTGTGAATAGTTTGAGTTGAGATGAAGAGGCATTGTTCTCTAAATTTCAAGGTGTAAACAATTGTTTGGGGTTCTCACAATAGAAAGAAAATCACACACTGGAGGAAAGCCACCTAAAAAGAGGTTTGATGCCAAGAAAAATTAAGTAGCCGAAGGTACTTGAGCAGTGCACAACCCCTAAGAGCTTTTAAATTCAAGTAGAGATTCAGGGTTGTGCTCAGGCCTGAGGAAAATGAAGGTTAGATTAAGCTGTAATAGTGAACAATTAGTATGTAGTGAAAAAGGTATTAAATTGTACTTGGGTGTTTGTATTTCTCTACATCTTGCTCTAAATTTTTAATAATCAATTTAAGTATAGTAGCGCAATGTGATGGTTATAATTGCTATTTTAATATATTTTTAAGTGCCATAACTGAATAGAAAAGCATGCTAGTCTCTGATTCAACCACACATATTAGAAGCTTAGCTGTTTGGCTTCGAGGCCATAACCAAGGCAATGCCATCCACCACGAGGAACATCTTGACTTCATTATGGCCTTTTCATTTATTTTCTAAATCAATATAAGATGAAACCCCATAGGTCCTCAGACATAGGTATTGCAAGGCTTCCAGTGAATAAGCTTCAGAAACGCTGAAGGCAAAGCCATCCTTTCTGGGTCCGCATAACATATTAAAGTTCTCATAACACAAATGGATCTGGCTCAACACCAAATCTAGTTATCAGGCAAAGTCTGAGAGCAATGATATTTTCAATTTGTTTCAATGTGGCCAATGAAACTATTCCGGGCTTCGCATCGCTTACATAGGGTAAATAGAATTTCCCATTGAAAATTCTCTGTCTGTTGTGTCTATTTCCTCCTCATTGGCCTGCTCACTCAGCTCTGTCCTTTATCATGTCCCTAGAGATGTGGAAAGATACAATGTCATTGGGTCCTATTTCTTAAATGCGCAGTACTGGAACCGGAAGCTGCAAGAATAGTTAACATCACTTTGAAGTTGTGTTTGAATAAGAATAGGGCATTTTTTAATTCTCCATCAGTGTGAGCTAAAAATGGAACCTAGGAGCTGATGAGGCCACCCCAGGGAAGCCTCTTAAAATAGAGACCACCAAGGGGTACCACCAGCATATGGGATTATCCAGTAGACTTGACTTGGTGCTTTTGGGAAAATGCCATTTTCATGGGTATGTGTCATTTAAATGAAGCTTTCAGTAGGGTTTCCACTTAAAGTTAGTTTTGCCTGTGCACTTGGCACATACACCAGCCCAAAGAATGCAGATGCCGAGACAATGAGTAGTAAATTCTTGAAAGGTAAGGTTTGATTATATTATGTCACACCCATTCCTCCAACTGAACAAATGCTAAGGGAAGTTTGAGATGGCATGGAGAAATGGAAAGCTGGTTTTAGAGCAAAGAAGATCTGAATTCAAAGTCTGACTCTGACGCATATTGTCTGTGCAACTCTAGACAATGATAGAACTTCTCTGTTCTCTATTCATCTGTCTAAGACTATATATTATACAGAAGGAGTCAACTTGCATTGGTAGAGGAAGTTCCCAATGCAGAACTCCCTGTACCAATGAAATAAATCAAAGTGTGTCACTGGAGGTTAATTTAATGATATGGTCATATTAAAATGGGGGCTTTCTTGCAAGCATGCTTGGAAAGCCTAAGTCCCAGGGGGGGAAAAATTTCTCAACTATACAGTATGGAATCCTCATACCTTTATTTTCATAGAGAACAGTTTCTAAATGGCCCAGGGTCCCCCAGTTGTCAATACTTCATCCAGTCTTCACAATAGGAACTTTTTTTTCCTTCTACAACTTGGGTTGCCTGTAGTCACTTGTACCTTTTACTTATGCAGGAGGGGTTTGGGGGACTCATGGAAAAGTTCTGACCACCCTCAGTGGTCAGAAATTAAGTTTTCTCTCTCACCACAGCCATGAACACACACACAGACACACACACACACACATACACACACTTGCATACACACACAGAGCATTGCTAGCTATGAGAGCAACTGCATTGCCAAGTGCGTCTTCTAAAGCCAGATTCAAAACTGATTTTATGATTGGATTGTATTTTTCATCACTACCTCTTCCTGGTAGACTTACCAACTGAAAAATTTCCAGCAGAGAAGCACCAGGGATTAAATTCTTCTGGAGTATATTTTTTTTCTAGCTTCTGAAAATAATCTACTACAGTTTCTCCATTCACCCCTTCCCAATTTCCATTTCTGAAGGTTGCTATATAGAAACGGATCATTCCCAACCTTATTTTTTTTTCTCTCACAGCTGAAGGAATGTCAATGATGCAATTTGAAGTGACTGGGGAGACCAAGGTTATAATCACCAACTAATTTGGGATAACCCCTATTTTATATAGTGTATCTAATTTGTATTTGAAAATTGTGATATATAATTAAAATGTGATTCAAATAACCAGCGGATCGATGCATCACACTGGACCTGTAAGTTAAAAATAGAAAGACGATAATTTAAGTTCACATGCAGAAACACTAGGAAAACACTTTATTCATGTCCAATGAGAGGGGATGGAATGGAGACTAAGACAGGGTCACTTTTAGGCAGTAGCAAAGTCTTTGCACACCTAGTAAAGGAATTATAAACATTCCATCTCTGCAGCTTATAGAGAAGCAAAGCCAAGATTGTTTGCCCCAGTGCCAGAGGTGTTTTCATGGGCTCCAATGAGCACCAAGTTCCTGGTCAGTACAAACCCACAGAGACCTGTGTGCACAGTATGAGCTGAGGTGGTAGAGATGGAACAGCCCTCCTCCACTGATGAAAGCAACACTGTCATGCACCCTCCTTCTAAGATCTTTCCAATGGTAGGTTGCAGGAAAGAGAAGGCAAAAAGGGGGATACAAAACACTTCTTTTTCCCTGCAAAATGAGTTTGTTAATGGTGCCAACATTGAACCAAGAGAGTTAAAGATGTAACTTTGGTACCTGACATGCTGTATGGTAGAGAGTCAACTGTAAAGAAATTTGGATATTGCCAAATTGTGGCAGTAAAACAGAAATAGAAGGTGCAGAGACTGCAGTTCTCTCACTTTGGGGACAATATATTTGGAACTGAGTGATTTAAAAAACCCTAAAAGCTGGAGGAGACACTTAACAGCAGGCTCCCTAAGTCTACTGTACCCAAGACGGTAGGTTAGAGTAGCACTGGTTAGAAGACCAATGGCTGCCATTTTACTTAAAGGGATGTTCTTAGAAATTTACTGTTTTATGCCAAGCCTCTCCATGAAACAGGCCTGTTCTCTATTCTCAGAAATGTCTTGAAATAAATTTGGCCACAATATTCCATTCCTTGTTCCCACAGTTTTCAAACTCATGATTGTCTGCTTTTTTACTCTTTTTGCTGTAGTTCTTAGAAGTAGGTAGCTGTGCCAACTGTCTGACTGCCTTTGTTCCATCCACCCTTCAATTCCATTGCACCAGAAGGCAAAAATGGCTACACGTAGGCAGTACTCAGCTATTAAAAAAGCCCAAGCTGAATCATTCCTTTGTTGCCATGGGCAGAGACCAGGAACCCCAATCTACCACTTTGGGTGCCTTAGCAAGGTACCTCAGATTCCTGCTCAGTGACCACATAATCAAACCCATATTTTCCATGCCACCTCACTATAGCTCAGAGATTTACCAGGACATATTTCTGACCCCCCTCTTGACATCATCCATGAGGTACTTCTCAGTTCCCATAAGATGAAGAGAGGAACCCATGCAAAATAGGGAGAACACTCCCTAGTCACTAAATATTTTAGATGAATTTAGTCACAGGAAATTGAAGCCGAGTCATGTTTTGTGGGACATCCAGAGCTCCTTGAAAGTCCTTCCGGAAACCACATTAGCTGTGAAGCCTGACTGTTAAGAGAACAGACATCCTTTTAATTTAAAACCAACCAACAGATAGCAGGAGTAGGGCTGTGTGGATGTAGGGGGCCACTCTGTGCAGAAGGGGAAAGAGGAGCAGTGCCATTTATAGGAACATCCTTTCTGACTTTAAAATAAATTATACAGGTGAACACAGAAGTTCATGCTACTTGCTGGAAGCAATAAGGATCAAATTTTGTGGACCAGGTATTCCACAAACCTCCATGAATCCTGCCTCATTCCCTGGGGGCTATGGTATTCTGTGGTGCCTCTCAGTAGCCCTTAGAAACTGGTGGCATGTCCTCAGATAGATATCTTGCATGATAAAGATAGACACATTTATTCCATCAGTTTCTTCCGCAGGAGCTGCCGGACTGCCAAGGGGCATTGTTGCTAATTCTCACCAGAGTTCCCTTCTTCCTTCTACCTGAGTCAAACTGCAGTCTCTAGGTCTTCATGGGTAAGGATCTTGTAGCTCTGACGACTCTCTAAATATGAAGCCAGATCTGGGTCCCCAGCCTGCTGGGCTCTGTCTTGAGGGGTCTTGCCCTGTGGGTTGCAGATAGAAAGAAAAAGACACAAGCACAAAAGAAAATCAGAGACACAGAAGCACAGAGCTTCACACACAGTGGCTGTTCAGAAAGTGAAATGTTAGCAGCTTTCTGAAGGAACAAGCCAAAGCTAAGGGGGATGGATGCGATCATAGAAGACCTAACAAATAAGTTTTCTCTGTTGACTCTAAGGTTCTCTAGAATATTCCTTATACACTCATATACTCTGGGTTCTTGGATTGGATTTTTTTTAAGTCAACTCTAAGATAAGACCATGACTAATGATTTGGTGCCTCAACCAAAAATAACCTCCCTGTTGTGCATTGCGAACTGCAAAAAGGAAAAAGTGCAACAACTCCAGCGCAGTGCAAGGTTGCCTGGGAGGTTTCTGAATCTACAGGAAAAGGAAGCAGCTGGCAGAGGGCTATTAATCTTTTCTCTTTTACTTGCTTATTTTCCTTAAACTTACTCATAAGAGAAACATAATAATGGATGAAGATTTCTGGATGCAAATGTTGTCTAGGAGGCATTATCTACCATCAACAACCTACTCTTAATTTGGTGGATCAGACTCAACTAGTAACAAAGTAGTAACAAGGAGTAGCAGAAGACATCACTTACACCATTATAGTAACATAGTGGAGCTCTGAGGGAACAAATGATCTGCATTAGTGGTAAAGGTCAGAGTATAATACCTGAATCAAATAACCCTGGATACCTATCTAATCACATGAGTAATAGAAGAGAGGAACAGGGAGAGAGAACAACAAAATCATGGATCTGTATCTAGAAGGGACCTTCGTGGCCATCTAGCCCAACCCCCCTCAACTCACAGATGGAAAGAGTATGACCCAAGAAGATGAAGTGACAGAGCAGAGATCTGAACCTTGTTCGTTTGCCTCTAAAGCCATTGTTCTTCCTACTATGTCATCTCACCTCCGAGAGAAATTGGTACCAAAATGAAAGAGGAGGACCCATAAAGTGGATGAAGTGCAGCAATGGAAACCAATTCAGCCCATTCCTTAATATTGCCTAATGCTATCTTTGCCTAAGTATACATCTTTCCAAAATGTACTTTCCTTACGTAGTATCTTCTCTTTCAAGCTCTTCATTATTCTCTTCCCTTTGACAAAAATTGGTTCTTGCAGGCATCCCCCACCCCCAGCTCTTTCCCTTTCAGCAATGGGAAATTTAAACAGCTAAAGGTACACTGAAAAAAATGGGCCCAGGGTAACCCTGAATCAGAGGGCTCCCTACATATTTTTACTATGAGTAAACTGTGACCACACTGCAACCAAAACCAGAGAATTTTCTCTCTTTTTTTGCCTGAATTCTTGGGCAGCGACACTTCTCCTTTAGCATCTCTCTCTGTGCCCCTCTACCATATCCTCAGTATAGGACACATTCCATTTGTCAGAGTACAGAGTCCCTTCACTATGGACACAGAGAGATCTGAAGGTGCAAACTACATGTATGACAAGAAGGCAAAGATCCAGCTTCATTACCTCTACTCAACTCAGTTTTGCTTGGTTTCTCTCCTCTTCATCACTTAACAACTAATCCCAAAATGTGCTTATTTGGTGTTTCCTTGATGATTCCTATTTGTCCTACGTCAAATCTCTCCCTATAACCACCTGAACCCCCCTTGGTGGTTTTATCTTCCTTTAAACTACAGCTGGCATCCTTAACCAAGTATCTCTTCTTCTTGAACATGTGTCTCTCTTTTCTGGGCACATAATTCCTAGGTTAGTTCTACTGAGTTTCTTTTCTGATGACAGCTCAGCCTTAACTAGGTCATCCAATATGCTGATCTCATGTCTCTAATACAACTGCCCTTTTTTGCTCTTCATCCCTGTCTTTGGTAACTCCCTACTCACAAGATATCATGAAGGTCATAGTCACATTTCTTAGCCCCGTCTTCCTTTCAGTAAAATAGCAGCACACATCAAATCCACGTTTTTGGAAAAGGTTTGAGGGAATTGAGGGGATTGGTGCAGCAAGTGGTAGTGGGAATTGAGTGACCCACACTGACTCCATCATGTGACTCAATTCTAGAGCTAGCTCAGTTCCCTTTCTATTCAATTATGGGTCCAGTCCAATTTCTGCCTTGTGAGGAAACTTTATCCAATTGTGGGAATACTGAGAAAATTTTATTGCACTGTTTGAACTCAGCCCTGCACGGCTGGGAAGCTAGATCACCCCTACCTATTGCTTAGAGACCTTTATCCAAGGACCTAGGTTATACAGACCAGAAAGCCAGTCAGATATGAAGATGCAAGGAGCGTTCTCACAATTATACATCTCAAGTAATCCATATGTGTTATCTTAAAACTGGCCTCATACTGATCAATCAGTTATTATTTCCATGTTCTTTTGACTGCTCACAGACCCCTGGGGGGAGTGGGATATCTTTTTCGGATTGCAGGGAATTGCATCTCTTTACTCTCCCTTTCCCAATTTGGAAAGTCCCTAATCTTTCTTGTTTCCTTTTAATTAGCTGGCCTTATTTGATTGTTTTTAATGTATAAATATATATATATCTCTTCCTATATTCGGGGTCCAGTCCTAAGCTGAGGAAAGTGCTTGGTCCCAATTTGTTAGGCAATTGACATGTATTGCCTAATAAATCAAAGTGCTCAGAAACTCTAACCTCTGTTTCCTCAGTCATTTCATTTTTCACCCATTACAGGACAAATAAGAATCCACACTCACATTTTAATACTTTTTAAAAAAATACATGGGTTTACAATATAAGAGGTGTGAGTCTATAGCCCTGAGCCACATAAGAAAATCAGCCTCATTATTTTATAGCCACACTCACACTTAGGGTGGGGCATGGTCAGGACTCCTTCACAGGCTGACGATCTCCCCCAACAATCTACCCAACTCGTTAGATGACCAGTGCTCGGCTTGAGCTGCTGAATGCTGGTCTTTCTTTCCACCAATGAATACCCCAAGATTCCAGATCTTCCCCACACTCACTACTACAATGCAAACAAAAACTCAACTTATTCTCTCAAAAGCTTTAAAGAATCATGGATTTAGAGCTGGAAGGGTTATCACACACTCATTTTATAGGGGACTGTTTGAAGCCCAAAGAGGGTCTATGACTTATGCAAGGACACACAGGCAGTAAATAACAGGGTAGGATTTGAACCTATGTCCTCTGACCTCTTCCCGTACACCAACTTTGCTGGACCTAGAAAGTTAGTTGAGGATCTCTAAAGTTAGTTTCTGGCCCTACCTCTACCACTATTACACATGTGACTCTGGGAATTCAATCTATGTCTCATTTTCCTCACTTGTAAAATAGAGATAATAATATATACCCCACCTAGCTCATAGAATTAGTGTTAGAATCAAAAGAGATAATGGATGGGCCAGCATTTTGAAAGAAATTTAACTGCTTATACATGCAGGGTGAGAAAAATGATTATTAATAACAGTGATTTGGGGAGATGCAGATTTCCCCTTTTTTCTTTTATCCTTATTTCAAGGCCTCCGTCTCTGAAGGTTGAACTTACCTGGCTCCTCTATCCAGAACCCCACCCATGTGGGGAAGCTATGGTGCTCCACTCAGGTTTAGGTGGGGATAAATTCTTTGAATAGACTGCCTAAAACTGAGGCTAACTTAGAAGTAAATAACATAACCAAAATTCAGGTGCAGCCCCTCATTGTAATATTCACTCTCTCATTAATTGTTAACTAATCAAAGCTGATCAACACCCTCAGGAACACCACCCCCCTCCAATGGACATATAGGCCATGAGACTGCCACCATGATTGTCTTTGGTCTAAGAGAGAGGCCCAAATGACCATCCTTTAATTAAAATGCTGGTATTATTAATATAATGACTAAATTACCCAGAAGTTACGCCTCTTGAACCTTTTATATCACCACTAAGGGATTATTATTTAGTATTGATCTTCACTATTTGGGACACTCTCTTGGCCAGTGAATTTTATCTCCTCCTCGCAATTCCCACCCACCAATTACTTTGCATTTATTTATCTATGTCTATTTTCTCTCTCTCTCCCCCTCCCCCTCTCCCTCTCCCTCTCTCTTCCTTTCCCCCCCGCCTCTCTCCACACACACACACACACACACACACACACACACACACATATGAATAGAATATAAAGTCCTTCATGGCAGAGATGATTAGTTTTTTCAATCCACAGCACAATGCCTTGCATATATCAGCCACTTAATAAGAGCATGCTGAAGGGACTTAAATTCTATGTCACTTATTGTAACTCCTGCCCATATTGTATGGTACCATGTACACTGTAGCATATAAATATTGGGTTGAATGATGAATCACATTCCTTTGCCTTCCTTCCCATGCTCCCTTCTACAACCTTGAAGGGTAATAGTACTCCATACCCATGCCATCACCTCACTAGAATGACCCTCATTTCCATACTTGGACATTGGATAGCTTCTCCCCCCATAGCCTAGCTGCTAAGGCTTAGCCAAGGTAACAGACTAGCCAAAATAAGGCCAGGCACACATGGAGATTTATAAATGTACCTATGCAAACACACACCCTTTCTTTGTGGTCATAGATTTAAACTGCAGTTTCTCTAAATAAAGCACTTTATTTTTTCCTCCTTTTTTTCCAAAGCCCCAGGCACTGCCATGAGTATAGAAAGGATGCCCTAGCTGTGTGCACAAGTGAAGGCTATGGTGCCAGTGGCCATGCCCAGCTAGGAGAATGTTTCCACTCACTCATCAGGTTACCTTGGAATCCCTCTTTCTCAGAGATGCCCCTGCATCCACCAGGAGTTGGCAGACAGCCCGGTTCCGCTGGCAGGCAGCCTTATGCAATGCTGTCTCTCCCCTAAATCAAGACCAGAGAAGAAACTAGAAGTAAGGAACTTTAACCATGGAGGCGAAAACCCTACATTGCTCCCTATACTATGTTCTCAACTGTCCCCTATCACCGTAAGTGGTGAAATGACATTTGGGGAAGGCTAAAAATCACTCGAGACAGTCAATCCACAGGATTTCTTTAATGACTAGCTCAAATAAGCACAATATCTAACATCAGCCTCTCTCTTTCTCTCTTTTTTTTCCCTCAAAATGGTATTAGTCAACTGGGCCCAGTGGTCGAAAATATATGTACTTACTATATAAATTTATTATTATTACTTTAATAATAACCGAACTCCATACTCCCTAGGGAGGCAACATATTGAAAGAAAGCCACTTGATTGGGTACAAAGACATTGGATTGAAGGGCTCTGGCTCTGACAAGTTTAGAACTTGATTGCTTGGCTGCCTTGGATAAATCATCTGATTTATCTGGACCTCTGCTCTCTCATCTATAAAATGAGAATCACAGCTTTAGAGCCAGAAGGGATCTCAAGGAAAATCTGGTCTGATCTCCTTTTACAGATGAGGGAACAGAGGCTCGAAGGGGAGAAATGACTCGCCCATGGCTGCCCGTGTAGTAAGCAGCAGAGTTGTTGGGAGGCTCCAAGGACAGAATGCATGTGAAAGCACTTTGAAAGTTGCAATGTGTACTATAAATGTGAAGTAACCTTGGCTTGGTCCAGTGGAAAGAACACTGGTTCAGGCATCAGAGGACAAGTGTTCAAAGCCCATCTCTGACTGTTAGTACCTGTCTAAGTTGAGGCAAATCCCTTGTCTTCTCTGAGCTATTTCTTCATCCGTAAAATAAGGGATTTAAACTACATGGCTTCGTAAGACCCTTCCAGCTCATACTCTCCAGGAATGAGCTATTATTACCCAGATCTTACAGATGAATCAACTGTGGCTCATGGGGGCTGAATGACTTGTCAGAATCATTCTATTAATCAATGTTCCAGATAGGATTCAAACCTAAGTATTCCAGAGTCCGAGGTTAAGATCAAAGCTTTCCCTTACTATACCATGTTTCCCCCCTATTAAAATATAGGTATTGAAGCATATCTCTGAGGTTCTTTCCAGCTCTAGAAATTCTGTGATTCATTGATTCAATTTTGGGCTGCTTGTGTGCTGACAGATGAGGTTTATGAGAGAGAACCCAAATTATAGGACTTGGAGATTGCTGGGATGAATATGCTCTTTTGAATCTATCTTATCTTGTATTTCTATCACTGAAATAATGTTTTATCTTAGACCATCATTCTTTCTTCAGGTTTCTGCCTGATTTCTGGATGCACGCATCCCCTCTGGACCCAATTTCAGCTATTGAGACCACTGCCCAGAAGTTTCTGTCCCTGTTGGGGATGCTTGGTTACTTGAAACACAAAGTCCTAAGCATCATGTTACAGACCATAGTACAAAAAAGATGAATAGCTAAGTCAGGAGTGACATATGATTCCTAGTCTAATGAACTGTACTTCTTTTGTGTGTATCATTCTATCATTGTGTATATGTCCAAGGAAACCTGTATATGTCACGGATAGACAAATAGATACATATTCATCAACAGGTCTTGGATATGTGATTTTATAAGAATTCCCTCCACCAACACATATCCCAACCCATCCACAACTTAGTAGATAAATCTTAGGGAATTGTCTGAGCCACAAAAAGGTTAAATGGCTTGCCCATGATCAAATTACTAATAAGTATCAGGGTAGGATTTAAACCCAGGTAGTGCAGATTTGGAGTCTAATATTCTATTATCTGACATTCTACCTTCTCACAAAGTAAGGTATATTTTGTACATGGACATTTAAAAGGCCAGGCAGTAGACACTTAGTATCTAAGTATCCCTTTAAGACTGTACATACTATTCTCTCCTTCATTTTCCCAAACATATTCCAAAGAGAAACCCAAAAACCATAGAATTCTGGACAAGTACTCACGTTTCACTGTCTGTCATATCCAATAATTCAGAAGGACCTGTGCAAGAAACAAAGCATTTACATAAAGAAGCCAAAAGAATTGGCCAGAGGTAGAAACCATTATAGAAATGCCCAGTGTATAATTCCTTGGAAAATAAAATGAAAACTAGGGAGAGGAGACTAGAAAGCCTGAATATTCAAAACCTGCCCCCCCCAATCAACAATTATTTACTGAATTCCCGCTAGATTCCAAGCTTGGTGTTAGATTCTGTGGGGCATAAAAAAGAAGCATAAAATATGGTATATTCTCCCAAGGATCTAACTGGGGATACAAAGCTAATACACTTGAAACAATTGGAGAACTAGCATTAAATGGCTCAATTATAAATGCAACAGGAGCCCAAAGATGTGACCTAGATGGCTTATATGGCAAGGTTTGAACTCACCAGTAGTTAACTTGGCTAGTATAATAGCACTACAGACTATTAGATCTGGAAGACCTTAGAAATTATCTAGCCCAAACCCCTCATTTACAAATAAGTAAACTAAGGTCCAGAGAGACATAGAAAGCATTGTAGATGGGATTTTCCTTTGGAAATTGTGAGGACTTGCTATACTTAATAGCAAGGGGGATTCTTTCCAGTACTTGCCCTCCATGAATGTGAAGTATTTTATTATAGAAAGGACAGTGCCAGCCCTATCTTTTCCACAGAGGTTTCCTCCCAGTAATCACTTGCTCTCCATTTTTATGGACACCAGGAAAAAAGGAAATGAATTTACTTTTTAGGAAGAAAAAAAAATCAAGAACCATTCCCCTAATAGATAATTGCAAAAGGATATGAACAAGCAATTCAGAAATGAAGAAATGAAAGCTATCAAGAACCATACAAAAACTTTCAAATTAACCATAATAAGAGTTAAAATATCTCTGAGCTTCCATCTCTAACCCATATCCATGAGAAGCAGAACTTGGCCCCAGATCTTCCTGTCTCTAAAGCTAGTTTCCAATTATTCTTCCAGATACCTCAGCTTAAAATCATCAAGTGGCTTTTGCCTCTTTCCTCTCTTTTGCCATCCATATCCAATCTGTTGCCTTTTCTTTTGCAAAATTCCTCATTTCCATCCCTGCATTTCCACTCTAAGACAGTCATCCTAATTCAGGGTCTTATAATCTCATGCCTATTCTATGGAACTAGCCTACTAATTGTTATATCTTTTGAATATGTTAAACACAATAAAATTTATTGAATGAATAGCCATGCTATTTTTTGTCTTACCTCCTCAAATATATTCAATAAAATGTTTCTGATTTAAAAAAATATATCTTTTTAGTCAAATTGCTTTCCACTTAAAAAATCCTTCAGTGGCTTTTCATTGCCCAGAGGCTGAACAACAAACATTTGAGAGTGGCATTTAAGGAATGTCCACAATCTATCCTCAACTTCCCTTCCCAACATTCTCTCACCTACTATTTTCCTAAATGAAATGTATGATCTGGTCAAGTTGTTCTCCTCACTATCTCCCAGGCCTGCTTCATTTTTTCTCACCTGCATTCCATTCCCTAATATTCTTCCTCCTTGCAATCTATTTATTGTTATTAATCACAATAATGATTATTAATAATAATTAGAGACATTAATAATAACAGTAGCTAACATCTACATAGTATTTTAAGGTTTGCAAAGCACTTCACAAATATCTTACTTGATACAACAATCCAGAGACACAGGGCTTACTGTTATCCCCATTTTGCAAATGAAGAAACAGGCTGAGAGAAGTAAAATGACGTGGCCAGAGTCATACAGCCAGTAAGTATCTGAGGATGGATTTGAGCTCAGTCTTCCTTCCTCCACCCCCTATCTACTTTGGCACCTAGCTTACTCATCCATTCTTAAGTCAACCTAGCCAATTGTGATTTCTTCCTCTATAGATTTTTATACCATTGATTTCTGAATCATTTAGTATTCACTATATATACTTGGTGGTTTTTTTTACCTTGTTACAGGTATCTCTTATCTCCCTAACAGACTATGGGCCCTTAACAGTCTAGGACTACGTTATATTTTTCTATATCTCTGTGATAGTACAGTAATGATGATGAAGTGAAAGTCATCCCCTAGCATATTTCATAAAATGGTCTAATTCCTTTACAATGACAAAGAAGCACAAGGCATTTAAGATTGCCCCTTGTTTGTATTTGTCCTGTAGGCCTCCTCTGTCTATAAAGCACATCTCACCTTACCATTGCCTTGCACTGGCTATTAATGGAGGCCAAGGTCACATGTGTTACCACTAGAGTTGCCTACACCCTGCTTAAGAGTATGGAGCATAAAGCATCCTAACTCCCTCAAGCCCTTTTCACATGAACTACCTGCTCGCTAGTCACATCTCCTTCATCCAGTCTTCATGCACTTCATGCTGTGAATCTATGCGTAGGACTTTCCATTCGACCATATTACATTTCATCTTATTAGACCTGAAAATTAAGGAATTGGGTAATCTAATATTAAGTTCCTTTTAATAAAATTTATTAAGTGGCTACTATATGCAAGAAACTGGGCTAGTATGAGGGTGCAAAGATTAAACACACACACGTACACACACACACACACAGGCATGCACGCACAAACAATAGACCCTGATCTCAGGGACTTTCCAATCTAATATGGAAATGGGATTTCTACATAAATAGCTACAATGTAGAATGTGATTAAATGCAAAGGAGGGATAAAGAATCCTATGACAAACTGAAGGAAGAAGATGGAATATTGAGCTAGGAAGATCAGGAAAATGTTCATGACGTGGCTCCTTGAGTTGCTTCAGATGAAGGTAAGAGGAAGTAATTCCAGGAAAGATGAGCAGCATCGAGTATACAAAGGAGGCTCATGTGACAGAATGCTGGAATAACAGAATCATAGACTTAGGAACCTTAGAGACGATCTGCTCCAGACACACATGGCCTGTGACTCACATGTGGCTCAAAATACTATGTGGCTGCCCGAACTAGAACAAAATATTATTTTTCTCTAGTCTTTTTCAGTCTTCTGACTCTTCATGACCACATTTGAGGTTTTCTTGGCAAAAATAGTGGAGTGGTTTGCCATTTCCTTCTCCAGACCATTTTACAGATGAAGAAACTGAGGCAAATAGGTTGAAATGACAAGGTTACACAGCTAAGTGACTGAGGCCAGATTTGAACCCAGGAAGATGAGTCTTCCTGACTTCAGGCCTGGTACTCTAACAACTGTGCCACCTAGCTGCCACTATGTAATTGGGAAATATTTAACAAAATAAATAAAAATACAAGGACACATAGATAATATCACATTTTAAACATGCGGCCGGCAGGAATCTTCATGTATGAATTAATGGCCTCTGTTTCAATTTGATTTTAACACTATTCATCTAGTCTGACCCTCTTGTTTTATAGATGAAAAAACTGTGTCCCAGAGCAGTGACATGATTTCTCCACAGTCACACTGATACTAAGTGGCAGAGTTTGCACCCAGTTCTTCAGACTCCAAAACCAATTTCCTCTCCATTGCACTGTGCTTATTTGTAGCATGTCTAGGCTAACTAAAGATTTTTATACATCATTTTATTCAGTCAACAACAGAGAGCCAATGAAGGTTTCTGTGCAGAGGAATAAGGTAATTTGACCACCACATTGAAAATATTACATGGACTGCCATAAAGGACATATTGCATCAGAGACACTCCAGCCAAGAAGGCAAGTTAGAAAGCTATTATAATAACCCAGGTGAGAGGTTATAAGGACCTAACTAGGGTGATGTCCAGGTGACTGGAGAAGAGCATATGGGCACAAGTGAAATGTTTCAGCTGGCACTGATGGATTCATCAAATAATAAGATTATCCCATATAATGAAGGCCTCGTCTTGGCACTTGGAAATAAGCAGCAAAGGGAGGAAGCCTGAAAGAGAGCTTATTCTTGCCCTCTCTGCTTCCCCCCAACCCCCCACCAGGCCCCATTCCTCTCCACTATGCATGAAGCCTCTTGGTGCCTTAAATTATGAGCCCCTGAGAACTAGCCACTTTGGTTCTATTCATTCCTGACAGGGCAGCCTCAACAAGACCCAGGAGCAGGAAGGTTTCCAAATCCCAACAGTCTTTTAAAGAGTCACCGACGCCCTCTGCTAACCTCTGGAGCCATTCACTCTGAAAGGAAAGGCACAGAAACAAGCGACCCAATCTCTCCAGTAGTTCTGTTCCCATCATTACTGCTAATTGCAAAAATATTTGAGCAACAGAAGCAGTGTCTTATCGAAGCGGCTGCTTCCTCCTTCATTTGACTGTATCACTTCAGGCAATGGTGGCTGCTTCAATAGATGAGTTTCCCCAAAGCCATACAGGTCAACTTTTAAAGCCTCCCAGCAAGCAAGAAGGACTAGACTGCAAAATTATTTTCTAGGTGTAACATATCAATAGTCTGATGCTGGGGAAAGGCAAGGCAGGGAAGGAATGGGGAAGGGGAATAGAGAGAGGGCTCATTCTGACCCTTTATGAGGGAGAGTTCTCTACAATAAAATGCTAAATTTTTGCAGAAATGAGCGAAAGTAGAAATGATTAGTATCGCTAGTAAAATTTTTGCTGAATGAGACTGAAACCAAGGGCTGATTAAGGTTTCTAGATAACATATACTTTCACTTAAACTACCCTTATTCCTCTATCTGCAGAAATATGCAAGAAAAGGCAGATCATCAAGGCAGAGGGGCAGAAATCAAATGATCAGAGTCAGGAGGGGAACAGGCATAGTCAAAAACCTGGCTTGGATTGCAAAAGTTCAGGAGGATTTTCTATACTCCTATTCTCTCTTCTGGCTGCATACTGGGCAAGTGTGGACCCTAATGTCTGAGGAATTATTTTTCATTTTTCTTTTCTCCCACATTACTCTCTGGGCATCAAAGGCTCACAGATTCGTTATGGGTCCCAATATTAAAGGTTCTAACATAGGACACAGATGAAAGTAAGCCTTGAGTTTCCACCTGAGATCGGGAAAGAGACAGTATGGGTGGTCCTGCTTACTAAATGTACCAAAGAAGAAACATGAATGATTAGATAAGAGTGGACCAGTCAGCAGAAGCAGAAAGAACCAGCCATGAAAATACAAGAAATGAATAAAAGAATTCTGCTTGGGGAGGGAAAAATGACTCTCTCTTAGCCAGAATACAGAGGAGATGGGGAGAGAAGGAAGATGGAAGGAGTAGGGATTTGTACAGGACAAAATATGTATCAGTAAGGAACATTCTGAACAAGACGATGTCAGCAAGGATGAAATTTAAAAGCAAAGCCTAGAAAAAAAGTCGCTTTACAGCTGGTCTGTGCACATAGAAAACTGTCTCAGTCTCCATATTCTCCTGGGATCCCATGATGGTTTGTCTAAATGACGTAGTCTAGGAGGCAAAGGCCAATTTATAATACCTTGAAGGTACAAATCTCACCCGTCCCATGAAACCTTTCTTGGACACCTCAGCCCCAGAGGCTTCTTCTGAATCCATAAAACACTTATTGCATCACTCATGAGATTTAACATACAATCTTGTAGGGTAGCTATTTAGACAGACAGATGAATAGAGCATCTATTAAGTTGTTTATAATGTGCCAAGAATGATGCTAAGCTCCGGGGATACCCTTACAAGCAAGATTCTTGCCCTCAGGAAGATTATACTCTAATGAGGAAAAACTACACCTAAAAGGAATCTGGAAAAGTGGGTGGGGAAGATGACATGGTATGGAGATTTTTGGAAGTTAGGTGGAGGCCTGGCTCTCAACAAGGTAAGCTCATCTGTCAGAGTCTAAGATTCTAATTGGCAGACATGAAGATGATGACCAGAGTGGAAATAACATGGTATGATGTCTGAGAAGTGAATATTTTAGCTCCTCTACTAAACTGTAAGACCCTAGAGGTCAGGAATAATCTCTTTTACACTGAATCCTACACAGAACTCACCTCAGCTCTTTGTCTATATTCAGAGCTCAATAAATATTTGGTGAATAAATAAATGAATGCTTCATTTTTGTTTGTGTATTCCCAGTACCATGTATATCGTAGGAAATTAATAAATGTATACTGAATTAAATTGAATTGCATGAATGTAATCTGGTTTAAAAATCCATTTGAACCTCTATAGGATAGAAGGATTGGGTCTAAACAAATAAGATTAAATTGGAGTCCTACATTTGTATTTCAAAAATCAGCTATACAAGTCTGAGAAAAGTGGCTAAAAAGCAGTATATTTCAAAAAGAGCTGGGGTTTAAGAAATTGGCAAGCCCAATTTGAGCTATATAATATTATATATTATAACATACTATATTATTATGCATAATATATCATACATATTATATAATATAATTATATTAATTATTATTATTATTATTAATATAATACGATCATTGTCTTCAGAATGAGGATGGTGATAGCCTGCTGTACTGTACTTGATAAAACCATACCTGGAGTACTGGGTCACCTCTGAGAATCATATTTCAATATTGACAAAACCGAGTTCCCTTGGGGAACATATTTTTACATCTGGAATAGGGCCTTAGAAGTCATAGAGTCCAAATCTCTGGTTTTATACATGAAAAAATTGAAGCACAAGAAGTTAAGTGACTTGTGCAGGGTCACATCAGTAATATCTGAGACAGAGTTTGACCACAAGGCTTCTGGACTCCAGTTTTAGCTCTCCACCCAGTACAGCACATTGCATCTCTCAAGATCTCAAAGGATAATGGCAAGAAGGGTGAGGGGATTCAAAACTAGATCATGGGCACTTTAAGTGAAGAAAAAAAGAGTGTTTAGCTCAGAGGCCATAAGAGTCCTTGGGTGTGGCCTCTGGACCAAGTCTAAGTTTTACAGAACAAATCCTTTTATTAATGAGATTTGTTCTATGAAGCTTGGATTCAGTCAAAGGGCTGCATTTGAGGATCCAGAGGGGCCCAAATGGCCTCGAGGCCACAGGCTCCCCACCCCTGCATGAGACTTTTGAGGCATAGGATAGAAGTCCTCAAGTATGTGGTGAGCTGTCATTTGGAAGAAAGAGTAGACTTGTTTTTGCCTGGCCAAGAGTGCAAAATTAATACCACTGGTTGATAGTTTCTGAGAGGCAGGTGAGAGCCTATTATAAAGAAATATTTCCAACTAATCAGGGTTTTGCAAGAATGGGATGGACCACGCTAGGATATAATGGGTTCCCTGTCACCAGTGGACCACTCTAGGATGTAATGGTTTCCCTGTCACTGGTGGACCACTCTAGGATGTAATGGGTTCCCAGTCACTGGTGGTTCTCATTTTGGGGCCTGAAAGAATCTTTGTTATAGAAACTATAAGAGAGATTACCATGCAGGAAGGGGTTAGACTGAGGTTGCTTCCTGCTCTGAAATCCTATAGTTCAGTCCACTGGTTACATGGCCCAGATCATGTTTTTTAAGAGTTCATATTTGAAATGTGAGCTCAGAAGACACTGATCTCTAGAAAGTGGGAAAACCATGAAGAAAGGAAGGTAATGAAATTGAGGTGTAGTGAGTTAAGAAAAGATTGGCATCCAGGTAAGAAATTATTAGAGAAAACAGCAAGACTCTCTAGAAAATCTTTCTCCATTATGAAGACAGCACAGTTTAACGCATTATTCTAAACATCAATTTTTCTTCTTAAATATCCTCACCATCTAGTAGCAATTGCATAGGCCCTGTACTTTCACTGGACTGCTGGATTCCTAAGAGAGAAACCGGAAACTTTGGAGTCTTTGTAGTGTATGCCCTTTAATTTTGTGTTTTTCTCCTGTCTCCTACCCACTCCTCCAAATCCCCTTTGCTTTTCCTCCCACCTTCCCACCCCCTTCTCCTCTTTGGCCCTCATTTTCCATTAGTCTCCCTGACGCTGCCAGCCGACCATTCCAAATCCCCCTCTGCCATGGGACAAAAGCTGCACAGATGTGGGGAAAGCTGGCACTGGGAACGCTCACAGCACTGTCATCCTGTCCCAGCGGGAAGGTGGCCGTTTCTCTTGGGGACAAGAGGCAGGGAAAGAAAAAAGAGACTGAAGGCAGCACAAGACGACAGAATAACCCCATAGAAATCCAAAAGGAAATGCATGAGGGAGATTTCTATCAGGGAAAACTACAGGGGGGCAGGAGGGGGGGGCAAAAACAAAAGAACAAAATGTGTGGGGAGGTAAAAGAATAAAACAAGACAAAAGTCTCTCAGAGGGGCCAAACAGGGGAGGAGGAAAGGGGGGTGGGGTGGAAAATATGGTTGAAAGGAGCTGAAAAGCAGGAGCCACTGGGGGTAAACTCAGTTGGAATGACTCTCCATCCTTAATGTCTCTCACCACTGTCTGTGAGGAATTGTTAACTCTCCTTGTCCCTGGATTCCCTTTTCAGCCCTCCAAATACCCAAACTTGAGTTTTCCATAAAGGAAAGCAGCAGGTTGTGGCTATGAGAGAGGTCGGGGAGAAGATGAAGGGAGAAAAAGATTCAACATTTCATAGACTTCTCTACAATGTACAACATCCTTCAAGCTGGAATCTGTGCAGAGCCCCCCTCCCTTTGACTCATTGCTCAAAAGTCTGGTTTTTAAAAGAGCCCTTGGAAGAGAAATTAATCACTGATTACTAGGTCTGTGAGAGTCACTAATCTCTCATTTCTGCCTTTTGGAAATGAGGTAGTATTTCAGTGAGCTGAAGTCGTGATTAGGACTGCAATCCTCAACCACAAATGCCACAACTGAGAGGTGGGAGAGACAAGCAGACTTGGGGTGGTAATGATGGAAAAGGCAAGAAAAGTAGTTGATGTTAGAACCACATGCCATGTGACTTATTCATTGTGCTAAACGGTCCTGTTGAGTTCTTAATGTTACTATAATCAATGGTGTCTTTGCAAAAAGTCAGACAGTCTCATCATGTACTTTGGATGTAGACCATATTAAGCCACAATGGTGACTTGAGCCAAATCAAAAAACCATCATAAAACTCAAAGTTCACTGTCTAGGATCTTAAGAATATAAATTTGGGGCTGAAAAGGACCTTGCAGGCCATTATTCCAACCCCTTTATTTTACATATGGAGGAGACTTAAACTCATAGAGTTTTTAAGTGACTCGTCCAAGACACTTAAAGCCCAGGCATTAATTAGCACAGTGGAGATTCAAATATATGTCTTTTAACTCTAAATCCAATGTACCAGCTATGCTATTTTCTTTCTTTCTCTCCTTTCCTCCGTCCCTCCTTTCCTTCCTTCTTTCCCTCCCTCCTTCCCTCTCTCATTCTTTTTCCTTCTTTGCTTTCTTTCCTTACTTTTCTTTCTTTCTTTTTCTTTCTTTCTTCCTTTCTTTCTCTCTTTCTTTCTTTCTTTCTTTCTTTCTTTCTTTCTTTCTTTCTTTCATTTTCCTTCTTTCTTTCCTTCCTTCCTTCCTTCCTTCCTTCCTTCCTTCCTTCCTTCCTTCCTTCCTTCCTTCCTTCCTTCCTTCTTCCTTCTTTTTTTTCTGTCTGCCTTCCTTCCTTTCTTTTTTCTGCCTGCCTTCCTTCCCTCCCTCCTTCTTTTCTATTTCTTCTTTCCAGGGTTTATTAGGCAACACATTGAATTATTTTGTGCAAGTTGATTCTATTCCAAATTTCAAGTCATATTTCAATTAAATGAAATTAAATTCGCGTATGTGATAGTAATTTCTGAGTGTAATTTTTGAAGATATGTGGAATGTGACCCAGTAACCTCATCATTTTGGTGAACTAGCACTGTGGAACTTGCCTCCATATTGTCATGACTTCTAAAACTTTAGTCTTAGAGAGTGGCCTGTGTCACTAAGTGCTTAACTGATTTATCTTGGGTCACAATGTTAGTGATGGTATATGATTTGGGATCTATGTACAATAAATAGGAGTTTGTAAGGGTATATTTTTTCTGTTGTATGATTGAAAAAAGGGAAAGGAAGCTCTTCTCAAGTCCAAGGATAGCTTTGTTCATTATTCCCTCAATATCTATCTATATTTTATAGCCTCATTTACTGCTATTTAATAGGCCATTTTCATTGCTGGGCTTAAGAAATTGGACAGCTTTTGTCCACAATCCCATGTAGAAAGCAAGTGCTAATTTCATCAAAGATGGCATTTAGGGGGTACCTGCTGTGTAAAGAGAAAGCTTTGTTCTAGGCAATTTGTCCCCTCCCCAAGGGGAAAATAATTTACTTGGGATGGCAGGGAAGAGACCCCAAGAGTTTTATTACCAAATCCACAAATGACATGAACTTTGTATCACAGACTACGGAGATACATCCAAATGGAAGGGAAGAGCCAAAATGAGTACCTTTGGTCGCATCAAGTGGTGTTGAATCTGTATGATTCAGATTTTGTCACATCCAGCTCCATGAACAAAATGACGGGTAGAACGGACATTAAAAGTGAAACTGTTATTATGTGCCAACTTGGCAGAATGTTGATCTGAAAGCAATAATGTTTGCATTTCACTTTTTATTAATGATCTTTGGTTAACAGGATATATCAAGTTGGTTTGTATGATAGGAAGAAAAGCCATATTGGCCATGGAGTAAAAATGAGGTGTAATAGGCAGACAGACCAAGAGCTTCACTGATACATACAAAATGTTTACAAACCTAAAGTAAGGCTTCTAGAACATAAGTAATTCCTCTATGGGAGATTTATGGAAAGGCATGAACAAGAATTGCCCAGAATGGAAAGAAATGAATGGGTTGTAATCTGTACATTTTGAGAGAGTACCTCAATTGATGAGAACATGAATCCATTGAAGTAATGAGGTAATATGGGGAATATGGAGTCCTATACTGGAAACTGAAGATCTTAGAGGCACAGAAAATATTTTCATAACTGGTGTCATTTGATGACAGGGAATTTAGAGAATGAAGTAGCATTTGGGAAGTCAATAGCCAATTGACAAGATCTTGCCGGAGAATGGGATTTGAACAGTGGTGATGAATCATGCTATACCCTTCACATTCTATCAAGTCCCCTTGTAATCAATGGGACTAACATTAGTGAGATAGCTGGCTGGAGCTGAGGGTGTTTGATAGCCATGGGAACAGTGTTTTTCTTGGTGTGGAGCTAATTGTGTCATATGGGAATCAAGATTTTGTCCTCATTAATTCTATGCTTACACTAGCTGTGTTCACCAACCTACATTAAAATATACAATGTATTTAATGCATTTCAACACTGTCTGTTTCTGTCTCTGTCTCTCTGCCTCATTTTGTGTCCTCTCTAGATTTAGCAGCAGGACCTTTATCAGTACATCTCACCCCCACTCCTTAGCTCCAGACATCACTAAGGATCAAATAGAAACCTTAGCTTGTGGGAAATATGATAAAATAAAAAAAAAGTTTTAATCATGCTAATGTTGTAAGTGAAAAACAATTGCAATGCCATGATATGTATGCCTTGGCGTACTACATACTATACAAAGAAGAGGGAGTGCCTGTTTTCCAGACTGTAATATGAATTTGAATGGGGAGTTTATTGAGGTAGTAGTACATGTATTTTGGACATCCACTGCCAGTGGACAATGAGGTGGGTCTAGAATTAATAGGACTAAGAAAGTGCATTAGAGCACACCTGGAAAATTGCAAAGCATTTTCAACAAACTACCACCTGACACAAAACTTTTTTTTCCTATTAAGCACTTTTTTACAGCACCAATATTCTCCTGGTAATGCTAAATAGTTGTGAATAATGGAACATCTCAATCTCTGAAGAAACAAAAATTCTTATGACTCAGAGTAGAAGGGAGAGTTACCTGTGATATGAATAGACTGTAGCATGTTACTCTTGCTGACAAAGAAAAAGAAGATTAAAAGCCATCAACTAGGGAAATATATATGATAGGAAGAAAAGGCCTATCAGCCATGGAGTGAGAATGAGGTGTAACAGGCAGACAAACCAAGAGCTTCACTGATACATACAAAATGTTTATAAACCTAGAGTAAGACTTCTAGAACATAAGTAATTCCTCTATGGGAGATTTATGGAAAGGCATGAGCAAGAATTGCCCAGAATGGAAAGAAATGAATGGGTTGTGGTCTGTACATTTTGAGAGAGTACCTCAATTGATGAGAACATGAATCCATTGAAGTAACGAGGTAATATGGGGAATATGGAGTCCTATATTAGAAACTGAAGATCTTAGAGGCACAGGAAATCTTTTCATAACTGGGGTCATTTGAAGACAGGGAATTTAGAGAATGAAGTAGCATTTGGGAAGTCAATAGTCAATTGACAAGATGGTGCTAGAGAATGGGATTTGAATTTCTGGACAGTAATTTAGGATACAGTAATGACAGGCTAGGGATGAAGTACACTGAACAAGGACTCATAAAAGTTTTTTTTTTCTGTTGTGAATGTGGTTGAAAAAAATGGAGGGAGAAGAGAGAAAAAGTATCTAAATATAAGAATGAAGAGTAAGTATGCTATAGGAAGAATAAAAGCAGTGGAAGTGCCTAGTCATTCTTAGGAGCCAATATCCAGAAAGGGCAACAAAAACACTCATAGTCTTATAAATACATATATATGTATATATATTTATAAATATATATGAATGCACACAATTGTACTATATATACGTAGTGAGCTAGAGATCTTAAAGCAATGAGCAAGTTAACTAATGGAAGACGCATTTATTAAGTAGTTACTATATGCCTGGCACTGTGCTGAGTGTTGGGAATAAGGATAGACAAAACAAGAGGGTCCCTGTCCTGAAGGACCTTGTTCTAATAAAGGACATGACAAAAATGGGAGCGGTGGTGAAGGAAGTCATAAGGATGGTGAATGGAGTCATAGAGTAAGTGACTGAAACATTGTATCCAGTAATGGCAGTGGATTTGATTACTGTTCCCAGAGCTAGAAACATAAAGTGGCAGATAGTGTAGAGAAAAGAGACATTCCAGTCACATGGCATGAAGATTGTCAGGGAACAGTAGCCTGGGGGTCTAGGAGGTCTGGCTAGAAAAAGGAAAGGAGATAGATTCAGGGTCACAAATATTACTGAAATCTGGTGGAAGATGACAAAAGACTAGGATGTATGAAATGTATATCATACTTGAAATGAACACATTTGATAAACTTGGTGGTGAAGATAAAACTAGTGAGGACAAATACAGTGGAACATATTTGGGTAAGGATCACTACAGAGAGGAACAGAAATTAGTATCATGATGGGAATATATTAAAGACTGCCTAGGTAGAAGGAGCTTCATTCATGATGCATTCTAGGAGTAGGTTATAAAAACTGGCAAGAAGTCATGATATAATAATGATTGAGGACTTCAACTGTCTGAACAATCTCTCTATGATAAAAGCAAAGCAACCGAAAAATTATTGACTTACTTCGACGATCATTTCATCCTTAAGAAGATGAAAGAGGTAGTGAAGGGAGCTTTCTCAATCTGATTCTAATCAACAAGGAAAAATGCGATGCAGAAGCACAAATAACTCCAATCTTTGAAGGAATATCAGTTCTAATTCATAGGCTGTGATAGGTAACGAGGTGAATTCCTCGAATAGCCTAATTTCTTACCAATACTTTGAGGCACAGGACATAGACAAGATGTCAAAAGAAGGGTAGGCTACATCCTATGACCTAAGATTCCCCAGGGGAGGAAGAATAAGGTACTATTAAGTACAAAATTCTTATAATACAAACACAAAGGATTCATAGGAGAAAGAAATGTAGAACTGTCTAAAGAGAACAATACGGCTGTATAGCGAACTCCCTTACTACAGACTACAAAAAGGAGATGAAAGCAAGGGCAAATAATTGCAGAATACCAAAGTGTGGCAAAGTCCTGTAAGAATAGTATCCAGAGCAAAAAAAAATTAGCAGCAACAACAGAAAAGCTAAGACTTAAGATGAATTCATGGTAGGCCAGTGTTTTTAAGTGATGTCAGGGTAAGATGAACCCAATAAAGGAAAAATTACTGCTTGGGACAACAAAAGGTACAATGATAACAAAAGGCAGGAAAAAACTTTGTGATTTCTCTATCAAGTGAGATAGTCTTCAAACTCAGAAGGACAGAACCCAAATGGTTAATAGTAGATAGTGAGAAAGTACTTAGCTGCTCTAAATGAGCTCCAATCACCAACCCCTGATGAATGGTATCCAACTGGAAAGAACCAGTGGATTTGATTGCTCAATTGCTGTAATTATCTCCAAAGATCATGAAGAATGATTCTGTAGGACTATAGAGAGGCAAACACAGGCCTTATTTTCAAAAAGAAAGAAAGTAGATTCCTCAAACTTGAGACCCAGCAAGTTTAACTCTGATTCTTGACAAAATGTTAGAATAAATTATTAAAGGGATCATGAACTCTTAGAAAGAGGAGAGATCAGCGAATGCAAGCCAAGATGAGATTATCAAAGACAAGCTAAGCCTTGTGCCAGATTAACCTCATTTACTTTTTTGTAACAAAGTCACTAGACTGAAATATTGGGAAAATGTCACGATATACCTTGACTTCAGCAAGGGGTTGGAGAAACTTTCTTACTTGAGGGCAAGATGAAGGGAAGGAAGCTAGATAATGGTACAATTAGTTAGTTTAAGAATCAAGTAAATGTTCAGACCCAAATACTGGTGATTAGCGAATTAATATGAGACTTCAGACAGGTCTCTGGGAAATACTATAAGGTTCTACCCTTGACCATTTTTCTGCTTAACACTTTTATCAATAACTTGAATAAAAGTATTGATAGCACATCTAACACATTGTCATATAACATGAATTTGGGAGGTATAGGTAATAGATATAGAACAAAAATCCCCAATATCCTCGCCTTTGAAGGCAAGAATGATGAGCTAGATGGAACAAGATAGTATTTTTGAAAGAATTTTATAGAATTTAAATTTAGAATTTGAAAAGAAATACATAAATTGTGCAGGTGAAGAAGGGAGGATATGTCTAGGGCAAAAGCAAGGGAAACAGCTATGTTCAAATATTTGAATGACTGTCATGTTTTAGAGGCATTAGATTTATTGTGGTTGGTCCTAGATGACAAAACTACAAGAAATAAGTGGAAATGACAGAGACAAAGTTCAAAGAGATTTAAGAAAAAAATTCTTAACAATTAGAGCTGTTGAAAATTGTAATAAGCTGCCTCAGGATTTGATGAGTTTTCCATTATTGGAAGTCTTCAATAGAATTCCTGTGATAGAGGGGAGAAGGTAGCCCTGGTCAGGTATGATTTGGACCAGAGGACCTATAATGTATCTTCCAACTTTGAGATTTGCTGATTTGACTATGCCTCTCTGCCAATCCACACTGAGAAATTCTCCTCCCTTAGGAATAAGAGGTGAGGTAAATCTGGAAGACAGCATGGCACAGTGGAAAGATTGCTGGATTTGGAGGCTAAGGACTTGGCTACAAATTCGTGACCTACCACTCAGGACCTGGAAGAATGTTGGCAAGTTACTCATCCTTTCTCAACTGGGGTTAGATGACCTTAAAAGTCTCTTATGGCTCTGGTCTTATGACTGTCCTTCAGAGGATTTCTGTGATCTACACAAACTGTGTGTAGACCTAGAAAGCTGAAAGTAACAGCTAAGCTTTCATTAGCTTGCAGCACCTTATTTCCAGAAACATCTCTCTAGGAATACCATTTTTAGAGAGATGCAAGATTCAGTGAAGATAATATCTGGAAAGTGTTTGGTAGCTTTAAAAGCCTACAGATGTTTAAAAAAAATAGCAGAAGACTCTAAGATGAGTTTGGCCACTGGAGGAGTATAGATAACTAATCAGACCCACTCTGAAAGTAGCCTGAGTCAGAGTTGGCTTTGTAAGAACCACTTCCATCTGCAGTTCATTCTGCCTACTCACCATGGTCAAGGATGTATTTCACAATATCTCCATTCCCAATTTTAGCTGCGTAGTGAAGGAGTGAACAGTGATCTGGTCCCTGGATTAGGAGACTGCCTCCATTCTTATAGCATTCGATGAGCTGAAAAACAGACACACAGAAAGAAACTCAGGTGGCATTTGGAACTAAGGCATCCAGTGGTAGAGTGGAAGAGACAAACCATAAGAGTGAGAGCAGCAAACCACAAAAGCTTTGGAGCCAGAGGAGAAGCTGAACAATAGAAATCACATTCCTCAGTTGCATCATTTCTCAGGTAGTCAGAATGCTCAGCTATCCCTACTCAGCTCCTGAGAGAATTATATTCGTTACAAAGTCAAAGTGAAACTGAAATGCATGGGACTAACCACTTATTTTTTATTTCACCTTTTTCTACCATAGGAGGGGTGTGTGTGTGTGTGTGTGTGTGTGTGTGTGTGTGTGTGTGTGTGTGCGTGCGCGTGTGTGTGTCTGTTTGCATACATACTGCATAAATCTATCGCCCTCCTCTCTGTTTAATGTTCCTCTGGATGGGAAAAGGAGAGAGAAGACTTAGTAGAAACAGGCACAGCCTGTTTACTTCCACAGCTAAGCTGCTGTTCCAAGAATAAAGCTTTCTCATTTTCTGTAGACTCCAATACATGGCATGAAGTAGAAATAATAATTTATATAGGATTATAATTATTGTAAAGTGCTTTATGGACATTAATTTAGTTGATTCTCCTAACCCTGTGAGGTATAGGCTATAGATATCATCATCTTAATTTTACAAAACAGAAAACAGGCTTAGGGAAGTCAACACATGGTCATAGAACTTGTAGCAGTGGCAAGTTCAGGTCTTCTGAACTCCCAAATTCCAATTCCAGCAATATTTCCTTCATAAAATAGTTATTCAACAATAATATGTTTAGTTGAAGGCAGGATAACGTAAGAGAGTTTTTTTGCCTGTGGCCAAGAAGATTTGGCATGAAGAAGATCTGCTGTCATATCCTGCCTCAGACTCTTACTAGCCGTGTGAACCTAAGCAAGTAACTGAATATCTCTTGAGCCTCAGTTGCCTCTGAGGGAACAATGGGAATATAATAACGAGTATAATAACAGTACCTATCTCATAGGATTATTGTGAGGATTGAAAGTGATAATGGATAAAAAATCATTAGGGCAGTTGGGTGGCACAGTGGATAGAGCACCAGCCCTGGAGTCAGGAGGACCTGAGTTCAAATTGAGTCTCAGACACTTGACATTTTCTAACTACGTGACCCTGGGCAAGTCACTTGCCTCTGATTGCCTCACCTCCCCCAAAAAATAATCCTCAAAACTTAAAGGAGTAGATAAATGTGAGCTGTTATTATTATTTCGCTACATATGGGATGAATGAAAGGCCATACGCAAACGTGAATGTATTATTTTATGTCCCCGGTCCACCAATACCTAGAATACGAGATGCTATTCTTGGTGCTGTAGTCAAGAAAAATAAAAGAGTAAGCCCACAGAAGACCTCCTCTATTCAGCAGATGAAATGACTTCTGTACAAGGGTAGACTTTTTAAAAATACAATAAAATGATATGGGAATTATCAATGTAGAAAGATGAAAATCTAAGTGGGGATGTGATCACACACAATCTAATAAGTAAGAATGTAGAAAGGGCAAACAAATTTACATTCACTAAATGGCAGATTACCAGAATTTGGGAGCCCTCTTTGAAGTCTGGAAAAGGGAATTTTAGGTAATGCCTAACCCAGCAGACAGTAAACACATATAATTCTTTTACCTAGAGAGGCTATACATGATGCAGACACAAATACATCATTAACAAAGATAAAAAGGATAAATTCACTGATGATGGCTAATACCAGGCTAGTACAAAGAAGCAAAAGATATTTTAGGTTAGGGAGGAAGAGTGATACAGCCCAACATCACAGAAAAAAAAAAAAGAAAACCATGCTCTGCCCTATGAGGTCACTACTGGAAACAGAATAAATGGAATACAAGGCTGGCTGAGCCCTCAGGTTAACTCAGGATGATATTTTTTATGTTCTCATGCAAAAATTACACAGCCAGTAAATATCCAGGCCATGGAAAGTAGGGCAGGTTTTGCATATTTCCACAATGTAGTTCCAAGATAATCGAATACAGCTTGTATCACACACAAGGCACTGTGTTAGGAGCTAAGGATACAAAGATAAAACACAAACAAAAGCCATTGCCTTCAAGGAGTTTACATTCTATTAGGGGAATGTCCTAACTATCCCTAGCTATAGAGTGTCTTTCTTACAGTGATGTAAGTATTGGGAATGTATTCCCCAAAGCAAGGATAAATTAAACTTTAAGAGCATGCTGCTATTTTCAATTCAATTCAATGAGTACCTTTTAAAACATACTTATAATGTGTGAGGCACTGGGAATGGAAAGGTGAAAAAATGAAACCACCTTTGCCTTTAAGAAGTTCACAATCTAGTTAGGAGGATATGACAGGTTTGCAAACATGAATGATACAAGATAGAAAGTGATAAAGTACAAAGAAGAGATATGGAGAAAATGTTGCCAAAGGAAAATTTGAGAACGGGAGAGAGGAGAGAGACAGAGAAAAAGAAAGAAAGAGAGACAGAGACAGAGAGATAGACAGACAGAGACAGAGAGAAAGAGACAGAGACAGAGAGAGACAGAGACAGAGACTGACAGAGAGACAGAGAGAGAGACAGAGACAGAGACAGAGACAGAGAGAGATGTTACTCAGTTTGGAGAACTCGGACAGTCTTTATAAAGAAACCTGAGCTGTCCGTAAAAGTAAAGTATTCCAACAGGTGCTTTTGACATGAACTGGACCTGCCCTTATGCACAGAGGTGATAGAGGGCTGCTGGATGAGACTGGGAAGCAACAACCTGTAAAATCTCATTAGCCTCGTAACTCCACTTCTTCACTGCCCCCTGCCCCTCTGATTGGAGGAGGAGCCCATAAAGTCCAAAGGCTCTATTTAAGGAGGGAGCTCAGCTCTGGACATCTCCTCATTTCTCATCTGGCTGCTCTACTTTGGGGCTTCTCTGACTTCTCTACTATGGCCCTGAAAAGGGCATTTTCCTTGGAGCAGCCCCCCACCTTCAGCCTCTTTTTGTGTACTGCCTTCACAAGTTAGATTGTAAGCTCCTTGAAGGCAGAGTTTTTCTTAATATTTGTATCCCTATCACTTAGCACAGTGCCAGGCATATAGTAGGTATGAAATAAAAGTTTACTGACTGACTATATAGAATGCATGAAGGAGAGTAAGAGCAAATAAGGAATATAGGCTGTTGGAACTAGATTGTTGAGGCAATTAAATGACAGCCTAAGGAGTTTATTCTAGATACCTGCTAAAGATTTTTTGACCAGAGAGGAGGAGACCCATCGCACATGCCTCAGGCAGATTATCTGGACAGCTATGTAAATGATGGATGAGAGAGGAGGATAGACTGGAGGTAGAGAGACAAGATAGTCTAGGGAAGAAGTGATGAGTTCCAGAATTAACGCGGGGTGGGGGGAGCAGAGATGAAAGTATATATACAAGAGATGTTTTGTAGGTACAAGGGACAGGATTTGTCAGGTTATTAGGCATGGGGTGGGGTGAGGGAGAGGTAAAAGTAAAAGAGCATTTGCCGCTTTTGAATCTAATTGCCATCAACAGAGCTAGGGATGAGGGCAGGGGTGGCAAGTTTGGGATAGAAGAAGATAGATTCCATTTTGAACTTGTGTTTGAAATGACCGTTTGTGTCCAATTGTGTGCATAACAATAACAACTAACATTTTGTAACACTTTAAGGTTCAGAAGGCTCTTTATAGACAGTGTCTCCTTTGACCCTCATAACAGTCCTGTAAGGCAGGTTTATCGTTGCTCCCATTTTATAAATGAAGATATTGTGGCAAAGAGAGGTTCGCTGTTTTAGCCAAGGTCACGCAGCTCGGAAGTGTCTGAGATTTTAACTCAGGTCTCCATGACTACGAGTTCACCTTCTAACCATCCCTGTGAGAGAGCTGCTATTATTATCCTCATTTGACAGATAAATTAAACCTCTGAGAGGTTCAAGGATTTGGCCAGTGTCACACAGCTAGATACTGTCCGAGAGAAGATTTGTACTCAGGTTTTCTTGACTCGACGTCCAGACCTCTGCCCACTAGAACACCTAGCTGCCTACTCTGATTCTATGAGGGACAGCATACAAACTGGAATCACAGAGAGAGACACAACTTCTGAACTTATGTTCACGAAAGAGTAAAGGAAACAAGAAGAAAGGGAGCAAAACAAGGAAAGAGAAGAAAAAAGAAAGCCATTATTCCTTTCCTATCATCTTAGACTTCTTTGGTTACAACAGAGAAAGGTCAATATAACTATTGCATACATACATACATACATACATACATATACACACAATGCATCATCTGGGGTATATATGTATATATACACACATATATATTTATACACACACATATACGAATGCATATGTGTATCTCTATCTATCTACGGGGCATCTAGGTTGCAAAGTGGCACATTGGGCTGGGAAATAGAAAAAATCATCTTCCTGAGTTCAAATCCAACCTCAGACTAGCTGTGTGACCCTGAGCAAGTCACTTAACCCTATTTGCTTCAGTTCCTCCTCTGTAAAATGAGTTAAAGAAATGGCAAACCATTTCAGTATCTTTACCCCCAAAACAAACAAACAAAAAACTAATGGGGTCACAAAGAGTCAGACACAACTGAAACAACTCAACAACAAGAAAAATCTATTTTTTTTAAAAAAAAATTCTACTACGAAGAAAGGCAGAGTTGTTTGACGATTGGTGAGACAGCACTGTGACGGTCTAGCCAAAAGCATGGAGAAAACGGAATGGGAAGGAACTTCAAGGAATTTGGAAGTTTTACCTTTTCCATGTGAATTTTTGAGCCATAGGTCCAAGGTAAGTAATGTACTGAACCCTGTTTCTGAAGTATAATGCTCACTTCTGACTGGCTAATAGATAGTAATAAGTTTGTGGTTGTATAAATGTACAAAGAACCAAAGTGCTTAACTGGTTCTAAATTTACCTTTTAAAAAAATAGCTTCCTATCCACTTCCTGCCAGACCAGGGGATGGACTCTGAGTATGGAATGAGATGCTTTTTGGACATGGCCAATGAAGGAATTTGCTTTTCTTGATTATACTATTTGTAACACATTTCTTTTTTTCTTGCTTTCTCAGTGAGAGTGGGGGTTAATTGGGAAGGAGAGAATGTGGCCCTACAAATAAAATATAATTGAATAAAAAATATCAATCAAAAAGAAAACAATAGCGTCCCACTTTTAAAAAATAATACATTCCTACCTTAGTTTAAAACAATAAAACCTTTCTTTAAAGGCTATTTCTAACTTTAATTTCATCAGACAAACACTTATTAAGCACCTACTACATGCAAGGTATGGTGCTAGATTCTGCACACGATACCTTTTAAAGGTGCAAGGGGTACTATGCATGCCAACTTTTATTCTATGGCATTCTTATTTGCACCCAGATCTAAAAATTCATAGCTACAGAGAATTTTTGGTTCCCTTTATCAATGGTACTCTATCTAACATTTATAGTTTTTTTTTCAGCCTAAGCAAGTGAAAGGCTAAGGACCTTGCCTGTGGTCACACAGCTGATGTATGTCAGAGGCAGAATTTATAGAATCATAGATTAAAAACTGGAAGAGATCTTAGAGGACACTGAGTCCAATTCTCTCTGCCCCCCCCCCAACAAAAATTAGACATGAGAAAACTGAGGTCTAAAGAGGTTAAGTGACTTACCCAGGGTCACACAATTAATAGGTGTCTAAGTCCAGATTTGTATGTTGGTTCTGCTAACTCCAAGTCTGGTGTTTATTTACTGTCTTCATGACTCACTAACAGAATCATAGATCCGTATGTTCCTGACTTTGAAACCAGCTCTCTAGTTAATTTTTATGACCCGCATGATGGGTAGGGGGTCATATCCACTGATAACTGATGGCACAAGAGAGAAGGCTTGAAAAATGAATTCATGACTATAAATAATGGAGTGAGAGAATTGGAAGAGACAAAGGATTGAGTGAAGAAAGAGAAGTACTCTGCATGGCTCTTTAATTACTAGGGAAGGAGAATTCTCATGAAAGACTTCAGAGAATTCATCCAGCCTGATACAAATGGCATGAAATATATCCAATGTAGATTTGGAGATGTATTGCAATGGTGATGTTCCCTTATTTGATTCAATTCTTGGTCATAGTTCCCTCTGAAGTTTTCTCTGTCCCTTTTCTATTAGTCATTTATTTTTCTTCCCTCTAGACTCAAATAATTGCATCTTACAAATGTCATGCCTGAGAAGCCCTGTACTTTATCTACCTGATGGCACATATCATTCACTTGATCCCCCAGACATAACAGCTGGTAAATAATGAAAGAGGAAGAAAACAGGATGCATTTCTTATAGAGTGGGAAGTGGTGGGAGACATAGTTTATGCTTTTAGCAGACCCATATACTCAAAGTTTACAGATCTCTTATCTCTAGTTGCTGAAAATGTGGATTAACACTGACTTGCCATCTTTTAAAAAATGTTTTACTGCTGCCTTTTGATTTTATATCACTGTAGTTTCTGGATCTATTATACCCCCTCCCTGGTTGAATCCTCCCTTATCACAAAGAATAATAGTTAAGCAGAAACAATAGAAAAAAATCTTGTATTATAATATTTGGCCCTATTTGCCCAACTCCTTTTTTTCTAAGAGGTTAGAGGCATTTTTTCATTATCTTTTTATGATTCCACTCCCCAAAACCTTTTGCTTTGATGCTAGAAGTAAAAGCCTCCCTACACTCAAGTAAATTTACCTTACCAAAAATTACCAAGTTTCATCTTTAGTCCCACAGAAGGGAAGACCTGTCTTTCAAAGGTTTACCCCTCAAAAAATATGATGCTGAAATAATCCTGGACTAAGCCAACTTCCCTCTGGGAACCATGTTTCAGTGGCTGTCAGAGCAGTGC
Source organism: Phalanger gymnotis (assembly GCA_028646595.1). NCBI lineage: Eukaryota > Metazoa > Chordata > Mammalia > Diprotodontia > Phalangeridae > Phalanger > Phalanger gymnotis. The sequence goes on along the minus strand of CM053623.1, from coordinate 86,997,710 downwards.
CTGCAAAAATACATCATGATGGTCCCTAAAAAGAAATCTCAGTCCCTCAAGCATCCATACTTGAAATCAGGGACTAGAATGGATGCTTACTCTATTTCCTGCAGACACTCCATCTATTTTAATTGATCAATGTAATTGCCTTAGGAAGGCCACTTAACTTTCCTTCCCAATAAGAAATGTGGGAGCTACCACTATTCTCTCCCCTGATCCCACCTCTGATCTTAGCAGTCCATACCTTTTTGTTAGCATGCAGGCTAGCTCAGCCAAAGAAGACAAATGGCAGATGGTCCTCACTCATGACAGAAGCCTGCTGGCTTGGGGTGAGGGATAGTGCTGATTTATAATTCTTAGAAGAATTTCTTACCTTCATTAGATCTCCAGCTATGACTGCCTGTACAAGTGCTGTAAGAAACAAAAGAGAGACTTCCTATTAATTCTAAGACCTCCTTTTGAAACATTTTCAAGGTCCAGGGACATCATTCTCTGGAAATACAATTAACAGGCAGGGAAGAAAGGAGGAAGGTGTGTGGAAGAAGAACATAAATGGGGTAAATTTGTGAAACTGATTAATTAGCCTTTCGTATCCTCTTCTTAGCTTCTGACCCATCCAGGCACCTTCCTATGGCACACAATAACCCTGGATTTGACTTCTTTGTATTCTTTGTGTACTAATAGCCAGAGCTTGTCATTGTCATGCTTCCCCAGTAATGCTTGTTTTGTAGTTCACTGACTTGGGAACCAAGGTATCAAATAATTTGTCTTAAAAAATTAAAAATTAATCTCAGCTAAAGGGAGAAAACTAGAGACCCAGCAAGGCAACAAGTATAGTGTAGTAGTAATAGTAGTAGTAGTAGTAGTAGTAGTAGTAGTAGTAGTAGTAGTTAGTAGTAGCAGTAGAAGTACTAGTACTAGTACTAGTAGTAGTGGTGGTGGTGGCAGTGGCAGTGGTGGTGGTAGTTGTCCTACTAACTAGCATTTATATAGTTCTTTAATGTTTACACAATGCTTTGCACAGTCATCTTGTTCGATCCTCATGATAATCACGCTAGTCTTTTCAACACTTTACAAATGAAGATACTATTAGCTACCATCCTACATCTTTCCTTTTTGAGGCTACACTTGAGAAGGTTGTTTGCAATTAATGCCTCTATTTTCCTTCCTCTGATTCTCTTAACTCTTTACAGTCTTCACATCATTCAGGTGAAATTGCTCTCTCCAAAGTTACCGATGATATTTTAATTGTCGAATCTAATGCGTCTTCACAATGCTCATCCTTCTTGACCTTCCTACAGCCTTTTGATTTTATATCACTGTAGTTTCTCTGACATCACTGATCACTTTCTCATCCTTGATACTTCTCTCTAGGTGTTCATGACCCTACTTTCTCCAGGTTTTCCTCCCACATAACTGACTGCTCCTCAGTCTCCTTTGCTGGATTAAGCTCCTTAACTGTGGGTGCCCCCAGGGCTCTGGGTCTTCTTCTCTTTTCCCTCTATATTGGTCTCATTAGCTCCCATGGATTCAATGATCATTTTTATGCTAATGATTCTCAGATCTACTTATTTGTCCTAACCTCCAAACTCACCTCCAAATAACCTATTAGACATACTGAACTGGGCAATCTGTAGACATCTTAAACTCAACACTGAAAACAGTGCATCATCTTCCCTGCCCCCTTCCCAAATTCCTGATTACTGTGTAGCATTATCACACTCCTCCCAGTCACCCAGGCTTACAATCTAGGTGTCACCCTTGGCTTTTCCCTCTCTCTCACTCCCTATATCCAATCTATGGACAAGCACTCTCGATTAATTTTCCTTAATAACATCTCTTTTACATACACACTCCTCCCCTCTGGCAGTGCCAAGAAGCCAGGGGCAGGCCTTTATCACCTCACACATGGACTACCGTAATAGCCTGCTGGTGGCCATTTGTGTTTCAAGTCTTTCATCCACTCATCTGTCAAAGTCATCTTTCCCTTAGCAATCACATCTTTTTCGACAAGTGCTTTGTAAACCTTAAAGTGATATATAAATTCTAATTGTTATTATTATTGTTAGTTATCTTATCCACAGACTTGCTGTATCCTACTTCCTTCCTACTGCCAATAGCATATAAGCTCCTTAAAAGCATATGTGGCTTTTTGTCTCTTTGGCTCCAATACCTAATATGGTGCCTTACATAGAAGAGTATTTAATACGTTTGTTGAATTGCCTTGAACAACACTATCTGCCTCAAAGCGTTGCCATGAGGGAAGTATGTTGGGAATGTTTGTATACCTTAAATCAAGGGTAAAGAACCTGTGGCTTTGAGGTATAGTAAAGGTTGGATTCCGTCAAAGGGACGCACTTGAGGACCTAGAAGGCCACATGTGGCCTCGAGGCCACAGGTTCCCCACCCCTACAAATCATTGTACACATGAGAATGAAGGTGTGACTATGAAAAAGAAAAGCAGAAGCATTTTTTTTGGCCATTAGTTGCCAAGATATTATCTTAACTTTTTAAAATTATTATTTATTTATTTAATATTTTTAGTTTTCAGCATTGATTTCCACAAGAGTTTGAATTACAAATTTTCTCTCCATTTCTGTCCTCCCCCCCACTCCAAGATGGCATAGATTCTGATTGCCCCGTTCCCCAGTCAGCCCTCCCTTCTGTCACCCCACTCCCTCCCATCCCCTTTTCCCTTACTTTCTTGTAGGGCAAGATAGATTTCTATGCCTCATTGCCTGTATATCTTATTTCCTAGCTGCATGTAAAAACTTTTCTTTTGAACATCTGCTTTTAAAACTTTGAGTTCCAAATTCTCTCCCCTCTTCCCTCACCACCCACTGTCCCTAAGAAGGCAAGCAATTCAACACAGGACACATGTGTATCATTATGCAAAACCCTTCCACAATACTCATGTTGCGAAAGACTAACTATATTTTGCTCCTTCCTATGCTATCTCCCATTATTCAGTTTTCTCCCTTGACCCTGTCCCATTTCGAAAGTGTTTGTTTTTGATTACCTCCTCCCCCTATCTGCACTTCCTTCTATCATCTCCCCTTTTTATCTCCTTCCTCCTTCTTTCTTGTGGGGTAAGATACCCAATTGAGTATGTATGTTATTCCCTCCTCAGGTCAATTCCAACGAAAGCAAGATTCACTCATTCCCCCTAACCTGCCCCCTTTTCCCTTCCAACGAACTGCTTTTTCTTGCCATTTTTATATGAGATAATTTACCCCATTCTATCTCTCCCTTTCTCCCTCTCTCAATATATTCCTCTTTCATCCCTTAATTTGATTTTTTGAGATATCATTCCTTCATATTCAACTCACCCTGTGCTCTCTGTCCATATTTATATATATATATATGTGTGTGTGTGTGTGTGTGTGTGTGTGTGTGTGTGTGTGTATGTATATATACACACATATATTCCTTTCAGCTGCCCTAATACTGAGGTCTCATGAATTATACATATCATCTTTCCATGCAGGAATGTAAACAAAACAGTTCAACTTTAGTAAGTCCCTTATGATTTCTCTTTCTTGTTT
>CM053623.1:86949859-86994074 GCA_028646595.1 Phalanger gymnotis | reverse complement strand
AATGGAGAAGCTTCTAGCTCTTGTGTTATCCTGACTGTGTTTCCACAATACTCAAATTGTTTCTTTCTGGCTGCTTGCAGTATTTTCTCCTTCATCTGGGAGCTTTGGAATTTGGCGACAATATTCCTAGGAGTTTTCTTTTTGGGATCTTTTTCAGGAGGCAATCATTGGATTCTTTCAATTTCTATTTTACTCCCTGGCTCTAGAATATCAGGGCAGTTCTCCTTGATAATTTCTTGAAAGATGATATCTAGGCTCTTTTTAGATCATAGCTTTCAGGTAGCTCAATAATTTTTAAATTATCTCTCCTGGATCTATTTTCCAGGTCAGTGGTTTTTCCAATGAGATATTTCACATTGTCTTCCAATTTTTCATTCCTTTGGTTCTGTTTTATAATATCTTGATTTCTCCTAAAGTCACTAGCTTCCACTTGCTCCAATCTAATTTTTAAGGTAGTATTTTCTTCAGTGGTCTTTTGGACCTCCTTTTCCATTTGGCTAATTCTGCTTTCTAAGGCATTCTTCTCCTCATTGGCTTTTTGGTGCTCTTTTGCCATTTAAATTAGTCTATTTTTAAGGTGTTAATTTTCTTTGGTATTGTTGGGTCTCCTTTAGCCAGTCATTGACTTGTTTTTTATGGTTTTCTCACATCACTTCTCTTCCCAATTTTCCCTCCACTTCTCTAATTTGCTTTTCCAAATCCTTTTTAAGCTCTTCCATAGCCTGAGACCAGTTCATGTTTTCCTTGGAGGCTTTTGATGTAGGCTCTTTGACTTTGTTGACTTCTTCTGGCTGTATGTTTTGGTCTTCTTTGTCACCAAGGAAAGATTCCAAAGTCTGAGTCTGAATCTGAGTCCATTTTCGCTGCCTGTTCATGTCCCCAGCCAACTACTTGACCCTTGAGCTTTTCATGGGGGTATAACTGCTTATAAATTATAGAGTATTTTGTCCCAAGCTTGAGGGGCTGCACTGTTGTTTTCAGAGCGATTTCTACACAGCCAGCTCTGCCACACCAGCGCTCCTTCTCCCCCAAGAACTTCTAACCGGGACTGTGACTCAGATCTAACAGGCTCTGCACTCCTGCTCTGATCAGCCACTTAATCCCTCCCACCAGGTGGGCCTAGGGCTGGAAGCAACTGCAGCTGTAGCTCTGGAAGTAGCCTCAGAGCTGCACCACATCTGCTGCCCCGGGTGGTAGCAGACCATGAACTCCTTTCACTCAGTCCCCGCAGTTTTTTCCCACTAACCTTCTCTGTTGCCTTTGGTGTTTGTGGGTTGAGAAGTCTGGTAACTGCCAGAGCTCACTGATTCAGGGTGCTACAGCCTGTTCTGCCAGGCTGCCAGGTCTGGTTGGTCCAGCGCGGCCCATGCTGGGCTCTGCTCTGCTCCGCTCCCAGCATGGTGCTATAGACCTTACCCAGCTACCATCCAGGCTGTCCTGGGCTGGAGCCCTGCTTCCATCTGCTATTTTGTGGGTTCTGCTGTTCTAGAATTTGTTCAGAGCTGGTTTTCATAGGTGTTTGGAGGGTCCTGGGGGAGAGCTTTAGGGAAGTCTCTACTTTCCAGCTGCCATCTTGGCTCTGCCCCCTCCTTAACTTTTTTTAAATGGAGGTTTGGGCACTGAATTTCTTTTGATTATTTTTCTTTCCTTACTTTAATTTTTCCTCCATTTGTACAAACAGAAAACCATCAATTGCTGCATTTATGTGTAAGAAGGTATGTATGACACAGACAGACAGACAACTAGACACCTTCCCAGAGGCAGTAAGCCTGTTTGTGTTTGACTTTAGTTTTTCTCTATGTAATGTTTGGGGGTAAACACTAGTCCATTAGTCATTTCAGGGCCTAAAGTAGAAGAAAAAAATGTAATATTCTCTGTCCTTTCTGGGAATTTCTCGATTTATATGGTCTCTGCCTCTTTTTGATCCCCAAGAGACTCTGGGACTTGCATTACAGTAGCTGACACAAGAGGGAAATATAACGCTCTGTTTGTCTCAAATACAATCCCTAGATTGAGCCACATGAAAGGAAATTTACATTTTCTCTTCCATAAAAAATGTCTCCACTTCACTGAGATGCATGTTGCTTAGTCTTCTCATTAGATTGGGCTCAGAGATGTCACAGGAGTGGTATAGAACTCTCCATAAAAATCTTCAGGCATGACCTCAAATTTAGTTCTCTAAATATGTTCAACGCAGTATGAATTCTGAAGCCTGAGATGGTACCCTGTGCACCTCAAGATGCCCCCTAATGTATCCTTTCTCCCTCCTCTCCTTACTAGCTTCTTAAACACAGTATAAGCATCTCTAATCATCGCTATTTGAGTCTACTTGCTCCCTCCCAGATTTGGTTCTCCAAGAGACAAGCAGCAAATGTAATCCTGAATAATTTCTGAGTGCCAAGCTTCAGTATGGGAAGCAAGAAGGGTTATTTTTAAGTTGCACACTGCCCCAGGGCGACCATTATGCAAACATTAACTGGCACAAAGCTCATTTCTCTTCTTCTGACTAATGCTATTTCCTATGAGAACTGAAGCTTTAGATTTCTACCCAATAAAGGAGAAATCTAAATTGCTCAGTATTCTGCTCCAGACAACTTCTCCTGAAAAAAAAGTCTTAAGAACAAAGAGAGAACAGGCTGTTATGATTAGAGCATCTTTTTTTTTAACTATTTCTTTAGTGCTTTTCCTAGATTCTGGCCTGCTATAAAACTTTCCCATAAGACAGAAACCACATTTCACAAAGTGAAATTGTTAATGGAGGGAAGAATACTGAGCAGGGAAAACACTGTCGGATTCTCCAGTTGAGACTGGCAGAACTGACAGCCCAGGTACACAAGGTATTGAAAAGCAAGGAGATAGAGAGGTGTGACATCACATCACTTTAGCGGTTAAGGATGTCAAAAGTAGCAGCATTTCAGAGGTACTTTATTTCCTTTTAAGGCTTCTGCTTGAAATTTCAGGAGCTGCCACTAAGTGATGTGTGGTAGGATACCGTCTATGACTAGTATACCGTTCTTTTATTTTTTCTTCAACTGTGGGTAACTGAGAAGTCATAGATAAGCACAAGAGCAGTTGTTTGTTTTTTTCCTTTTTTAATAAGTTATTAAAATTACAGCAAAGGCAGAGTAAGATAATTTTGTAACTAAGAGTTATGACAGGGGTTCTTAACCTTTTTTTTGTTTGTTTCATGGACCCCTTTGGCAGTCGAGTAAGGCCTGTGAATCCTTTCTCAAAATGATGATGTTAAATGCATACGATTATAAAGGAAAACAATTTTACTGAAATGCTGTTGTCAAAATATATGTATACACATACATATATGCATATATGTATATATACACATATATATACATATACATGTATATTTAGGAGATAAGTTCAAAGTCTCCAGGTAAAGAGAGCTAAACGGCACTTTGATGATCATACAGATTGAGTCCTTCACTTCTCAGTTGAACAAACTAAAACTCAAGGATACTGTGACTTGTTCAAGGTTACACAGCCAGTTGGTGTCAAAGGCAAGACATATACCCAGGTTTCTTTACTCCCAGGCTAGGTTTTTCCCTCTACACCCAGGCACCCTCAGATATTAGCTAATACCAATTATTAACACTTGCACTCTCATATTTTTGTTCAGTTGTGTCCAACTCTTTGTGACCCCATTTGGAGTTTTCTTGGCAAAGATACTGGAATGGTTTGCCATGTCTTTCTCCAGCTCATTTTACAGATGAGGAAACTGAGGCAAACAGAGTTAAGTGACTTGCCCAGGTCACAAAGCTAGTGTCTGAGGCCAGATAACTCAGGAATAGGAGTCTTCCTGACTCCAGGCATGGAGCAAATTTAAGAAAGTCCACATATGGCACATAGAGCCAGGAAAACATTAGCTCAGGTCCCACCTTTGGCACATACTTGGAAAAGTCACCTAACCTCTCAAAGCCCAAAACAATGATCAAAGGCTAAGAGTTAGAGAGAAGGTTCTGATCTGTGTGAGTGGAAGGAGTTTCCTCATCGAGGAGTTTCCTGTCCTCGAATCACAGATCTATCTTACCCTTACAATTTAGACAGATTTTAAAAGAAATACAAATGTCTATGTCTAGGACACTTCAATTGAAATCAGTTACTTCTTGACTGATGCTATGATCCCTGGTCATTCCCTCTCTCCTCACTCCCCATGTCCAATTAATTGCTTCCAATCAGTTTCTGCTTCTAAAATATCTGTTCCTTTCCTTTCTGCCCACACTAGCAACATCCTAGTTCAACTCCTCATTATTTCTTGCTTGTTCTTACCTAAAGTCTTATAAAAACCTAGTCTTGCTATCCCCAGTTGTTCCCTTCTCCAATATATTCTTGTTCACAAAGCTGCCAAAAACAATATTCCTACTGCACAGTTCTGACTGTCATTATCCTGTTCAAAAACTCCTGGGGGATTTCTTTTGGATCCTGAATAATTTGCAAACTCCATAGGTTGGCATAAAAATCCCTCCCCAATCTGGCTGCAAACTACAGTAACTTTACGAACTCATTCATAGTATTCTCTGAGCATTCCGCATCCCAATTAAAGATATTCACGATGCTGCCATTTAGTCGGTTCCCTTTGAACCTCCCAGTCATGGAAATGTACCCTCCTCCACGCCTGGAATAGACCCTCTCTCTGTTCTCCCCTTCCTCCTAGGCAGAATAACTTGAGGCAAGAGGGTCCAAAATTAAAATATTAAACAGAAGTAAAGATCTCATGAAGGCAATCTGTATAAATGAAACAAGGGAATGATGGCATAGCACTTCACAGAAACACATATGCATGCACACGCACGCGCACACACACACACGCACGTGCACACACACACACACACACACACACCCTTGTTCTAGCAAAGATGCTCCCTACTTCTTTGTATGCCTTCCGAATTGGTTATATCTTTTGCCCTGGTTCCAGTTATCCTTATATTCCTTGTTGTTCAGTTGTTTCAGTCATGTCCAGCTCTTTGGGACCCCATTTGGGGTTTTCTTGGCAAAGATATTGAAGTGGTTTGCTATTTCCTTCTCTAGCTCATTTTACAGGTGAGGAAACTGAGGTAAACAGGGTTAAGTGACTTGCCCAGGGTCACACAGTGAGGAAGTGTCTGAGGTCAGATTTGAACTGAGGTCTTCCTGACTCCAGGCCCAGAGCTCCATCTACTGTACTACCTACCATCCCTTTGTACTCCTTTTTCTTTTCTTTTTTTTGGAGGGAGGAAGGCAGGGCAATTATGGTTAAGTGATTTGCCCAAGGTCACACAGCTAGTAAATGTGTCAAGTATCTGAGGCTGGATTTGAACTCAGGTCCTCCTGATTCCAGGGCCGGTGCTCTACTCACTGCACCACCTAGATACCCCTGTACTCCCTTTTCAAGTACTATTGCTTTGTCACTCATGCCAAGTTAAGGCACTTGCCTAATGTCACCTATGTAATAAGTGGCAGTGCTTGCTGTGCCTGAGGCAGGTGGATATGGTGGCCAACTCTAATGGCTTTAGGCAAATCTCTTAATGTCCCTGGGCCATGATAGCATAGATTCTTCAGCCTCCGATGCTTTCCTAAATTGATGATTTTATAATCCATCCCCATCCCTATATCTAATAGCTCCACTGAAAGATCTAAGAGACACACATGAAGGATTTGGCTTTTTATCTCCACTCAAATGTGAACAAACTTTCCACTTGACATTTGCATATAATTATTAGAACAGCCAGCATTTATATAACACTTTAAAGTTTACAAAGAGCTGTGCATGTACTATCTCATCCGATCCCCACAACTCAGTGAAATGAGTGCTATTATTGTCCTCATTTTACACATCAGGAGACTGAGGTTTAAAGAACTCAGGTGACTTATCCAGGGTCACAGAACTAACAGGTGTTTAAGGTAGGATTTTAACCCATGTCCATCCTCACTCTGAGTCCAGCACTCTATCTATTGTATCACTTAGCTGCCTTTTCTGTACTTATCATATGTGTTTTACATCTGTCCTTTAGGGCTCTAAAAATAACCAGGTTGAAAAGTATGCCCATATTTCAGACGGTAATAACCCTCCCCAAAATGGATGGAAACTATTTTGAATTAAAGTGGCAAGATCTTTATTTTCCAAGGACAGGATCTGGGATAGTGGGGAAGAGTATGTATGCCTTTATGTTTAAGAAGATAATGAGCGCCTGGGTCATCCGATCATCAGGAGGCACATTACAAGCCTTATCAGTAAACTGCAATGAATTAATTATTGTTAGCCAAGGGCAGTTTGACCCAGAAGGCAGATGGAGTTGGACAAAGTTTTCTTCAATAAGACCAAAACAAGCAAACCTAAAGAGTTAATATGGAAGAGAGCATCTCGGTGAACATACCACCGTCATGTGTACCCAAAGCAATTTGGCCATATTCAGGGAAGGTGGAGAACAGGAGAGAAAAATTCCTGTATCCTAGACTCACTTGCAAAGAGATATTTGGAAAACTAACTCGTATTTACAACCTGAGCTATTTTAAAACATGAATTCATTAATCTTCCTAATGTCCATGCAAGGCAGGTGGCAGCTGGATGTGGAGAAAAGCTAAGTGATTAGTTTCAGGTCATAGAACAGGACTAAGAAGTATCATGACTCTCATACCAATGCAGCACAGTAAAGTAAAAGTGTTGGATCTGGAGACAGGACCAGGATTTAATCCTGATTCTTCTATTGTGTGACCTTGGGTAAGTCAATTAATCTCTCTGAGACTCATTTTTCTCATTGGTATAATTAGAAAGTTGGACAAGATAATTTCTATGGTTGCTTCTAGGTCTAATCTATGATTCTATAACTAGTTCACCTTACTTTTTCAGAATCAAATCTATTTGCTACCAACTTATTTCTCATTTCATTAGTAAAGAAGTTAGCAAGTCATATGGAAGCTTTAAACTTGTCCAGGGGGCTAAAATGTATGTTAGGCTGAATTTAAGTTTGTTCTCTGTTCAATCATTTTCAGTCATGTCCAACTTTTTGTGACTCCATTTGGAGTTTTCTTGGCAAAGATACCGAAGTGGTTTGCCATTTCCTTCTCCAGCTCATTTTATAGATGAGGAACTGAGACAAACAGCATTAAGTGACTTGCCCAGGGTCACACAGCTAGTAAGTGTCTGAGGTCAAATTTGAACACAGGTCCTCCAGACTACAGGATCAGCACTATATTCATTGTGCCACCTAGCTGCCCTATTTACTCTTTAGGTGAGTATCCACTAAGTGCAAAGTGGATGTATGGTAAAGAGATATAAAATGAAATAAAGAAAATCAGAAGAAATAAAAAGAATAATCAAAATATATCATTCATAGTAATATTCTAACAAAATTATCATGAAAGAAATAGAGGGATACTTTTAAAATATAAAATAAATGAATTATCAGAAGATCATATAGAGATCTTAAATAACCCAATCTCAGAAACAAAAATAGAACTAACAGTAAATGAACTATCAAATAAAAACTCCTGATCTTGATGAATTCACAGGAGAATTTCATCAAAATTTTAAAGAACAAATAGTACCAATACTTCACAAATTATTCTCAAAATTGGAGAAAGAAAGCACCCTTCTATAATCCTTCTATGTTACAAATATAGTTCTAATGCCTAAAACCTGGGAAGGCTAAAACAGATAAGGAACACTGTAGGACAATATTATTAATGAAGATTGACTCGTTTAAAAAAATCTGTTGAAGACAGTACAATGATTTATCTAAGAAATTATTCATTATGACCAACTGGGATTTATACCAGAAATGCCAGCATGGTTCAACACTGGGAAAACCAAGAACATAACTAATCATATCAAAATCAAAACATCCAAAACCACATGTTATCTCAATGGATGGGGGAGGATGGGGTGGAAGAACTTTTGACAAAGTGTGCCATTCATTAATGCTAAAAACCCTTCAAAATAGAGGCATAGAAGGACCTTTCTTTTGCCTTCCTAACAAAATCTGTCTAAATGAAAAGAATCATATGCAATGGAGATATACTAGTACCTCTTCCAATAAATATGGGAGTAAAGCAAAGATGCTCACTTTCACCACGATCATTCAATTTAGTTCTGGAAATTCTAGGAAAAGCAATGAGATAAGGGAAAGAAATGAAAGACAAAAAGATAGGAAAAGATACACTAAAATCATCCTTATTTTTTCACAATATGATAATATACTTGGAAAAATCCTTGAGAATCAGTAAAGATACTAATTGAGACAATAGCTTCAGGAAAGTTGTAGGCTACAAAATAAACTCTCAAATACCACCAGAATTTCTATATAATAGCAACAACAAAGTCCAAGAAGTAGTAATAGAAAGAAAAATCTCAATCCAAATAATTACAAAATGAATAAAATATCTGGGGATCAACCTACTACAGCACACAAAAAAATCATATGGATGCTATTACAAAGAGTTCCTTAAAGAAATAAAGGACAATTTAAATAGCTGGAAGAATACATAGTTTTCATGGCTAGGCTACAATAAGGCCTAATAATAGCAACACTTATATAGCAATTACTACATGCCAGGCATTGTGCTGAACATTCTATAATTATTATCTCACTTTATCCTCACAAAAAATGAGGAAGATAGGTACAATTATCCCAATTTTACAGATGAGGAAATTGAGTCAAACAGAGGTTAAGTGACTTGCCCAGATTCACTCAGCTAGTAAGTGTCTAAGGATGTAAACAGTTATCAAAAGAAGAACTGCAAAGTCACGACCACATGACACAAGGCTCCAAATGACTAATAAGAAATGCAAATTAAAACAACCCTGAGGTTCTACCCCACACCCTGAAAATTGGCAATGATGACAAAAAAAGCGTGGCAATAGTCAATGATGGAGGGGTCATGAAATGATAAGTGCACTACTAATACATTGTTGGTGGAGCTACAAAGCAATTAGTAAGTATTCAAAATACAGTGATTAAAGCAACCAATCCCTTTAAACCAGAGATTCCATTACTGGGTTTATACTCCAAGGAAGCCATGGATAAGTGAAAAATCCCCACATACCCCAACATATTTATAACAGTACTTTTTGTGATAGCAAAGAATTTGAAACAATGTAAATAATAGCCAACATTTACACAATACTTACTATGTGCCAGGCACTGTGCTAAATGTTTTACAATTAGTATCTCACTGGATCTTCACAACACCCTTTGAGGTGGAGACTATTATTAATTTCCATTTTACAGATCACATGGGCATGAACAATGTGGGAATTTGTTTTACCTGTTTATGCATATTTGGCATGAGGGTTTGTTTTCTCTTTCTCTCTCTCTCTCTCTCTCTCTCTCTCTCTCTCTCTCTCTCTCTCTCTCTCTCTGTCTCTCTCTCTCTCTCTCTCTCTCTCTCTCTCAGGCAAGTGAGAGAGAGAGAAAATGACTGCTTATGAATTTAAAAAATGAACACTTAAAAATGAAAGAGAAAATTATTACTGCCATGAAAATGTGGGAAAAATATGACAGGGTGGGAGCAGGGGTGCCTTGTAGTTTTTATCTAGGAATCCTGCAATAGTTCAATACTTCAAAATATCTGTGGTTTTATCAGGGTGGCTACATCTCTTTTACCAATGCAGATTACAACCCCCTCCACCTGTTTGTTAGTAGTCTATCTTCCTGAATCCTTGAACCAAAATAAATGACTTCCTGTTGGCCAACCTTGGTAAGGAGCCTCCCTACACTGACACAAGCTACTCTTACGATGATAGTAGAAGCCTTAATAGGACCTGGCAGAGTTTGCCCTCTGCTGGCATAGACTTGAAAAACCTGGGGTTCCTCTGCGTGAGTCACCGGAGCACCACCTCCCACTTTAAATTCCTCCTCTCCTCCTCTTATCATCTGAATTTTTGAAAACAAAGAAGAAAGCAAACTCTGCTGACTTTGTAGAATTTAAAGAATACATCAATGGCCAGGAATCACTTTCAGATGATCTGTGCCCAATTTCCTAAAGGTGAATTTGGCCTTAGATACCTGGCAATGATGAAATGAGATAACTAATAAGCACTTGCCATGAGCTTATAGTACATTAAGCACTGTGATAAAAAGAAAGGTAAAAATTTTCCCTGGCCTCAAAGAGCTTACATTCTAATGGAGGAGACAGTATGCAAATAAAGAAGTACATGCAAGATAAAAAGAGAGTATATATGGAAGGTAATTTAATTAAAAGGTAGCAGGGAGAATGTGGAACATTTTCCACATGGGGCATAACCAGTACAAAGGCATATATTTTGTATGAGAAATAGCAAGTGAGTCAGTGGACCTGGGGAAGAGAGTACCTGAAGGGAAGGGAAGTGGACGAAGACTGGAGGGGGAGGAAGGGGCCAAGAATGAGCAACTTCAAATGTCAAACAGTGTATGTTCAATCTCTTCTTGGATTGAATAGGGAGTCTTTGGAGTTTAGTGAGTAGGAAGGTGAGGTGGTCAAACCCATGCTTAAGAAAAATCACTTTGCATGGACTGAGCCAAGATGGCAGAGTAAAAGCAGGGACTTGCTTGAACTCTCCCCCAAATCCTTCCAAATACCTGTGGAAAATGACTCCAAACAAATTCTAGAGCTACAGAACTCATAAAATGACAGAGTGAAACAAGTCTCCAGCATAAGACAGCCTAGAAGGTTGACAGGAAGGCAGCAGAGCACAGTCCTGTGTGGGCTGTGCCAACACAGACTGGGCCAGAGCAGACCAGGCAGAGCAGGCCTCAGGGCACTGAATCATTGGCAGCTGTGGCAGTTTCCAGCCTTCTTAACCCACAAACACCAAAGATATGGTAAAAGGTCAGTGGGAAAACTCTGTCAGACCTGGGTGAGAGAAGAGTGGTCCAGCTCCAGCCCCAGGGCAGCAGAGGCAGCTGCAGCAACAGCAACCATGGCAGTAGCAGCAGCTGCTATAAGAGTTTCAGAACCACAGACAGTGGGGGGATCAAGCATCTGATCAGAGTGGGAGCACAGGGATCTCTTTGCTGGCACTGAGGCAGGATTCTCTTGCTTTGCCCTGCTTGGATCTGGGTCACAGTCCTGGTTGGCAGTCCTGGGGTGAGGAGGAGCTCTGGTGCAGAAAATGGTGGTTGTGGAGAGGGAGTCCTACCACAGTTCCAGGGCAGAGAAGAATGCCTGAGTCACTCACAGACCACAGGCCAGGCCAGGAGAGGAGTAAACACCTCTCCTTGGATCATACCACTTCAGAAGAACCGAAAATTTACAGGTGCCTAGAAGTAGCTCTGAAAACAGCTGCACAAAACCCCTGAAGCATGGGACAGAGCACTCTCCACTTCAGAAGCATAGTCATACTTTGACGAAGAGTTCAAAAGTCAAGTAATTGGCTGGGAAACTGAACAGATAGCATAATAAAAAAAAACTCAGACTATAGAATCTTACTTTGGTGACAAAGAAAATCAAAACATACAACCAGAAGAAGACAACAAAGTCAAAGATACTACATCCAAAGCCTCCAAGAAAAATATGAATTGGTCACAGGCCATGCAAGAGCTCAAAAAGGATTTTGAAAATCAAGTAAGAGGAGAGGAAAAATTGGGAAAAGAAATGAGAGTAATGCAAGAAAATCATGAAAAATGAGTCAACAGCTTGCTAAAGGAGACCCAAAAATACTGAAAGAAAAAAAATCACTTTGGCAATAAGGGAAAGATAGATTGGAGGGGAGAGAGAGACTCAAGGAAAGGAGAACAATTCAAAGTCTAGACCAATAGTCCAGCCAAGAGGCAAAGAGGGTTTGAACTTTGATTGTGGCTGTGTGAGTAGAAAGAAGGGGACATGGACCGATGTGAAGGCAGAAACAAGATTTAGCAACTGACAGGATATATGGAGTGGATGAGAGTGAGAAATTGTAGGAGACAAACAGGGAGCAAGCATGGGTGACTGGGAAGACAGTGGTGTCCTCAATAATAGTAGGAAAGCTGAGAAGGCAGAGTTTGGGGGGAAATGACTATCTGTAAGATCTCAGATTAGATGAGGACAGACTCTGGCTTGGCTAGTGGAAAGGCCATATTTTCAAAGACGCCAAGGAAAAGTTCCAACTCAATTGTGAAACGAGACATGGTCTAGAGATACCAAGCTGAGTACATGATCAGAAGACCAGAGAAAATAATAACAGAAACAGTACCACTTTGGCTGACATCTTTACTGTATTGTAAAACTCCATTCTTTCTGTCTTTCTTTTTTTAATGCACAAGCAGGAGTAATTAATGTCACTTTTCGAAGTGATAGAGTGGAGGAAAATGTCACTGGACTGAGGGGGAATGTGGATGGGAGGAATCTGGCGGCCCCTGAAGCAATTTATCAACATGCAGCCTGGCTTTGCTTTGGCTAGAAGAGAACTGCAGGCAGCATAATTAAACAATGATGTGTTTTGTTTTGTTTTTAAGGCACACTAACTGTTTGGAAAGCTGCCTGCAGCATTTACTAATTTACAAAACTGATTTCCTCTCTTTTTACAAAGTGTGAGTTGCTGGAGTTTGCTGATAGCTCCATGGTTTGCCACCACAAGAAGACAGGAAGGAAGGGTATTCTGTGATAGGAAACCTATGCAAACAAGTTGAGTATGAAGCTCCTGTTGTACTGCAAGATTCCCACATGTTCTCCCTCAAGGTGAAGACGTTTCCAGTCATTCACTCCTTTATTTCATTGTCTAAACATCCCCTCCCACCCCAGTAATCAAATCATCACTACCATTGTCTTTAGAAAGGATGCATTCATTGATTACCCTATTGCCCACTTAACATCTTTGTGACTTATGACTTCCCAGACTGTGACTCCCTTCCCTGACCAACACTCAACCATGTGTACCTTCTTCCTTAAAATGTAAGCTATTGGAGGGCAGGAACTAGCTCCCTTTTGTATCTGTATCGTTTCTGCTTAGCACAGTGCTTGGTCCATAGTAAAATCTGTTTTTAAAAACTTGTTTTATTTTCGATTCAGGGAAATATAAATAATAAGAATGATAACTTAATAAATGTTTTTCATACGCCCCACCCCCACCCCCTCACACACATATTTAGGACAGCTTAGAAAATCTAGCTTCGATCTAGCTCTATGATAGCTAGGTCAGCAACTAGAATAGAATCTCCTGTATACTTGACCCTTTTTCTTAATTGTTTGTAGCTCCTCCAATTACATTATAAATTCCAAGAGACCAAAGGCTACGTGGCGTCTCCAATACCTATCATGGTGCCTTGCTCGTAGATAATGTGAAATAATTGTTTGTTGAATTAAACTGAATTGTAGTTCAAGCAAACCCAAGAGCGGTTGCCAGATTAGGCAAGCAATTCTCTTTGTTCGGCGTTTAACCCCAAAGAAATGTGCTTGCCCCTATTAACGCATGAAATGTGAAAAACCTCATATGGCAATAAAAATGAGGCACACTGTGTCAATTTAGTTCGCAGTAAAAGCCTTCCCCAAAGTGGCTAATACATAGAAATAGTTGCTGTTTGATGAGATCAGGGCAATTTTTAGACAAAGGTGGTGTTACTTTGAGATGTGTGATTTGAAGATTGATACAAAGTACAAAGTACTGCCTGCCTCCAAATTGCTCCCATCAGCCTGCCCACAGTGCCGCCTTCTTCTTATTTGTTGTTAAAAAGGCAGGGGAAGGAAGGGAATAGGTATTTTTATGTACCTATTATGTCCCATGCACAGTGCTAAGCACTTTACAAATATCATCTCATTTGGCCCTCTTAAACATCCCATCAATAGAATCATTCCATTGGGTTAGACACCTCAGTGAAGGTACTATTTCCAGAAGACCATTGTTAATATGAGTACAAAACTTTAAGCCAGAAAGCACTTCAGAGATCACAGAGCCTAACCTCTTCATCAAAAAATAATCAATCCACAAGAATTTAGTCAACACTTATTATGTGGTAAGCACTGTGGTAAGTGCTGGAGATACAAAGAAAAAAGCATAATCCTTGCCCTCAAGGCACTTATGTGTTAATAATTAGGGAGATTTTATATACATATATATATACACACACACATATACATGTATATATACATACATGTATATGTGTGTGTGTGTTTGTATATATATATATATACACACATATATATATGTATATATACACATGTATATTTAATATAGTCAGAAAAGGGAACTGATTTGCCTAAGATCTCACATTTGGCAGAGCTAAGATTTGAAATCAGGTCTTCAAATCTACTGTGTTCAACTATATTATACCTAAGAAAGGTGGGAACTAGTCTGGGGAATAAAGGACTTTCTTCCTTCTTTCATCCTTTCCCATGAAAACAGATTAGCCAGTATACAGGTTGGAAGACAATGAAATACGGTAAAGGCAAGTTTCCTTGCAAGTAGAAAGGAAAGGAGGAATATAGCCGTAGGCTTGGGGTGGCCATGGAGCCTGAGGCCAGGCAGGACACATCATAAAAGTTGGAGGCACCCAGGATAAACACCAAAAGGGAATGTGATGCTATAAACCAACTGCCTAATTTATTATTTTTCCCTATGGTTTTTACCCACCAATGATAATAACTATTGGGTGAAAGAATTAATGAAAATGCAAGTACCTGCCATATGGCAATGGAAAAAGTGGGACAACTACAAATAGGCTGAGCTGAAAAAATGGTCAAAGATCTATGGCTCCATAACTTGAGGTACACACAGCCTTGCCAAGGATTGCTGCAGAACAAAGTGTGTAGGGAAGGCAATTTTATTTGTAGCCCATGGGATAACTCTTCCTAAGCATTATCTGTGAGTCAGATAGGGTCACAAACACCACTGACCTCAGCAGGGGGCAGCTACAGGCCAAAATCAATAAGCTAATTTTATGTGGGTATGATGTGGAAGAAACATCTAGTTCTGCATAAATGAACAAAAAACTAATCATTTATAGCAGAAGAACCACTGAAGGGCAGTGTGAAAAGGACAATTCTATCAAGTGGATTTTGATAGATACCAAGAAAAAAGTCACCTTCTGCCAACATAGCAAGTCCATATTCCCAATCCTCATGATCCTCTTAAGAAGCTGATATAGTTAATCACACACTTCTTCTTGGTATTTATCTTCCTAATCCTTGGGGTTCCACAATAATTCCTCTTCATAGATTTCCTCCTATCTCTATGACTGCTCCTTCTCAGTCTCCTTTGATGGTCCTATTCATGGTTACCCATCAACGATTTGTTCTCAGGCTTCTTTATTCTCTTTGCCTTGATAATCTCATATATGTCCATGACATAAATACTAATCTTTATATAGAAGAGCCCTAAATCTATATATCTGGCCCCTAATCTTTCCAATTATTTCCAGCTGTTTTATGCACATCTCTACCCAGATAGCCACCTGTCACACCAAACGGAACATGTCTAGAATTTGAATTTCTCTTCTCAATAAAATATGCCACTGCTTCCTAGTTTCCCTATTTCTTTTAATGGTATCACAATCTTCTCAGTTTCCCTGACTCAGTACATTAAGGTCATCTTTAATTCCTTTCTCTCCCTGATATTCTATAATTAAATCAGTTTCCAAATCCTGTTCATGAAATATAATAATATCTGTAATGTCTATCTCTTCCTATCTATTTACATTAATACTGTCCTGGTTCAGGTCCTTATCATCTCTTACCTGGACTACTGTAATAGCCTTCTCATTTCTCATCTTGCTTCGAGTCTCTCCTCTCTTCAATTTATCTTTCACAAAGCTGTCAAAATAATCTTCCTAATGAGATCTGATATTGTTCAAAAACACTACTCAAAATCCTTCAATGGTACTTTATTTAGAAAATACCTGAGGGTTTTTCCCTCCGAGATTGAGTGTTTTTTTTTGACCAGGTAAAATTCTTTGCCTCATTTTTACCTACCCTTAATCATTGAATGGGTATTGCCTCAGACAAAGTGAGACCTGGGAAAGATGTTAGCTTTAAAAGGTCAAGGCCTCACATTGCATCCTGAGCCATCTCCAGTCATCCTGATTCATATTTTGCTCCTGGACCCAGATGACTCCAGAGGAGAAAGTGAGGCTGGTGACTCTGCACAACCCTCACTCACTTAAATTCAAATCACTTGCAAGTCATGACATCTCCTTCCTGATGTCATGGTCCTCTTCAAGAATGAGGACAAACAACGACATGTATAAAATAGTGACTCAGCCAGACATTTGAGGCCCTATCGGGTTTTTGTCTACTTTTATGGCTTTCCAACGCATGATTCTTTTTAATACACTCGGTTTAAGTCAAACTGAACTATGAGCTGTTCTGTAAGCTCAACTGGTATCCTACCCTTTCACTAATCCTCAAAGAATTCTTCATGCCTGGAGCACAGTCCCTTCACATCTCTATTGATTTAAATTTTTCTTCTTTCAAGGCCCAGATTAAATGTTTCCTCCTGCAAGAAGCCTTCCCCAATATCAACAGCTGAAAATGATCTCTGCCTCCTCAAATTTTGTTATACTATTTTATTTAGATCTCTCCTTTGCTTTTAGAACATTCTACTTTCTATCATATTCATTCTTGTTAGATTTTAAGGTCCTTGAAAACCAAGACCATGATATTTTTCATAATAGGCACTTAAATATTTGGTAAATTGAATTCAAAGTTTAAAGACTTACACAAAACAATTTGTCTTTAAACTCAAGGCCCATTTTCCAAAAGCAGAGTTGTAAAGCTAATATTGTACCTGGAGTTAGGATTTTCTTACCTACCTTAATTTATAACCTCTTTTTACTAAAGCAATAGCAAGCATTTCCCCACAGGGATGTATTTTTTTTAGGGAGTGGGGGAAGAAGGTGCTTATGTTGTAGCATTATTTTAACCCAGCTCTCCTCTGAGGTCAAAGAACACATTATAATGAGAATATAGGTGAGTTTAATAGAAGAATTACTTTCCACAGATGAAATATAAACCTTTCCATGACTGGTTTCCAAAAGGTTGACTCTTAAAAATAACAGGACAAAATAGCAGGGTTGGCATTAGTTATGATATAAAGGAGTAGGAGGAAGTAAGATTAGTTGAAAGCATATGGGTAAACTCTAACTTTCGGCCTGCGACCTGCAGAAGGTCTTTTTCTAGGATGAAAATTAGCTCTGAATCCTTAGCATCCCCCACCCAAAAGAATGCCACCATTATTACCCTACCCTACTCTCAAAGAGGCTTGCTAGACCTGTGTGTATGTGCTATGAAACTACCTTGTAAGAAAATCTTTTTTTTAATACTCTGATAACTAAACTCTCTTAAATGAGTCCCAAGATGGATCTGCCTTATTCTAGAGTGATCAGTTAGAAACATATCAGAGTT
The DNA here is from genome assembly GCA_028646595.1 of Phalanger gymnotis. Lineage (NCBI taxonomy): Eukaryota > Metazoa > Chordata > Mammalia > Diprotodontia > Phalangeridae > Phalanger > Phalanger gymnotis. The sequence continues at coordinate 86,976,791 of CM053623.1, read as the reverse complement.
TTAATAAAAGAAGCATGCTTAAAATCTCTATTTGCCAACATTGCACACACCAGGAATTTTAATAGGGATGTGCAATGAGTATCAGCTATGCGCTAGGATGCTGATATTGAATTGGGCAAAGTCCTTTATTTATTAGTCCTAGACTAAGTAAAAAACTTCAGAACTTACACAGGGGAAAGACTAAAATGGAATCAAGAAAAAAAGTGAGTGGAAAGGAGGAGGAGAGACCAAGTGGGATTTTTGATTTGTTGGCTAGATTTATCACTAGTTATCTTTGGATTTCACTTGTGGTTGAGAGGGAACATCATGAAACTAATGGTTCATAAGAAGGCACTTGGAGGAGTTTACTGAAGGTAAATTGGCAGACAGATAGCAGGAAGGAAGGTATGTGAAGCATATGGTCAAACGAAGGCAAGGAAGGCCAGAGCCAGAGTTGTGCCTATCATAAGGGGAGAGACACAAATGAAGTGGTGTTGGCAGTAGCACAGTGGTGGACAATCTCCAGAGTGAGAAGAAATTTTAATTTAATTTAAAAGCCAACGAAAAAAACAGTAATAACAGATTCTCTTCTCCTTTCCCACCTCCCACTCAATAAACTCTGATGGCTTCCTGTGGCCTAGAGGATCAAATACAAATCCATCTGGCATGTAAAAATTCTTCAAAATCTGGCCGTTTTCTATATTTCTAGTCTTCTTATATGCTGTTCCCCTCTATCCACTCAAGTGTCCAACAATACTGGCCTAATTGCTGTTATTCATATATGGCACTCTCTCCCATCTTCATGTCTTTGTACTGGCTGCCACCTAGGCCTGCTCTCTCTCTCCTCATCTCTATTTCTTATGCCTCTGACTTCCTTTAAGCCTTGGGCTTGAGGAAGGGCCTAAGTGCTTCAAGAGCTTTCTTTTGTAGGAGACCTTTCCTGTCTCCCTCCCCTCCAATCACTGGTGCTTTCCCTCCTAAGCTCACTACACTAAGGGCTTAGCACAGTGTGCATATTTAATAGCAATGATCAATTGGATTTGAGGAAGAGAAAATCAACTTCCTCTGTCCCTGGAAACAGAAATGTGAAAAATGTTCTTTTTTATATTAATTAAAAGGCCCTCAGGTGTCTTCATGTATTCTTCAGCCCAGTGTCCTGATAACATTTTATTTTTAAATACATCAATGACAAAAACAAAGCTACCAAACTCTTTTGGGTTCATTCATCCCTGGTTTTCTTCCAGGTTCAGACTGAAGCCCTTTCTGGTTCCTCAGCTGTTAGTGTCCCCATCCCTAAGCTATTTTGCATAGTATATTCATGATGTGGTTTGCCAGTTCCTTCTCTAGCTCATTTTACAAATGAGGAAACTGAGGCAAAAAGGGTTAGATGCCTTGCTCAGGATCACACAGCTAGTAAGTGTCTGAGCACGATTTGTATAGGATTTCTGTGTCTAACCATAGGTCTAACCACACACACACATACACACAGAGTTCTAAAGCTTTAAGCTACTGGAGCTTACTTACTGGCATATGCTTAAATGTGTGTAAGTTGCCTCCCCATTAGAATGTAAGCTCTGTAAGAAGAGGGAAAGACTGTTTCACTTTTTTCTTTGAATCCTGGTGCTTAGTATAGTGCCTAGCACATCCTAAGTGCATTATAAATGCTTTTTTATTAATTGGCTGATTCTCATCTTTACGAATTTCTGCTAATAGCTTTGCATAAAACTTCTTTTAAAAAATCTAAATTTTATTGATTTATTTTGTCTCAATATCACCTTCATTTCTGAATTCATTCTTGCCCTACCCATTGAGGTATTCCTTGTAAAAAGTCATAAAAAGGAGAGGGAAAATGAAGGAATTTGGCAAAACTAACACAATAATGCTGAAAATAACATTCTAACACTACAGAACATCATCCCAAAGAAATAAAGTGATGTTTTACATAATAGCTTCCTGGAAACAGTGATATAACAAATTCTAGACGGGAATTATTAGCAGAAGATGGACATGTGAGGAAGTAGAAAAGGACTGGGTCAAGAAGGCTGTGAAATTGAGAGTGGAACTCCCTTAATTTAGTCTCTTATCCCCAGGTCTGCTTCTCTTAAGTATAGCAGATAGATTTGTTTTATTATTCCTAAATTTCACTGGAGAAAAATAGATATAAATAACATTAAGCCCCAACAATGAAAATGTAAGAAATGGTGTATCATGTTCTGTGGTTGGGAGGTGGAGGGGGAGGGAGAAGATTGGGAATGAGGGCAATTTAAATTATTTAGTTAAACATTAGTGATCTATACTCAATTATTTCTAATCATTGTTTTGCAACACTCAAGGGCACCCATGTCTTTGCAAAAAGGTGGTGTGCATCTTTACAACAACAAACAAACAAAAAGCCCTATCCAGAGTAGTGTTAATATGACTTCACTTAGAGACAATCTCTCATAGGATAGATTTTAGAGCTGGAAGGGCCTTAGAGAGCATCTGACCCATTCATCTTATAGATAAAAAAAATGGGTAACAGTGGCACTTCTCTGTGGCAATACAGGCAGAGAGTGTCTGAGGTAGGACAAATTCCTAAGTTTCCTCGTTCCCAGTCTTGATCTTTCCAACATACCAGACTGTTTTCTCGTACAAAACTTCTTGGGTGGAAGAAGGGACTTTCTCATAATCAAAGAATGTTTTATTGTCAGAGCTTCAAAAAGCTTGTGACCCAATAGGCTTAGATTCTGGACCAAGTTTAGTATCTTGGAAAGCCCTAATGTTATTTCAGCAGGACCAAAATCTAAAAGTAGCTCCATCATTGTGTCCCCCATTATCATGCTATAAATTGCTTGTCTTATGGTTTTATTTCGCACATCACTGTGCTGCTGAGGTGACTTGACATGGAGTGAATTCTTATGACTAACAGGTCTGGGAAACAGCAAGAGATGGATGCCTGCTTCAGACACCCCAGGGGGAAGGCAAGCAGATCATTAGTGCTTTCTGATTCAGCACTCCATTTCAAAGATGCCTATGAAATGCCTTTTACTTTGGAAGTGACAGAGGACCCTGATGGCAAGGAAGGCTGCAGCTACACTGGCACTGGCACAGGTGATTGAGCTGGGAGAGAAATTCTGAGGAGTTGAAAAGCAATCTAATCAAAATAACCAGAGAAACAGAGAATGAGAGGTCATCCGAGAGTGTGAGCACAGAGGATTGGGTCTAGAGATCCATGTACTGACCTCAATTCAAAGAAAAGGTAAAATGAAGGGGTAATAGGATAAGAGAAATTTATGTAAGCATCATAAATCATTAACAAGCATATCTTTAGACAAGGAGTATGAGTATAGGTTTCAGACACAATATTAAAATGCAATGTTCTGCTGGGATTGTTTTGGGGGCGGTGCGGGGTGAAGAAGTATAGCAGTTTTCTCTAAAGCTTCAACTGCACCCAATAAGCTGAAAGACTAGACATGTTTCTGTTTCCTTAGTCTACAAAGAAAATAATTTACTGGGTCAGGGAAGGCTGTTGTTTGTTTTTTAGGACATGGGAGAGCAAATTTACCTATAGCGTAGTAAAGAACTTTCTGTTTGGTTCAGGAAAAATTCCATCTGTCATTCAGTCATTGCACCACACGCCCAAGAGCCCTCCCTCTCTTCCACATTCCTCACCAAAATCTTGATGAGGTTCTATAGATTTCAGTCTACAAACAGGAGCCTAGATACTCTAGTCCTACTTCATGCGTAATATTATTCTGATCATGAATGCAATTATACAGTTGTTTTCTTAGAGAAACAGTTTGGCAAAACAGTTGTTGTCATTCAGTCATTTTTCAGCTGTATCCAACTCTTCCTGATGTGCTCTGCCATTTCTTTCTCCAGGAAACCGAGGCCAAAAGGCTTAAGTGACTTGCGCAGGGTCATACAGCCAGTAAGTGTCTCACTGGGATTTAAATCCAGGTCTTCCTGACTCTGTGTCTAGCACTCTACTGTACCACCTGGCTGCCCATGCCACAGCAGAGTAGTGGAACTGGAACCAGCTGCCACAGACACTTCACTGTGTGACACTGGGCAAGTCTGAGTCTGTTTCCTCATCTGCAAAGTGAGAATAACAATTCTACTTATCTCACTGAATTATTGTGAATCAAATTAGATGTTAATCAAGGGATGGCCCCTTTAATCAAAAACTCAAAAAAAAGAATCAAACTGGGAGGGAAAGACCCCCAGGGTTCCTGCCCAAAAGAGAAACAGTTACTATTTAGTACTTACATTCACTCTGTGCTAGGAGGGCAGGGGCCTATTGTCCAATCTATAAGCTCCAGATTGAGTGAGTTGGGTTTAAGGTTTGGTTTTTGAGAAAGAAATCTAGCCAGTAAACCCAAAGTTAAAGAGGCAGCCTTTGGCCATCTAAATGTATCTTCCTTTGGGCACTGACTGGGCATTACCTCACTCAAAGTGAGAACCTGAAAAGACCTTAGCCTGAAAGGGCCAGGGTCTCCTAATGCACCCTGGGCTATCTCCAGTTGTCCTGGTAAATATCAAGCCACTGGACCCAGATGGCTCTGGAGGAGAAAGTGAGGCTGGTGACCTTGCATTTTCCTCCTTCACTCAAATCAAAGTCAACTGCAAGTCATGTCATGGTTCTCTTTGAGAAACAAGGACAAACACAAGATAATGTACATAGATCCTTTTGTAAAGCTTTTAGTACTATATCCATGTTTGTTGCAATTATTGATAGTATTATTAGTCATTGCTATACTCCTTTACCTGGTATTTGATCTTTTCTTACCTTGAAACATCAAAGTTATCAATTCAAGATTGGCATTCGATGATTTCCATTGCAGGACACTGTTTTTCCTTCCCTTCTTTTGACTGCTTATATGCTTTGCATGCAGACATAGTTTATGTGTACCCCTGACCTTTGACATCAACTTTCTTCTTCCTCTACCCATAACCAGGCTCTGCTTTCTCAATGATAAAATGAAGGGGTTGTGCTAGTTGATATCGAAGGTCCTTTCCCACTCAAATCTTATGTCTATTACATGCACTATTATAATATCTAGGTTTCCTCTGTTAAGGAGAAGAGTTATAGAAATGCAGAATGCTAAACTTTCACAATTTTAGACCTTCTAGAGAATTAAAATCTAGTATTTAAAATTAGATTTCCCAAAGAATCTTATAACTAGCCCAGGGACCATGTAGCTCAGATGGAGGTAACATTGATAGTGGAAAGTCAACAATAAGAAATAAGAGATCCTAGTTCTACCACTTTTTCTGTGTCTAACTACAGTCAAATGACTAACTTTCCCTCTGCCTTAGCTCTTTACCTGCAAAATGGAAAGAACAGGAGAGGCAGCATGGCACAGTGGGTTGAAAGCTTTGAGTCAGGAAAAACTGGGATAAATGAATTCTTGCCTCTGACACTATATGATCCTGGGCAAGTAACTTCACCTCTCATTGTCCCAGGCAATTCTAAGGCAGTAAGTTGCAGAGTAAATGCTGAACTGCTTTCTTAGACAGAGACTCAACACGAGGAGTTTCTCACACTGATGAAATCCCAGCTCCAGTGCAAAAAATAAGAAAGAAATGAAAAGAACAACACTATTGCATACTTCTCTAAAAAATATGCTCTAACAATGTTGGGCATATAAAAAGGGGCTATGTTGATTGCAGAAATTGGGATAACTGGAAGTGAAATGGTTAGATATGATTAAAGAAGTAAATTCAAAATGTTATATGACAGCCAACTAGTTACCATAAACTAGTTGAAAATAAGACCAATTTAAGGAGAGGATAAGTGAAAAATAATGATAATAATGAAGGAAGAAAGACTCTTCTCTCTGAGGAGAAATAGAAAAGGGAAATGGTATCCATCAAATTTTAAGAAGATGCAGATTAATAGAACTCTTTTACATTAGCTATTTAAAACATATTTTGAAAAAGCAGAATGGAATGAAATGAAAAGTATTCAAAGTCAAATGATGTGGCATTTGGGGAGCCTGTTATTTTTTGTGATGGTGCTGCTTCAATAAGTCACACAAAGCAGTTATACAGCAATTACCAACCCCACAGTACAACTGCCAAGATGTGTTTTATTATAACGCCCTTTGTACAATTAATGAAACTTGGGCTTTTCCTCTCTAGCAATTTTGTATCCTGGTGTGGGTACAAAACAGCAATCCTAAGAAACCCTACACTTAGTAAGGCAGTAAAGAGTAGACTGTAGCCCAAGCATTTTGTTTTGTGAAAGGAAGAAAAGAAGGAAAAACGAGAGAGTTCGTCAAAATGCTACTCACAAGACCATGGAGCTCAGGAGTCCTTCAAAGACTTAGAAATTCCTTGGAAAGAACTTTGAGTGGCTGAACACCATTCTGAAAAATTGTTTCACTCCATTTGGTGACAAGATTGTTATCTGATCCGTCATATTCCAAAGGAACAGGTAAAACGGCTTCAATGCATCAGAGAAATAGGCTGGAGGATCATCACCACACTGATGACCCTAGACCACAGATTGAGTGCCATCTACTCCAAACCCCTCATTGTACAACCGAGGCACAGGGACGTTAAGTGACTTGCACAAGGTCACATAGATAGGAAGTAAAAGAGGCAGGTTTTCTAACCCCAAACTCAGTGATCTTTCCACTGTGTGAAACAGAGGGCAAGTTTGTGGAGGACAGAGAACATACTTTCCCTACATTCTGTTCAAAAGTGCAGCTGAACATAGGTGTGTTGTAGTCTGGAAAAACTTCTTGTTTCTGGTAGTCTAGTCCATCTTCATGTAGAAACTTTCTAGCCCCTAACTCCACTTTGTCTTCCTGCCTGACATGTCCTTCCTTCTTCCTAGATCTTTTTTATACCCCCATCTCCATGGAATTGTCTGTGGTTAAAACCTGCTAAGCTCATAACTTCCAGTTATGTAGCTTATTGGTTTCTACCTGCCTGTGATCTCAATGGTAGGAAACCAGTCAGAACTTTCTGAAAACCAAGAGAATGTTGTATATAGTAACAGCAATATTTTTCAAAGAACAAATTTGAGTGACAAAGTCATTTCAACTATTATAAACACCCAAAATAACTCCTAAGGACATATAAAGGAAGATGCTATCTGCATCTAGAGAAAGAACTGATTAAATAAAAGTATGTATAGAATGGTTTTATATATAAATATATGTATATACGTATGTATGTATTGGTTTCTAATGGTAGCCATCTCGGGGGGGGGGAAAGGGGGAAAAGAAAGTTACTTGATAACTTTATTATATATTCAAAAGGAATAGTAAGTTGTACATAACAGATTTACAGTTTTATATGCAACCAACTTTTTTCTCTATCCTACTATGTTATGGCAATGCTTGTTTTACATACATGGATTATCTTGTTTGCTATATCAATGTCTCCAGAGGTTAGTATAGTGCCTGGCACATAGGAAATTCTTAATAAAAATGATTAAATCAGAAAAAAAAACTGGAGCCATCTGGGAAGAACTTGGTATAGCAATGTGCCAGGGAAATACGCTCTTGTGAGATATTCTTGTATTCCCTTTACTTAAAAGATCATGGCATCCAACAATGTCTTTGGAGAATTCTTAGGCTGCTCTAACTTGGAAGTGACAGTTACTGCCCTGGTTTGAGGGGAAGGTGGGAGATGCTGCCATAGTATCCTTTCCCTGCGATCCCTGCTTCTGTCTTTGTGCTACCCCAAAGAGACATACCCCTTTGTGCTATGTCTCAAGTCAAGTCACTTTCTCTTCCCATAAACATGTTAAGTAAAAGTGTTTTCAGCTGCCCCCAACTATCTTCTTTAGTCTCTGCAATGGACTCATTGAATGTTAAATATATGTTTATTACTGAATGATGGAAGACCAATGTTGCTAAAAGCAAATGGTCTGTCTAATTTTTCTCCTGGTTATCATCAAAATATAATTAAATCCAGCAAATATTTATTGTGGGCCAACTGGATACTGAACCTTGTGCTAGGTGTGGAGGGGGCAGAAGACTAGGAAGTTTAGATAAGATACGCATGTTGCCTTAATGGAAGTCGCATAAAGATAAGACATGTCCACTAATAGTTAATGATACAGAAGAGCATATGCTAAGTACTAAAGAAAGATGTGCAAAACACAATCCTAGATGAAGTCAGAATGGAAGGTCATTGCTGAAAGGATCAAGAGAAGCTTCATGGCATTTGAGTTGAGCTTTAAAGCGAGGCAGGGACAATGGTTAATGATGGGCAGGATTTCCACATTAGCCAAAAAGAGCCAGCAGTGTACATAACTGTCTGCAGAGAGAAGCCAGCTTGGCTGGGGCAGAGTTTTTAGAGGGGAGTGGAAAGACATGGTAATGCCAAATTGTGGAAAGCTTTAACCGATGGTTCAGGCAGCTGATTCCTTTGTGCTTTGTACAGTATGAGCTATGCAATAAAGACTTGCTTCATGAAGCCTCATAACAAGATGACAGAATTTATGAAAATAAAAAAAATGAAGAAAAAACTGAGATCCTTCTTCAACTTAATGGGCTGTCTCATCCACAGTAGAACAGCTGACAAAGACTATATGAAGGTGAGAATATGCAGGCTTTTCTCCATCCCACAATCTGATTCTTACAGCTTATGGCCCTCCACAGGGATCATGTTTTCATCATATTTGTATCTCCTAGACTATCTAGCACAGTGTTTTGCTTGCCCATAGTAAGTACTCAATCCAAATTGTTAAATAGATTGATTTGACTGTCTGAAATTACCAGGATTAGAAATTACTGGAAAATACCAGGATTACTCCTTAATTAATAGGCCACTGTTAAAATGTAGATATTGTACCTAAGAAATAGAAGGCTCTCAACCTGAGAAGATTCTTACCTGGGGTCCTTGAATAACATATAAAAATATTACTATGTATAATATATATATATATAAATATATACTACTGATAATATGTTATCATATAATCCTATCTGTTGTTCAGACATTTAGTCATGTCCAACTCCATGAGCCCATGGACCATTCTATCCACGAGGTTTTCTTGGCAAAGATAGTGGAGTGGTTTGTCATTTCTTTCTCCAGAGGATTAAGGTAAACACAGGTTAATTAACTTGCCCAAGGTCACATAACAAGTGTCTGAGGCTAAGATTTGAACTCAGGTCTTCCTGCCTCCAAGCCCAGCACTCTATCCATTGAGATACCTAGGTACCTATATAACACTATATATGAACTAAACATATATGTATATACATATAAACTATAATTTAATATAATTATTCTGAAGACTAGTGCCTTTCCCTAATATTATCACCAATTCATCCTGTACATTTTTTGTTTATACATAGTTGTTTATTAAATGTTGAATTTAAGAGAAGACATAACAACACTCTAATTAGAATGTGAGCTCATTGAGAGCTAGGATTTTTCTTTTAATTTTCTTTATATCCCAAGCACTTAGTACAGTGACAGATGCTTAATAAATGCTTGTTGACTTGATCTGACTTGTTGAGAAGGGGTTCATAGGTTTTATAAGACTGCCAAAAGAGTCTATGACACATGGTTCAGAAACCTTAAAATGGTTCAGAACCTTTAAGAGGAAAGTGGGGCCATAAGGAAACAGAACAGAGATTCCTGTGATTCCAAGGTTCTAGAGATTTAATAAAATTTTAAAGGGAGAAATGACCTCTGCACATGGAAAGGTCTAGGCCTTGGGAAAGCCTGAACACAAGGGGCGCTTGCGAGTATTAATAAATGATAGGGAAACACTTAAATAGAAGGTGAGAAGAAGGTAGTGACACAGGTTAACTTCTCAATTTTGTACAGAGACCAGCCCTGCTTAATGTACTTAGAAAAGTACAGTCTAGTCTTACTTCATATCAACTGCTAGTTTCTATATAATAATATATTTTACCATCATAGATATATTCTGATACTCAGATGAGCCGTATGACTTCAAATTCCCAATGAAGGGACATCCCCCAAAACTTTTTGGATTACTGATATTTATGCTAACAAGCTATTTGTTGCCTAATTTCTTCTGGAACAGAAACCATTTTCAGCTCAGATCTTTGGAACTTAACCTAACTAAAAAGTTATCAGACCTACTGTCAAAACAGTTTAGTTCATCATCCTAACATTATAAACACTTCTCCTTTGGGATTTCCTTCCATCAGTTGGATACTAATGTTCATAGAATCACATACTTCATAAATCCCAAAACATTAGAGCCAGGAGACATCTTGGAGATCATCAGTCTCACTTTTTCCCCAATAGGTTTTACCTTGATAGATGAGGAAAGCAAAGTTCAAAGTTTAAGTTACTTGCCTAAGGTCACACAGGGATTTGGTGTGTAAAAAGCAAGAAGGAAAAAAAAGACTTAGTTTGGCCATTTTGCTAAGCAAAATTAATTTAATAAAATAGGGGTTAGCCACACTCAGAATAAATTAATCTAGGCTGACTTTAATAGAGGAATACTGGAGCCTGTAAACTGAAAAACAGAGGGCTTCCATCTTTGCAGCCTTTCCTCCCCACACCAACCCCCAGTTCTGTCTTTTTCCAATAGTGGAGATCCAACATGAGACCAACTTCATAACTTTTAATCCTACATCAATGTTGGTAAAAACAGATTCTTACCTTGATCTTCTGAAGAGACTGGTGACCTAGAAGGAGATAATAAAGTTTGATAAATCTTTCATAAATAACAGTGGTAACAATAAACGCAATATAGTATTGGTAATAGTTGTTTTTTAGTCATGAAAGAATATATGGCAGGACTCCCAACAGCAATATGAGTGTTTACTACTTGGCTGCTCCCAGACATTGTAGTCCCTATGATACACCTGGGTTTAGGAGGGAGAGGTAGAATCAAAGAACCTGCCAGGAGGAAGAAAAGACAAGGAAATCAGGGTTTGGGGTGGGGTGGGAACTACAGAGGAATTCACTATTATATCCAACTCAATTTAATGCTTGCAACCATAAAATCTGGGAGCCATTTAGAGAAGAACTCTCTTATGTAGGGAGTTGGAAGAAGTCTTATACCAAATGGAACCAGCCTGGTATAGTGAGCAGAAAATGGGGACACATGGATTTGAGACCTATCTTGAGCCAATTTGCCTTTTGGTGGCCCAGGCTATAGTGGAAAGAGCAATGACTAGAGATAGAGGACCTGGGTTCAGATCCCATACCTGATGTTTACTATTTTTGTGTCCTTGGACAAATTAATTGACTTCTCTGGGTCTCAGATTGTTAATCCTACAACAAGGAGGTGGAACCAGACAGCTTCCAAGTTCTCATCCAGCTCAAGACCTACGACAACTGTTACTGAGGAGCTGTGGATCAGTGGCAGGGATTTCTACAGCAAGGGTTCTCCAGACCAGTGAAATCAGAAGTTCTAATGCTGTATATCTATTCATACAAAAATGTATGTAGCACATTATTCAGAGGAATTGAAATTTTATATGGTGTTTTCCTATTAATAATCCCATGGGGATGGGCAATACAAGTACAATTACTCCCATCTTTTTAGATGAAGAAACAGAGGTTTGGGTAAACTGCCAAAGGTCACATGGATTCTAAGTTGTAGAGCTTGGACCTAGCCCACAACCTTCTGACTCCAAGTCTAGTGTCATGCCACAACACCATGTAGTCTCTCATATAAAAAAGTATTCATAAAGCTAACGGTTTGAAAGGAATCTGCAGAAGTTACCTCGCCTATCTTCCAGTCTACAGAGAAGTTACACTTATCTCTCCCTTATGAAAATATGCACTGGCTCAGAAGCCCACAGGCTAGAAGAAATCAAGGCCGGCCTACTGAGAAATGGATAGTGGAAATAAGGGAGAGGCCTTTACTCTGCCTCCCACCTCTTTTCTTTAGGTCTGTTTTTCACGACAATCATTTGGGAGAGAGCTCTGAGCAGAATTGTGTGTGTGTTTGTGTTCTATTAGTTAATAATAATCTGGAGGAGGTGGGATCAGCTATGGGGAAGGGGAGATGAGAGGTCCAAAAGTAACACAGATAATGATTATAAAATTATTTTTGGAAGGTTGCATATTAAACCATCTCAGGCAGATGAGATCACATATTCCAAAATGTGTATATGCACACATACATACACATACAAATATACATACATATATCATACATACACACATATACACATATATATACATACATGCATGCATATACATATATACATATACATACATATATACTACAGCTCCTCAGTAAATAGGGTCATAGACCAAGAGCTGAATAGGATCTTAGAGGCTTCAACCTCCTCACTGTACAAATTAAAAAACTGAGGCCAAGAGAGGTTAAGCAATTTGCCCAAGGTGTAAGCATCAGATATGGGATTTGAACCTAGGTCACCAACTCTAGAATCAATGTGTGTATATGTATATATGTATATGCATGCATAATATATATTCATATATACAAATATATAGTTCAATGGATCTATTATTTCATCCATATGGGTACTTGCTCTAATAATGCAAATTGCAACCCACTCACATGTACTCATCCTGTGGCAAACTCTTACTAAGTTCTCTCCTAAATCCAACACAGAGGATCCATCCAAAATTATTCTTACACTGTGTGGCAAGCCCTGGCTACTTATATAGCTATCTTTTGGTTTTGTGACGTGACTAGACTTTTATTTAGCCACAATGGATTTATTTGATTGTATTTTCTTTATTCTATACATATTTATAAATGCACTTATTGTTCCCCCTTAGAATTTAGACTCCTTGTGGATTATTTTGTTTCTTGTATTTATTTCTCTAGTGCCTCAAATAAAACTTAATAAATCCTTGTTGATTGATAGATAACATTTTTTTTCCTGATAAAATCCTTAACGCTGCTTCTCTGGCAAAATTTATCATTTGCAATATATTGAAATGGGTGACAGTCTGTTCTTGACCCCCATTTATCTCTCCATTGACCTTTGGGTGATTCTTGACTTTACTTCTTCAAAGACTGTGGTGTCCCATTACTTGCTACCCTGTGGCATCAGCAGAAGAACTCTGGTATTAAAAAAGATGTGCCTTAGTTTTAGGTAGAAACTTGGGGTCGTGGGGGAAAAAATCATACAACACTATGCTGACACTATTTGAGAACCAAAATTTGTTTTTAACTTTGTATTTCTAGTCCCTAATACCTCATAGATGCTTAATAAATGGGTGTTGAATTCAATTGAGTTTATGGATTCATGTGGACTTTGGTTCTTTAGACAAGAGGTATTAAACACATGGCCCATGAATGCAGCCTACGACATTGTCAAAGGCAGCCCAAATCAGATGAAAATGTAATCGGGAAATATTTAACCAAAAAATTAAATACAATAAAATGCAGATAACATTACATTTTAAAAGTAAGTCAATATACAGTCCACAGGGACTCTAATGTTAGTGGCCTCCATTTTGATCTGAATTTGATTCCCCTCCTTCAGACATCTGGGAACTAGGGAAGGCTTAATGATCTTGTAGGAAAAGCAAACTGGCTGACTAGAATTGTTTGTTCAGGGAGAGAAAAGCCAGAGTAGGAATATGTTGGAGAGAAGTTGTGAGGGGTGGGGAGGAAAAAGTACAAAAGGAACTCTCCTCAGCAGACATGACATTTACTCTGGATTCAGTGAGTCATCATTTTAATGTCACATCAATAGTGATGCCAGTGCTGCAACATTAACAAACCTATATAAGCACCTAGGAAGAAGCTGGATTTCCATTGCTCTAAAATGACTTGGGTTAATGACTCATCCACACCCAATCCCATTCTTATGTCCTTTCATAAAGGCTATTCTAAGAAAGGCTGCTTCCACTTCCAATCCCTACCTTAATTTATACTCTTTTTAAAAATTTCTATTTATTTGTTTGTTTGTTTTTGCCACAAGGTACTCATCTTAAAACTGCTTGAGCAACAAGCTTATCCCAGAAATTATCCCCTGTAACAGTGAAAAGGCCTGGAAATAGAAGGGGATAAAAAAGGGGGTAGGTGAAAAACAAAGAGAGATAAAAGTCACGGAAGAAAAAAAAGAGAAGATAAGCTACTCCAAGGATTAAACACCCTAAAGCTAGTTAACTGTCTTCTTCTTGATATCTTCTACTGCAATGGGAAGTTGGAAGAGATCTTGAAAAGGTGTGTACTCACTTTTGAAGGACTTCTCTCCATATTTATCTACTTACTCTTCTAGAGGGTAATGTTCTTAAAGGGAAGGATGCTTAGGAGTGGCTGAATTTTTCAGGCTAGACCAGTACTGTGGATCCATGCCAATTTCAAAGACGATTCCATATGCACAAAGCTGAGCACAAAGATGTATCTTTCCAAGCATCTATCACCCTATGTGGCATGTAGTAGGTAGTCTATTAAATGTTTAATGAATTAGTGAATTAATGAAGGATTTGTGATTAATTTCTCACAAAGAAAACAAGCAAGAAAAATCAAATATGTGTCTCTCAAATTATTCAAGTGAAGAAACAAGTAGAATTTTTTCTCTGTAAAATTAAAAGCAAAGGATTATCATTCAGTCTGAAAAATGCCAGATGGTCCCTTTAATGTCCCAGAGGGATGTATTCTAGTCTGCATCTAGCAACTAGGAGAGAACTATCAATTTCAGCGTTTTGGCAAATGCTATGGTGTGCTTCTATGTTGAATGTCTTCCACACTCTTGTGACTGGTGGAATGTGAGCCCAGATGCAGCACTTCAACCCTCACTCTGCATTTTACCTTTAACAGAAGATGGATGACACATGGATGAGACTACCAAGGGATGTAGATCAGGCACCATTGCTACAAATGCACATTGAAGAAATTACATGGGATTTGGAGCAAGACAGAGACCAGTTATAGAACAAAAAAAGAAAAAGTTCCCGCAAAGGTGAAGTTTGGATTCTGCCACCAAATGTTCTCCAACTGAACTTATCAGGAATCAATGGAGTTTCACAACTTTTTTGTTGTCCTGTCTTCTAAGAGTGATCATTCCATAGGATCACAGAATAATTGCTTAGAACCGGAAGACACTGAAGAGGCCGCTGAATCCAACTCTTTTATTTTATAGATAAGACAACTGAGTTACAGAGGATCTAGTCTTTAACTCTCTTTTCTACTTTCTCTAGTCTCTTCCTTAGAAAGAACATCCACCACAGGTCCTTTATAACCTCTACTAGAGTGATCTTTAGCTGTGACATCTCTTTCAAGTTTTAGTTCCACATTTCTGACTACTTAGAGGAAATATCTACTTGGCTGTCCCACTATTAACGCAAATACACCATGTCTAATGTTGAGCTCATGTTCTTTCTCTAAAATCTGGCTCTTCATTTCCCTATTTCTATCAGTGGCACTGTCCTTCTCCCCTGGTTTTATTTAATCTTGAGTACTTGGAATCATAACTGAAATTGGAAGGGGTCCATAGCCATTTTGAGGAGGAAGACTAAATTTTAACACAAGTTGGGGAAAAAGAAATATTGGGAAATATAGCATATCCTGACTCGCAGTAATGCCTTTTTATTCTGTCCGGCCTTTTATTCTTATTCTTTAGCTAGAAAGTATGGCTTTGATAAACCTGGATATTTGGGACTAACAGTGGGGTAAAAACTCAGTTCTCTGACTTTCTGTCTATCGTTATTCTACAACATTTCAAAATTCAAAGCTCTGTTCGATATATAAGAGAAGAAATTCCATTTGCAAGAAAAATCTCTAAAGTCTATTCCAACTTTGGGATGCTAGGATTCCTTTGGGAAAAAAATAAAAAAAAAGAGATGGCTAAAATGGTTTCATACAATCACTGCAGAAAAAGACCTGATGATGGTTATAGACAACCATGGGCTCAACATAAACCAACAGAGTATTGACCAATTTGACACAAAATAATGAGGGTGACTTTCATGTATGGCTTATAGAATCAGTTACATTACTTTGTAAGAATATGATGCATATAAAAGGAATACAGCACATAAAAATGCAGGTCAATTTCCTCTACTAAGCATTATTGAGCTTCCTGTAATGCTTTTTGATGTTCTATTTGAAACCTATATCTGGACTGGTGGAGGGAAGCTCTAGAGAAGGTAGTAATAAAATAATATTAAATTTTCGTTGATCTTCTATAATATATACCAAACTGTCTGACCATGAAATACAGGACTACCAGTGTGACAGGCACAACTTGTCAGTCTGCATCTAAGTGACAGCTGGATAGTTTCTGAATCACTATTGGTTTCCCTCCCACCCCTTCATTCACTAAACTTCTCAAATTTTGATATGTCCACACTGGCATTAGAGACAAGCAGGTACCTCCCAAAGTTCAAATGAAGTCACTAGATAGAGTAAAGGCTGTAGGTTTTTTTTGTAGAAAACAGAGAAATAGAATCAGTAAATAGTTAAGTGGGGGCTTTGGAGAAGTTGGTTATTTAGGTGGGTGGGTAACACAGAGGGAATAGTTGGAGAAGATTAAGGATAAATGTAAGGGGGTGTATCTATCAGTGAGGTAAAAACTCAGGTTAGGGAGAACTAAGGAGAACTAGGGAACAGCCATGATAGTTGAGACCTTCCACCTTCATTGTCTACAATGGGATAATACATTAGATCAGTACCTTCTTAGTGAGCATTAATTTATCATAGGTCAAAGGATACAGAGTTACAAGAGACCTTAGAAATCATAAAATCCAGCTCCCTCATTTTACAGAAGAGGAAACTAAAAGCCAGAGATTTGAATATGTCTAAGATCACATAGGGAGTCAGCAACTTGGACAGGAGTCAAACAAGATTTTCTGATTCTAAATATAGTGCTCTTCTCAATACACCATTATCATATTAGATCTTGCAAAGATCTTAGGAAATGGGATATGAAATATGAGAAAGGTAACCCCATTCATGGGGGTGGAGGAGGAAAACACTGCACTGAGGCAAACATGTGGACAGTACCATCCCTTTGAAGAGGAAGGACTCCATTGTGAGGGTTGTGGAAGGGAGACAGAAATGGCAAGGAGACTGAGACTTATAACATGCATGTCTATTGTTTTAAATTTTACTATGCTTTTATGCAATCCAATTAAATTGGGACTCATTTTAAACTTGAAGGGGAGTGAATGACTAAAGTAACATTCTGGGTCTGGGAAGGAAAGGTCATGTCCAGTACGTGGAGGCAGAGCCAGATGAGCCCTTGTAATAAATGACACATATTCTTAGGTAAAAAGCCTAGGGAGATAGGAGGGTAGAATGATTAATAGCTAGATGCCCCAAGGTCCTTCTTGCCTGTTAACAAGACCCAGACCTCACCACTGATACAATAATAATAGCTGGCATTTATATAGGATTTTAAAACACAATTTCATTTAATCTATAGAACTAGGGCTCAATTTTTAACTTTTGAAAGCAAAGGGCAGGTGGGGAGAGGTGCCACAATATGTTGATCAGTTCTTAGGGCCTGAGGAGAAAGAAATCTACCTAGCTTCCTACCAGTACATTCTGAATCTATTCAGCCAAATAGGTACATTATTCATGAAGACAAAAGCCCCAAGAGAAAAGCTGAGCTTCTTTGTAACATAGCTTTGAAAAAAATCAATAAACCTGGCACTGAAACAGTTGGCACTGTGACTATTTAAAGCAGACTGGTTACTATTTCAGATCTCAGTCTGAGTAGAATGCCCTGCCATCACTTTTATTTGTGATACATGCTTCTCTTTGGTGATAGCCAAGCTCTAAATCTGTTCACACTGAAAGAATTTCTGTTGCTGGAATAAAACTATTTCACTTTTTAGAAAGATCTCAGCATCTCTTCCTTGGTTTTCTGGATTTAACATTTTTTTTCCTCCCACTTAGCTTTAATCCAAGAAAACTTAGATACCACATATTTTAGCACTGTTCCCTCGGGCTTTGTTACAATAGCATTTCTGTATAATATCCATCCTTGGAGAGTTTAAAGAAGAGAACAAATATTCTTATATTTATTCAAGTTTAGACGTAACCTTGCCTGGAGCCTAGGGATGAACTAAATGACCTCTGGAGACCATACCTATGGTTCATCTTTCTCTTCTTCTGAATCACTCCTATAGTACCATAATCTAAGAGTAGAAAAACTAGAGAGAGGTAGTCACCCTAAAGTACAGCACAGAATGAACTCAGAAAAGACACTTTAGGGACAGAGCCAAGAAGTTACTATACCGGGGATCAACACTCTTCCTCGGACCAGGCTCACCGAGAACAAAACTGTAGCTAACCCATTCCTCCTAGCTCAGTGGTTATTACTGAGGTTAGAGGTCTATGAGCTAATCTCACAAATTTATAAAAACTTGCCATGAGAATACAGACCCCTCCATTTTCTGGACACAAGAACTGTGTTAGGAATGAAAGCAGACTCTAGAGGAAGGTAGAAGTAATGGCAAATAAGAAACAGATATGTTGGAAATTGGCAACGAGGCCAAAAAATGGAAATAGTAGATGTTGGAGGGTCTGTGAGAAGACAAGACTAACAATACACTGTCGGTGGAGTTGTAAATTGGACCAACTATTCTGTAAAGCAATTTGAAATCATGCTAAGAAAGTAATTAAGATCATCATGACTATTGACTAAGAGATTCAACCAGTAGGCATATCCCAAAGAGGTCAAAGACAGAAGAAAAGGTTCAAAATATTGTGAAATATTCATAGCAGCCATTTTTATGGTGTCAAAGAACTGGAAACAAACTGAATGCTCACAAATTTTAGGAATGGCCACATTGCTGTAAATAAATACATTGTAAGTGTCCTTTGAGGCCGCCAAGTCCATATGGAAAGGCACTACATATTTAATGGAACATAATATACTGTATGGAATGGAAAACATGAAGAATTTAGAAAAGCATGGAAATACTTTTATGAACTGTTGTAAAATGAAATAAACAATTAATGTACAAAAGACTACAGAAATATAAATGGAAACAATTTTTAAATGAAATTGAAACTATATAATTATGATGATCAAGTTTGATACCAAAACAACATCAAGAAAATTCATCTCCCTCCCATTAGAGTGAGACATTATTCCAGCTCAAGACAACTTAGAAAGTCAGAAAGAAAGATCTGTGACACAGGAGTGGAGACTGGTCTGGAACCCACATAGATGAAACACCAGTGGTGGGACTAGGTTGTGCTGATAAACAGAAGCAACTTTGAGAGCTCTCACGCCAGACAGTAAGGGGATCTAGCGACTAGTCAGAAAGAGATTACAGAGGACCCTTGTGCTAGCACTGGACATAGGACCTGATGGTGTTTATAAATTCCACTGGGTTAGAACCACTTCTAAGTCACAGTTTAAGGGCAGAGAGGAGCCTGAGACTGTGCCCCTTCACTTACCATGCCAGGAACAGAGCCTACCATTAATGTAAATTTCCAAATCAAGAAATAGGGCAGAAAAATGAGCAAATAAAAAAAAGAGTCTGACCATAAAAAGCTACTATGGTGACAGGGAAGATCAAGACTCAAACTCAGAAGAAGACAATGAACTCAAAACAACTATAAGCAAAGCCTTAAAAAAAAAGTGAATTGGACAAAAAACCAACAAGAATTCCTGGAAGAGCTAAAAATTATTTTCAAAATCAAACAAGAGTGATACAGGAAAAATTAAGCAAAGAAAAAATTAAGAAAGGAAATTACAAAAAGACAATTAATAGCTTGGTAAAAAGAGGCACAAAGTATAATGAAGAAAATAATTCCTTAAAAAAAACAGAATTTACCAAATGGAAAAAAGGTACAGGAAAAGACACTGGTAGTCACAGTATACTCCCCACCCTTTCTTTAGAAGGGACTTTCTGGGGCCTGGGGAGAGATTAAGGATGGCCACAAAGCACCCAGAGCGTCTCGAATTGTCAGTGGCAGTAGACTTGTATTCATAACTCCCCTGGACAAGCTTATGAATGGAATGAGAAGGGCCCCTGGTGTCTGAAAACTGAGAGTGTGAGAATGAGTGGGAAGTTTTCACCTGGCTTCTGGACTGCTCTTCTCTACCCTGCTCTTCTCTGTTTTGCCTGGGAAGCATGGCTGGGAATCAGTGCACAAATGATATACCACAACTTCTTGGCTCGAATTGGGAAACTCCCACTCTGAACCTAATAAGTACATCAAAGAGGCCAATGCCCCAAAACTTACTATGACTAGAAAAATAAAGGTACCCCTTCAGCCATAATGCCCTTGTCTCTGTAAGCAAGACTGAACCTCTGCCATCTTACTCTACTATAGCACTGATTGAAGAGCTGGTGATAGAGCAAGACCCATGGGACATGCCTAACTTTAAGGGCTCATGGATCAAGTAATCAGAGAGAAAGAGAGATATCATAAGGAAAATTATTGCTCTCTTTCAAGGGTTCTCGAAAATGAATCTCCTCCTGGGATTTCTCTACTTTTTTGTCCTCATCATCCTCAGCAATGCTTTCCACTTGGCTGATTGAAAAATGGCTAAGGAGATTTTGTGTGATGGTTCAGTGTTGAACAACCTCATGGCTAGCTTGGTGACTGACATGATGATGAGTGTCATGGTGCAGAGTTTCAATGCATCCACATCCATCATCACCAGCCTAGTGTCCTCTTTGCTCTTGACAGTAGAAGCAGCAACTCCCACTATCATGGGAACCAATACTGGGACTTTAATCACCAATACAATGGTGGCCCTTATGGAGGCTGGGACAGAGATAATTTAGAAGGCCTTTGCAGGAGCTACTGTTCATGATTTTTTTTTCACTGCTTGTCAGTGCTGGTGCTGCTACCTATGGAGGTGATCACAGGATACCTCCACCACCACAACAATGTCATAGTGAAATACTTTAATGTCAAGAATGGAGATGAAGACTCCAAATTCCTGAAAGTCATCACAGATTCCTTCACAAAACTCATCATACAGCTGGATAAAATAAAGTTGTAAATGAAATTTCTACAGGAAATGAGGCAGCAAAAAAGAGAAGACCGATAAAGATGTGGTGTAAATTTTTTTTTTTAAATGTGACTTTAAGCAATGCTACACTTCCATCACCAGAAAATTGTGTTTCTCCCAATCTCTGCTGGACCAAAGAGAATACAATCTGGATACATACATGAATACAATATATGAAGAGAACCTTGCAAAGTGCAAACACATCTTTCTGGACATGGATCTCTCAGATCCGGGTATTGTATTCATTCTTCTAACCTTCTCCTTGCTTGTCCTGTGTACTTTTTCTTCAAGATCTTGAACTCTGTGCTCAAAGGACAAGTTGCTTCAATGATTAAGAAGACCATAAATATAAATTTCCCCTTTGCTTTTACCTGGATGGCAGGCTACCTCACCCTTCCTGGAATTTGTGTGAACAGGCTTGAGAGAGATTACCCTCTAAATTTGGGCTCCAATATTGGCACTACAACCATTACCATCCTGGCTGTATTAGCTAGCTCCAGAAATACTTTACAAAATTCACTCTAGATTGCCTTGTGCCATTTTTTTTTCAACATCTCTGGGATCCTTATGTTGTACCCAATCTCATTTGGATGCCTGCTGATCTGTCTCACCAAAAGTATAGGAGAACTCATAGCCACCAACTGTTGGTTAGCCATCTTCTATCAGATCTTTTGCTTTTTCCTGGGCCCATTGGTGATGTTTGGCCTTTTCCTGATAGGTTGGCCCTTACTGGTGAACACAGGAGTGCCCATCTTATTTCTGTTCCTCCTGGTGCTGGTGATATGGGTCTCCCAAGCCCACTACCCTGAAATTCTCCCTAAGAAGATGCAAAACCAGGAATTCTTGCCCCCTGTGGATACACTCCCTGAAGCCTTGGGATGAGCTGGTGTCTCTCCTCATGGGCAAATGCTGTCATCGACACTGCTGCTCCTGTTCCCATGTCTACTGCTGGGTGTAGTAAGTGCCAAGAAAATACTCATCAAAGTCTCCAGGGTATAAGAAGAAATTAGAGTAATAACTAACCTGGGTCCCAGGTACAGGAGGCAGGCCAAGAAGATCAAGTGGGGTGAGGAAGCTCATGCATTCTAGCAGCTCAGATGCCCTCTCTTTGCCTTTTATGGGCCTTTCTTCTAAGAGAGAACAAGCTTCACTTGCATTTCTACTAGCCACATACATATCTTTCCTCTAACACACACTTTCCAAAATTCCTACTTCATTCTAATTGACTTGGCTCTACCAATAATTTCCTATCTCCAAGGAATATATAGGAAAGGAGAATATGAGATTGAGGAAGAAGAAAAACCAGTCCATTCCCCAAATCCCATGTCATTTATTTGGGGTCATATGTATGGAGCCTTACTGTGACCCTCCACTACATAACTCTTCCAAGACAGATACTGATATATTCGATATTTATAGTCACTGATTTGTATGGCATTTTTATATGCTATGTAGTAAATAACATGTATGAGTCTGCTTTTGTATTTCTCACCACTGGAAACAAGAAAATATTTATCTATGAAATCTACATCTATATTTATATCCATATATATGTGTGTGTATACACACACGCACACACACATGCATATATATGTACATATATATGTATATGGCCACCATGATCAAGAACATCTGGATATTTTGTAGTATCTTTTCAACTTGTTCACACTACACTATAAATATAGAAGTTAAACATCTCATTGGTCCCCTTTGCATTTTGTATGCCTTTTTCCAGTTGGACTCTTCATGTCATCTGTATACAATGGTGTGATTTTCAGATTTTTTGAAAGGAAGAAATAATAAAAGATATTCAACCTCCCCATCTCACCCCCCCAAAAGAAAAAGAAATATAAAACTCTGCTGATTAAAATAACTCCTTGAAAAACAGAATTGGCCAAATGGAAAAAGAAGTACAAAAACTCATTGAGGAAAATAATTCCTTAAAAAGTAGAATTTGGCAAGAGGAAGCTAATGCCTCCATGAGAAATCGATAAACAATAAAATAAAGTCAAAAATGAAAAAAGAGAAGAAACTGCAAATATCTCATTGGAAAAACTGACCTGGAAAATTGATCAAGAAGAGATAATTTAAGAATTACTGGACTACCTGAAAGCCACAACCAGAGAAAGAGCCTAGACCTCATATTTCAAGAAATTATCAATAAAAACTGCCCTGATATCCTAGAAACTGATGGCAAAATAGAAGCTAAAAGAACTCACTGATTATCACCTGAAAGAGATGTCAAATTGAAAACTCCCAAGAATATTACAGCCAAATTCCAGAACTTACAGATCAAAGATAAAATACCTTAAGCAACCAGAAAGAAACTATTTAAATATCATGGAGCCACAGTCAGGATCATACAAGATTTAGCAGCTATCACATTAAAGGAGTAGAGGGCTTAGAATATGATATTCTAGAAAGCAAAAGAGTTGGAATTACAACCAAGAGTAACCTATTCAGCAAATATGAGTGTAATCCTTTGGGGAGAAATGGACATTTTATGAAATAGAGGACTTTGAAATATTCCTGATGAAGAGACCAGAGCCGAATAGAAAATATGACTTTCAAAAACAAGACTCAAGAAAAGCATAAAAAAGTAAACATGGAAGAGAAATCATAAATGCACTCAATAAGGTTAAACGACTTACCTTTCTATATGGGAAGATGATACATGTAACATTTAAGAATTTTATCATTATTGGAGCAGTTAGAAGAATTCCACATAGAAAGAGGGCATGAGAGTGAATCAATTATATCATGATGATCTTAAAAAATGGATAGGCAAAAAGGAGGATGCCCTTGGATAAGAAAGAAGGGAGAGGAAGAATGGGGAAAATTATCTCACATAAAAGAAATGTTCAAGGAAGAGGTTTTACAATAGATGGGAAAATGGTAAGGGCAAAGGCAATGCTTGTACCTCACTCACATCTAAATTGGTTCAAAGAGGCAACACACACGAACACACACACACACACACACACACACACACTCAATTAGTAACAGAAATCCTATTTTACCCAACAGGGAAGTAGGAAGGGAAGGGGATAAGAGAAATGCAAAGTGATAAAAGAGAGGACAGATAAAGAAGGCAGTGATCAGAAACGAAACAGACTTTAGAGGAGAGACCGGATAAAAACAGAGAGAGAAGGATAAACAGAAGAAAATAGTATGGAGGGAAATGAACAGTTAGTAATCATAACTGTGAACTCACTCATGAAACAGAAGTAAATAGCAGAATGGATTAGTAACTAGAATTAAACAATACATTGTTTACAAGAAATACACTTCAAGCAGAGGGACAGACATAGTTAAAATAAGGGGTTGGAATAGAATCTATTATGCATCAGCTGAGATAAAAAAAGACAGGTAGCATGATCATGATCTCAGACAAAGGAAAAACAAAAAAAATAGGCCTAATTAAAAGGGATAATCAGGTAAACTACATCTTGCCAAACAGACAATGAAGTAATATCAATACTGAATACATATCCGTCAAAGGGCATAGCATCCCAATTCTTGAAGGATAACTTAAATGAATTACAGGAGGAAATAGACATTAAAACTATATTAGTGGGGAACCTCAACTTTCCCATCTCAGAGCCAGATAAATCTAAACACAAAATAAATAAAAAAGAAGTTAAGCAGATGAATAGAATCTGAGAAAAGTTAGAGATCGTAGACCTCTGGAGGAAACTGAATAGGAACAGAAAGGAATATACCTTTTTCTCAGCTATATATGGTACCTTCACCAAAACTGACCATGTATTATGACAAAGAAATGTTACAACCAGATTCAGATAAGCAAAAATATTAAGTGCATCCCCTTCAGACCATAATGCAATAAAAATTACAGTCAAAAGAAGGTTGTGGGAGCACAGATTAAAAATTAATTGTAAACTAAATAAAATAATCCTAAAGGATGAATGGGTCAAAGAACAAACCATACAAATGATAAAAATTTCATTAAAGAGAATGACAACAATGAGGCAATATTAAAAAGTTTGTGGGATGCAGCTAAGGAATTACTTAAAAGAAAATTTATGTCTCTAAACATATACACCAATAAAAGAGAGAAAAAGTAGATCATGGATTGAGCATGCAATTTTAAAAAAATAGAAAAAAAATTAAAAATCCTCAATTATACAACAAAATGGAAATTATGAAAATCAAAGGAGAGATTAATCTACCAACAGTTCCTCTGGGATATAATAGGTTTTTCTTTGGCAATAGCGAAGGAACTCCCTAATGTACCTGTTACAACTGAAACAATCTCTTCTTGTCTTTATCCCCATAATTTCCGAAAGTTCTGGGGTAAAACATGAAACCATATGTCTCCCTTATATATACGTAAGGTGATCAGCTATCCTTCATTAGGCAGAATAGTTCTGTACTTGAATGTCATGTGTTCTCTACTAGATCTTAGATTTAAGCAATGTGGATACTTCTGCAATGCAGACCTTAATGACTTTCTAATGTGAGATGTCTCATTTTTATTCACCCACACAAATTGTCCACAAAGCATCCACTCAATGTATTTGGGATCTTTCACTCTGTAGCATATTGATAAGTGAATGCCAATGAAAATGTGACTTGCTATTCCTTAAAGTACTCAAGTATTCGTATTGTAATGCCTTAGGATGAACACTAACTCTGGAGTCTGAGTAATTGGGTTCAAATGTTCCTTCTGACACTTGGTACCTTTGTGATCTGCCAGATGGCTCTGGAGGAGAAAGTAAGGCTGGTGACCTTGCACAGCCTTTCCTCACTCAAATCAAAGTCAACTGCAACTGATGTCATCATTTCCCTGAGGTCATGGTCAGCTTTGAGAAGAACAAACTCAACAACCTGTGTGACCTTGAGTAAATCAATTAAGTGCCCTGAGCCTTGATTTCCTCATTTCTAAAATGAGGGGGGTTGAATTATTCAGCCTTTAAAGTCTCTTCTAGCTCCAAACCTATGATTCTAGGTTCTCCAAAAATGCTCCTAACTGGGTTCTGTTTGCTTAGTATTCCTTTCTACACAGCTCCCATGGATTTAATAACCACATCTATGCTGATGATTCTCAAATCCACTTATCCTGCCCTAACCTCTCTGCTGACCTACAATCTTGCATCTCCAAATGCTTTTCAGAAATCTCTAACTGGATGCCCAGTTGATAACTTAAAACTCAGTATGTCTAAAACTGAATTTATCTTCCCCTTAAATCCTTTGTACCTCCAACAGAACTTCTCTCTTACTGTAGAGGGCTTACAATATAGGTTTCATTCTGAACTCTTCATTATCTCTCACCCTTCGTATCCAATCTGTTTCAAAGGCTTGTCAATTTTACATTCACAATCTCTCTCGAATTTGTTCCCTTCTCTCCTCTAACGCTGCTATCACTCTGGTGCGTGCCCACATCACCTCACTCCTGGACCACTTCAATAACCTACTTGTAGGTTTGCTTGTCTCATCTCTCCTCATTTCGATCCAGTCTCCATTCAACCACCAAAGTGATTTTCCTAAAGAATGAGTCTGACCATATCAATCTCCCTACTAAATAAGCTCCAGTGGCTCCCTATTGCCTTCAGAATGAATTGTGACCACTATTTGCTGTTCAGAACCTTTCATAACCTATTCCCCTTCTATCTTTGTAATATTCATACATCTTGCTTCTCAACATGTACTCTTTGATCCAATGACACTGGCTTCCTTACTCTCTCACAAACAAGACATCCTATTTCTTAGCTCCAGGATTTTCTCTCACTGTATCCCATGCCTAGAATGTTCTCCCTCTTCATCTCTACCTACTGACTTCTCTGGTTTCCTTTAAATCCCAACTAAAGTGCCATCTTCTACAGAAAGTTTTTTTCTAGTCCCTCTTAATTTTGATGCCTTTATTCTCTTGTTTATTTCCTATTTATTCTACATATAACTTGTTTGTATATATTTGTTTGCTTCTTATCTGCCCCATTAGACTGTTAGCTCCTAGCAGACAGGGAATATCTTTTTTTTAAATTTATTTTTAACATGTTTGGTTTTCAGCATTGATTTTCACAGGCTTTTGAATTACAAATTTTCTCCCCATTTCCTTCCCCCCCACTCCAAGATGGCGTACACTC